>QGED01000014.1:0-461616 GCA_004367475.1 Fusarium camptoceras
CTCCCCCCTCATGGCACTCTTCGGTGTTTCTTTCTTTGGTTATTTTAGGGTGGGTTGGTTGAATTGGGTTGAATAAAGAAA
The DNA here is from genome assembly GCA_004367475.1 of Fusarium camptoceras. Taxonomy (NCBI): domain Eukaryota; kingdom Fungi; phylum Ascomycota; class Sordariomycetes; order Hypocreales; family Nectriaceae; genus Fusarium; species Fusarium camptoceras. Next base: position 82 of record QGED01000014.1, read on the forward strand.
GGCGCAGTTAAAGCAGGGAGGAACTCTTCGTTGGGCAAGACCAGCCCCAACATTATAGAACATTTCTTTACTTAGAGACATGGGATCGTCAGAGGACGAACAGTAAATAGAATGAGCAATGAGAACACAAAACTTAGCAGTTTGCTTCGCAGAGATTTAGTTTGGGCACACTGATGTAAGGGAGAAGCCAGCAGATGATAAGCTTAACTCCGAACGCGTATATGAAGATGGGTATCGCGACTAGGTGTTTGTTATGTATCAGATGGCGAACTCCCCCAGAATATATACAAGTGGGTAGATTTAATAAGTCGACCCATATATGACCGCAGGCCAGTTTTGATGTCCTCATGCGACCCAGTCTCGGACTAAAAACATTCCACTGGAATTCAAGTGGGGGAAGGGAAAAAAAGGGGACAAGGAGGGGGAAGCCTGGCGATGCGGGACGCGCGACATGATCGCGTAGAGTGGCGTCTTGTCTTGACGATTGACGCGAGCCGTGCCATATCTTGTGAGATATCAACTCCAGCACTGTGCCCCCAACTCTACTCTAATTGGTCGATAACACGCTGGTCGTCAAATACCCGCCATACCGGTAAGAAGCTCCATTGAAACAAACAAGTACGTAGCGACTTAGAGTTAGTTAATCCAGTCTCACGAACAGGCGCGCGACATCACGTTCGTGTCGTCACGATCAACTACCTAGACCTACCCGTGTAATTCCCTGTCGTGGAAGCCAGTCAACATTCACGCTCGTAGCCAGCCATCACCACTTATCTGTTGATGAGGTCAAGCTAGAGACGGAACGTCCCGCCATTGTTTGATGTTTAAGATGGAGAGAAGTACTCCTACCGACATGGCTTGGTTAAATCAAAATAAAAGTAAACATAATTATAGTTTAAACATGAATGCAATATAATTGAGATTCTCAAGGCTTGCAGTATACGAGAAATAGAAGAAATGAACAGGCCTGGCGTCTTTTAAGTCGAAATAGACTTCTAATACGCGTATTTTCACTTACAGAATACATACATGCCCAGTAACATGTGAAAACAAACACGCGAGCGATACAGCAAAACAGCGCGAAAGAAATGAGGGGTGCATATATCTGAAAGGAAGATCTTTGTCTAGAGATTTGAAGCTTGACCCTAATGAATATGTCATTCTTGATAACTTGGGGTGTCTTTGACTAGAGAGTTCTTTTTTCTTTTCTTTTTTTTTTCTTCCTCCCCAGGTTAATGATAACCTTATTATGATATGGATCCGTAGCATCTATTCTCACCAACCGTTGATGATGACGCATGGTACCTGAAAGATGATGCTGTGCCATGTGCACACCGGCACCTACCGTATTTCCGGATTGCCTATGTTGGTAAGTACTCTGAATCCAAAATGACCTACGTTTTGCTCTGCCGATAAACAATTGCGGGACTAAACCATGGCTTTACCAATGGGTAAGGTGTGGAAGTTAGTAATGAAAGTACCTTTCTAGTAGGTAGAGTTTTGTTTCTTGTAACGGTTTCAAACGATCTATTTGAGAGTACAAGTGAGTGAACAGTTGATCATAGAGAACCATCACTAATTGTGAACTTGCTTATTGTAGTCGAGATACTATGACCCCTGCCCTTTCGCCAAAGTTGGAATTGTTACCTTCATTCTTGGGGTATTCATTCAATAACACAATCACGGTTCTGCTCCATTATTTTGTTGTTATTGTTGACCCGCGCGTTTCCTGGCCGTCCGCGGCCTGGGGGCGCAGGGGGCCTGTTCTGTTGTTTCTGATTGTTGATTGGCCAAGTATCTGCTAGCGCGCCCTGAAGACCCCAGTTCAACCTCCCTCCAGCAGCAACATCCCTCACGAGAACTTGAGGTGCGACCCTCTTCCCGCCACCCCTAGCGCACCTCTGCCCAGCCCAGCATCGCACCGTACCGTACCTACTACCTATCGCACCCGCCCGCTCCGACCTCGATCCTCCACATCCATACTGTCATCTTGGACCTTGCACCTCACGCCTCAGATCGTTGGGCAACCTTCGCGTCGTGCATCATCACAAGATTCCACTTTCTGTTTTGTTTTGTTCCAGTCGGTCTTTAATAGGCTCTCCACAACATAATCTTATATTTATCGATTAAGCACCAACGTATCTCACCAACGTCATCGACCATAAGTTGTACTCGGATCGCCTGTTGTGTGCTAGGTCGACAGTCTCGAGACGATGCGATAGACGAAGATTACCTACGACGAACGAAGTTTGACATTTGCTGGGCGGTGCTAGGGATTGCGCCCTCACCGTCTCGCCTTGAGTCTCTTTTTGCTTTCGTCTTCTGAAAACCAATTAAACGCCGCTACGATCGAATTGCAGTCCTGCTTTGTTCATTCGCGCACTCACCACCATTTGTCCCTCCGACCTTGCAGTATATTGGACCACAAATAGCTCACCGAGCAAGACGAAGATATGGCGGCCCTCCCTCAACCTTCGGGCATAGCTGCTTTGAATTCCCAATCTGTGAAACGAGCTATCGATGAATCCAAGAGCCATACCGCCACTCCCCGGTCCTCCACTCCTCCCCGCTCAGATCGCACCCGCTTGGAAACCAGATATAGCCTCGACAACGGACCAAACCGAACGATGCGTAATCACGGAAGAAAAAGCGAAGGCGCTCGCGGCACTCACCTCGATATTGATGCTGTCGACAGTGCGTTACTACGCGAATTTCAACGTCCACAGCGGGAGAGTACTCCAGGTGCCAGTCCACATCGCAAGCGGCAGCGCATAAATGGCGACCGGTTGGTGACAATTCTACTATGACTGGTATTCATGCTCACAATCTTGTAGTTTTATTCCCACTCGCTCTGGCCAGGACCTGCAGGCGAGCTTCAGTTTATTACACGAGGATGGATCTCCTGCTACACCTTCAAAACAAAAGAAGCGTACACCCCATGGCGAGCTCCATTTCCAAAAGAGTATGTTTTCCTAATCAAACCATGCCTTATCGAAGTTAACCGGATGTTGTAGCGGAAGAGGCTAACCGCACTTTCTCCCACTTACTACGTGCTGAGCTCTTTGAGAGCTCTGTGCCACAAGCAGCTACCCCAACCCTCTCACCAAATCAATCCCTTCCAACAACCTCTCATATTTCTGCTAATGATGGAACCCGAGCTCACACTCCCCCGACAAATGCTTCTGCCCCATCACTGCCATCCTCTTCCTTGACACCGTCGACCCCTCACAAGAACCTCTTCTCATATATGTCGCCGCGACATCATAATCAAGTCGCTGGTCATCCTACTCCCTCTAAAACACCCCAAGGCCGACATGGCCCTAACCTTGATACCCGCGCCGAGATCTACAGTTTATCACCAGTGCGATTTGGAAGCCAGCAAATGCTCCTCAGCCCTAGACGTCAACCGAGAGCAGTCAGCAAGGTCCCTTACAAGGTTCTCGATGCTCCCGAACTCGCTGACGATTTCTATCTGAACCTGGTCGACTGGGGAAGCGCCAATATCCTTGGAGTCGGCTTGGGATCCAGTGTTTATATGTGGAATGCGCAGACCAGTAAGGTTAACAAGCTTTGCACACTTGAAGATGATACTGTCACGAGCGTCTCCTGGATACAAAAAGGTACACACCTTGCTATTGGCACAGGTAAAGGTCTGGTCCAGATCTGGGATGCCGAGAAGTCGCGCCGGCTACGGACAATGACTGGACACACGGCGCGAGTAGGTTCTCTAGCCTGGAATACTCATATTCTTACATCTGGATCACGCGACCGATTGATCTACCACCGCGACGTACGAGCACCCGATCAATGGTTAAGGAAACTGGTAGGTCACAAACAGGAGGTTTGTGGCTTGAAATGGAATTGTGAAGATGGACAACTAGCAAGTGGTGGCAATGATAACAAGCTTATGGTCTGGGATAAGCTCTCGGATACACCACTCTGGAAGTTTTCAGATCACACTGCAGCCGTAAAAGCGATATCGTGGTCACCTCACCAGCGCGGTCTCCTGGCTTCTGGTGGCGGTACTGCAGACCGTCGCATTATCTTCCACGACACAGTCAAAGGCTCGGTCATCAACGAGATTGATACCGGTAGCCAGGTCTGCAATATTGCCTGGTCCAAAAACTCCAACGAGATTGTATCGACACATGGCTATAGTCAGAACCAAATCGTTGTCTGGAAGTACCCTTCAATGACGCAGGTTGCTAGTCTTACAGGCCATACGTACCGTGTACTTTACCTGGCCATGAGCCCTGACGGTCGAACAATTGTGACGGGAGCCGGTGACGAGACTTTGAGATTCTGGTCTACCTTTGGCCGACGACCAGGAAGTCGAGAAGATAGCGACAATGGAGGTCGACTGGCTGACCTTGCTGTCATCCGGTAAGACTCGTGGCCGATAGCAAAAGAGGCTGCTGGAGTTTGTTTTGGGAGACACTCAGAATCATTTGATTGCTGAGACTCCACCACTAATGTCGTCGCGCATCTCTGTATCTCCCACTGCGGCACCCAGGGAGGTAATGGCTACTTGAAGTAGCAAGATACCCGCTGCAAAACACATCATAAAAGGCGATTGCATTATGCATTAAATGGCGTTGTATCTGACTCAGGTTCTTCACTGACTTATGGGAGAACGGGTGTTGGTCGGATTGCTTTAAACAAATATCTTGGGATTTAGGGGTTTGCGGCGGATTACGACACCCCTTTTGGATTAACGGATGGATATCACGAAGGAACGGACTCAATTCAAGCACTTTGCTCTATAGGCAGGCAAAGTTAGCAAGCGGTTAAAGGAACAGCGACTGTTTTCTGTATATTTTTACCCGGCTGTTAGGCCCCATACAGCGCAACAGCTTAGCTATAGATTCCTGCTGAATCTGAAAGGGCAGATGTCCCTAATTATGTTCGAAGTCTCTATTATTGCCGTGGTTTTCTCTCTGTGACCGATTCAACATGACACTCCCAGGAAAAAGAAGAAGAAAAAAGAAAGAAAAAAAAAAGAACGAGTCGTGTTGATACGTAGGCTCACGTCTTGGTGCTGTTGACCAGTATAAGAATATCTTGGATAGATCGACAGTAAAGAGGAATAAATACTGGAAGGTCGCGTAGGCACTTATTGCATTCTCACTCGAGTACCAAAACACTGAGAATCTAGCTTCCTCGATTTCAAAGTTGACCCCTCGGGCAGGTCAAATCGCGAGTACCAAAACATATATATATTTATGGCTGGATTAAGGTATAATATTTTTTAGGTATCTTCTGCCACTCTAAACGTCTTCAAATTCAATCTCTTCTTCGCTCTCTTCCTCGTCTTCCTTCTGCTCTATCTTCACCCGCTTGGCAGGCACGTCCTCAAATTCATCCTCATCCTCGTCATCCTCATCTTCCTCTGACTCTTCCTTGGCTTGTTTCGCCGCTTGTTCTGCCTTAAGCATCTCAAATATATTATCTATTTGATCATTGGCCGCGGCCGGTGCAGCTGGTCCTTCTTTACCCGCTTCTTTCTTTATAGTTGTAGTAGCACCAGGAGTAGTAGTCGCGGTGAAAGATTCACCAGTAACTGTACTATTAGACATCCATGATGGCAGCGCATTTTGTTTCGCAATCTGTTCTTTGCGCGCCTGCTCTGCTGCCTTCTCAGCCTCTGTAAGACCATCTGATGTTGATATATTGACAGCAATTGATTGCGGTCCCGTGTTTGTCAAGCCCTTGACTGCCATCGGTCGGTTGGCACCGGCGTCTGCTGCTATTGTCTGAGCACGTTGATGTGTCTCATCACGCTTCACTGGACGGGCCTTGGCAAGCGCACGATCGAAGTCGCACTCGGGAATATGGACCGAATCGATTTTAGGTAGAAGTTCGCTTATGAATTTGAATTGATCGTTAAGCCGTGTTGACTGCTCATGCCCAGTGGACGTTCGGTCGGCTTCGAAGGTGAGAACATGAGAGCAGCGGTGGCATAGAAAACCCTGTGGACCGACGTTGTCTAGAACTTCCATAGCCGTCCACTCTGCTTTGCAGTGTGCGCAGAAGTACTCTTTCTTTTCACTGGCGACTTGTGTGGTTCCCTGCACTTCTTTGTCGATGGTATAGACGCGCCATTTTATTGCGTCAATCGTACTGCGGTAGTCGATATAGTACCATGTTCGATTGCTCGGTCTCGGGTTGCCTTCTCGTAGCTCGGATCGTGTGTGTCTGCAGGACTTTTCGTCAGCAGATAGACCATCATTTGGCTTTGCACATACTCACACAACTAGAAATCTGTCCTCGCGAAGTTTGCCACAAATCTTGTGTAGGTCTTTCGTGTTGATAGACATTAGGTATGCCAAGTCATCGTCTCGAAGTCTGGTATCTGTGGTTAGCAAGCGCAGGATTGTACAAACGCGCAAACAATACATACGCTTCGTGAAGTATGAGCGCATCAATTACGAGTATTTCGCGAGTCTCATAGAAGGCTCGCATGACCGACTTGACCAAGGTGATTGCGAGATCCATGATATTGGTGTTGTTGGAGAGAAGATTGGACTACGGAAGGAAAAGGTGGAAGCCTGAGTGGTATACTGAACCACAACGTTTGTAGAAGGTTCGACTTGGAACGAATGTAGGCCAGGCTACCGCGCGAAGGAAGTCAAAAAGTTGCGATCCAATATATCAACTCGAATGAAGCAAGGGCCGTCAACCCTTTTATAAGCTATTGAGCATTGCGCGCAAGGTGTGTATTTGGGATACAGTCTCGACGTGATCGAGGTTGAAGTTCGAGGTCCAAGTTTGATCGGTGTTGATTTTATCTCGTAGCGCGCAGTCGGCGGCTATATGTTCGTTGCGTGGAAAGATGAAGGTCCTTTGTGCCTGTTTGTAGGCGCAAGTTTAGGTTGCTAGTAGAGTTCCAAACTTTCAGCTTCTTTGCATGTGCATCGCTACGGCACCTTATTATTAGTACAAAGACCCACAAGCAAATCAGCCTCATCCCCCACATTCCGTTCCGTCAATAAGATTGAACGATCAACTATTGTATTTTCTAGTGTCATGACTACGCGCGGTACAATCTAATACCATGCCCAATCCATGGTGCATTATCTTTCTGTTCAGAGGGCATTGCACTGCCTCTTTCCACATGCGACATGCACTCGTCCACATTCTGACGGTGTAGGTGGAAACATGGCATAACAAGAAAGGATATGAAGTAATTCCGTATTACCTAAAGGCGTGACCCGGCTTGCGAAATTTGAACTGGAAGGTTAATGATAATGTTTTGTAATGACTAACGCAATATATCTTGTTGTATCACATAAAACCTATCTATGCCACCCCATGCTATCTCGACTTGCGTCAAGCATCGAAATTCACCCCCTTAGACTCGCTGGAAAGAAACAAAACACAAACGTCGACCAAGTTTATAGGCTTTCTTACGCATATTGTCGTAACTAGAAGATGTCAGTGAGCGAATGTTCCTCAGAGTGAATGCGTTGAAACTTACATCTAGAGTAAGGGTTCTTGAACTGTTGACTTCCTGGTCTCTGTAGACACCTACCAAGCTGTCACTGTCCTGGAACAGACCTGCTTTGAGACTGATAACAATGAACTGCATACCAGGACCCCGGTGGTCCTTGATATACTTCTTGATTTTGTCAACGTTGGCGTTGTCCAGAGCAGCATCAACTTCATCGAGGACAAAGAAAGGACTGGGCTGGTAGCTATGAATGGCGAATAGAAGGGCCAGTGCTGCCATGGTCTTTTCACCACCCGACAAATGCTCCATATCTCTGAATCGCTTGAGAGGCGGCATGGCATGGTACTTGATGCCAGATAGATAAGGCATGTCTGTGTCCTCCTCGATATCTAGATAAGCTTGACCACCAAGGGGGTATGCTTCTGATCGAGTGAGGTCCTTGTATACATGCGATATCTGCTCCTGGATATGGCTGAAAGCTTTGTTGAAAAGGTCGTATCTCTTTTGCTTGACCTCGTTGAAAGCCTCTTTGGCCTCCTGTGCTGCCGTCTTCGAGTCTTCATACTCTTGATCTGTGACTCGAAGTCTGGTTTCAACACTCTCCAGCCTCTCCATTGCTCGCATGTTGGGGTTGAGCTTCTCCAACTCAGAAGTTAGGTTTGTGATCTTTTCTGATAGACTTTCTTCAACGCTCGGGTCATCAGACTATGTTCTTGTTAGCGGCATCCCTTTACAAATAGTGATAGCACTTACAGCCTTGAGATCCTCGTCGAGGCCATCGAAATCGATCGCAATTCCATGGTCGTCAAGAGCCATATCCATCATTTCTTCTTCATCATCATCGATATCCATGGCATCGGGATCCTGGCGAAGCAGCTCATCTTCGTTCGGCAGATTATCCAAAGTACCTTGAACAAGTGGTATGCGGACTTGTTCTAAACGACATCGTCGAAGTAAAGCCGATTTACTTGAACTGTTCTTTTGGACTACCGTCTCAAGAGCGTTGATGTCTCGGTTGTGTGCATCGATGTCCTTGGAGCGTTTTTGCACCTCAGCCTTGGCCTCAGACACTTTCTGGTTTTTCTCAGCAAGCTCCGACTTGTTCTCATCCAGCGTTTCACGAAGAGCCTCCAAAGCCTCTTGTTCTTCGCCCATGGCATTTTCGATCTCATCCTTTGTCTTAGTGTAGGTCTTGATCTCCTTCCTGAAATGTTGGATCGACTTTTGGGACGTGTTGATGTGGTTTTCTGACATACCCACCCGCTGTTGTTCCCATGCGAGTCGAGTAGACAGCTTCTGCAACTGAACCTCAAATTCGTTGCGCTTCTCGGAAACCTCCTGCTCCAACTTGCCTTGAGAATCCCTGTAGGCACGAATGTCACTGTAGCCAAGTCGCCTACAGAAATCTCCGAATACTTCATCCTCCACTTGTGCAATAGCATCTCGAAACTCTTCGCAAGTGATTGTGGTGCTCTCAAGTTGCGAGGCCTGTTCTTGATATTTAGGCTCAAGCTCTCTAAGCTGCCTCCTCTGATTATCCAGCTCGCGTTTCTTGCTTGCATGGTTTTTGTTGAGGGCTGCCAGCTCATCTTTGACAGCTGCCAATCGTCTCTCGAGTCCGGATAGGTCGATCTGCAGCGATTCTTCTTGAGAACCTCGACGATCAGCCTTAGGGAGTCGGTCGATCTCATCCTTGAGTTTGGCAGCCATCCGTTGCAGATTTTGAACATCAGCTTCCTCGAAACGCCTCTTGCTTTTCGACTCGGGGCCACGGCCACCAGTCATCAAGCCCGCCTTGTGAATGATATAGCCTTCTAGTGTTACAGCCTTGACAGGAATCTTCTTTTCGTAACAAATGTGCTTCGCGATATCGAGGGTGTCACAAACGACGGAGCTGCCACAAGCATATGACATAGCACGCTCAACAGTAGAATCAAAATCGATCGTGTCAATCGTCAACCTTGCACCAGAGAAACCTTTGACGGAAGTGTTGACGGCGTTCACCTTGATATTGTCCAAGGGAATAAATGTCATCGGTGGAAACCTTTGCTCCTTGAGGTATTGGACGCATTCAACACCGATCTTTTCAGAGTCAACAACAACTGAATCGAAGTCTCTTCCAAGTGCGACGATTACAGCCTCGTCAAACTTCTTCTGCTTTGGTTTGCAAAGATCGCCAACACGACCACGGACACCTGGAAACATACGTTTCAAAGAGGTTACCATTTCTTTCATCCTGGCCTCCCTGTCGTTTTGACGACGGCCATCATCGGCTTCCCTGAGTTTTCGAGCGACATCCTCGAGCTTTTCCTCAAGCTCAGTCCGCTTCTGGTTGGTTCTAACTCGTTCCGATTGGAGTTGGTTGAACTCTTTCTTCTTGGCATCGATTTCCTGTGAGAGTTCTTTAGAAGTACTCTGTGCTGCAGTCCTGCGCTCCTCAATGCTTGTGAGTTCTGCCTCAATCTTATCGATGCTTGCAGCAATACTGTCGACTTTGCCTTTCAAGTTGTTCACAGTCACCTCGTCTGCCTTTCGCTGTCGATCGAGGTTCTCAAGCTTGGCTTGATTAGAGCCTGTTCGCGACATGAGCTGGGCACGAAGTCTGTTGTATTCTCGGCGGTCCTCCTCGCTAACCTCGCGCCCTTGTTTCTTCATCTGTTCTTTGTAGTCGTTTTCGAAGACCTCGCGCGCCTTCTCAACGCTGTCGATACTCTTCTGAACTTGTTGGACAATCTGTATCTGCTCATCACGATCCTTGGTGAACCTAGCAACCTGGGTTTGAAGCCGGTTGACCTCCGCAGTTGATTCCTTGATCTTCTCTTCAATTGGGACAAGACTGTGCTCTTTGTCTTCAATTTCTCTCGCCTTGGCTTTGATCTCCTTATCGACCAGAGTTACTTGGCGATTAGCGGCAGCCTGCTCCTTCCTGGCAGCATCAAGCCTCTTCTCAAATGATTCCACATTACGGCGTAACTCTTTGAGATCTTCCTGGTGATCCTGGATTGCGGCGTATGAGTCGTCCATAGCCTTCTGGAAGTGGTAGAGCTTCCATAAACTATGCGTGACTATGGCTGCATCACGCTCATCAGTCTTGTTTTGGAAGTTATCTGCCTCCCTCTTCTGCTCCCGATATTGTTTGATTTCTGAGTTAATGCCACGTCGTCGATGAAGCTGGAAGTTCTGGTTTTCGGCAGCCTGCTCGGCCTCCGCTTGCGTCTTTTCGTATTCCGCCTTGTACTCGAGACTTCCCGAGATCTGCTCGATTAGACGCGTAAGATCTTGCGGCGATTGGGAAGCAATGGCTTCCACATCTCCTTGGAATACAAGAAAGTTGCGGGCCTTGATCAAGATATTTTCAGTCTCGAGAGACTCGTTATATTGCTGTGCAGTAACAACGCGGTCGTTGATTCGATATTCGCTAGCGCCTTGATTCGTAATGGATCGCTTCCATTTCTGTTCCTCGCCCGCGTCATCCTCGTAAACAGCCATGACCCAAGCAGTCTTTGGATCACCACGAGAGGCCTTATCATCGCCGTCGCCATTTGCGTCCCCATTGGTTTGCGCAGAGCCATCGTCGTTGATCTTGGCTGTTTTCAAAACTCGGCCGCGGTAGACGAGGTCCTTAAGATGGGCGGAGCGTAGGTGTGACGATTTGATGCCCAAGACGAAGGAAATAGCGTCCATGCTAACGGAGAATTAGAAAGGTTCGAGAGAGGATAAAGGCTGCTTACGAATTGGACTTTCCAGATCCATTGGGTCCAATGATCGAAGTGAAATACGAGTCGCCGAAGAGAAGAACATGATGTCCTTTGTACGACTTGAAGTCTGTTGAGCAAGTCAGCTTAGAGGCTCACTGGCCCAACTGGGCATACAGGTAGAAAGAATGACGAACTGAATAACTCAAGACGGATTAGTTTGCCCATGGCGGAGTCGGAGGGCGGTATGCCCTGTTGTTCGTGGTTGCGGAGAAGTGTGTGGTCAAGATAGAACGATGCGATGCTGGACCAGAGGGGTACAGCTGATGGTGAAGCGAATGCGCCAACGAGCAAGTAAGGCGCGTCAAAGTGGCCAGGGCTCGAATTGCGACCAGCGGATTTTGCAAAGGATGCTCAAGAGATACCTTAAGCGCAAGCCGAGTGCGCAACAAGGGGTAATGAAGCTATTTTTCGAGATTCAACAGATCGTGACTATTGACCCGCATCATCAACAAGAAAAACTGATGATCAAAAGGGTTCACCGTTTGGCATGCCGCGAAAGGTGAGAGAATGGATAACGCGTCGCGCGACTGGCTTGGCTGGGTTGTCGAGTTAGTACGCCGGGCAGAATGGATTGCATTGGGCAAGGCCTGTGCAACCTGGGCCTACCTAGGCACCTAGACGGCACTTACTCTCCCCACCGCAGATAGGTACTGCGTTGAAGCTCACACAGGAGTCTATGACATGTTTTGTCCAATCAAAGCTTCCATAGACCTCCATTTACAGAGTCCGCCCAACTTGTTACTCAATCCTCAGGCACCTCAAGTAGACTTCAGACTGTCACACCAATATCATCAGCCAGCAACTTAGTAATTAACAAGAATACTCTCCAGACACGGGACATGCTGAGGATTAGAAACCGTGTACCGGCAGAGGCTTGATGATAACCGGTGCGATATTCGGCCACTACTACCTAATACTCGGCTTAACAATGGATGTATGTCTTCGCGTACTGTTGCAGCCAATTGAATTTGAATAAGTCACCACGCTTTGGTGAAACAAAGACGAGAAGAGAGAGTGGTGGTTGTAAAGTTCACATGATTATTTTTGGCGTGGGTATCGTGATATATGGAAACTACGGATAGTCGTTACCTATCTTCAAGAACCATAAGAATTCATGCGTCCGAAGTTCCCTGCATTCTGTTTATGGTTGGCAAGAATTTTGTTGCAGGATGATAGAAGCAAAAAAGCACACTATGAGGTTGTGTAATGATGCAACTTGCCAGCATCCATTATCAAGAAATGTCTAGTTATTGCTTAAGAGCCAACGACTCTGATAAAAGATCGGCGCCAATAGGTAGCTAAATGCATGTGCCACCGTCCCCACTTCCCCAAGCCAAGCAAGCTTTCAGCATGTCCACTTGCATTTCATCATCATTCCAGGGTCCAGCCAGCGGCCAGCAGCCACCTTCAAGTTGCTGTAACCAGTCCAGGACAGATTGTGCTGGACGTACGGAGTACACGTTCAATACATCACATCCCACCCACGTGCATATCTACTTCGTCACTGCTGGTGTTTCCCTTATTACTTTCTCCCCAACTTTCTCCTCTTCCTAGACTATCACGCCTAACTCGTCTCATCCTCAACCTACCTAACTTCGTCAAACCAGCATCAGCAGACCCGTTGATTGAGGTGCAAGGGACGGATGATCCACCACTATCCCACTCTGCTTCCATTCTATCAATAGAGCTTGTTTAAGGAGGCACCCGTCTCGTATAAATAGGTGCTATCAACCAACTTGCGCTCCCTTGCACTGTCCTTCCGTTGGTGCTGTACTAGCCACGTTTACTCCTCCGTGAGTATTGATCCCATCTTATCGCTCATCATTATGTCAGTACTGATCCAGTACTCTGCAGTCAATACTTGCAACTATATCTGAAGCCGCGCGCCGCTTCGACACGTGAAAGTGGGCGACAAGAAAAGCCCACACCATGGACGATAACTCCAGGGCTGCCTCGGGCCTCAAATCCGACAACATATCAACCGATAGCGAGGTCATTCTAACCCCTGATCCTCCTTCTCCAAACGATGCACCCACCGATTCTGCCTTGATCGATACTCCCGTCCTAGGCGCCACAACACCCAGAGGTTCAATGCATTCGAGAAATCCATCTTTCTCTGGCAGTAGCTCCAACCATGAGGACTGGGATGGTCCGCCTCTGGATCGTTTGTCTGTTCTTGACCTTCTCGATAACTTCGCGTTGCCACAGCAGCTCGAGAAGCTGCAAAAGGGCATCACAGCTCAAACAGACAAGGTCCGCCGCTCGAGGGAAGCGATCAAGACCAAGACACAATCTGCGCGGGAACGCATGGTTGAGGAATGGAGACGCCGAGTCCCTGAGGCTGATGAGCAGCTGGATAGGTACCGCAAGCAAATGCAACACCGTATGGACAAGCTCGGAAAGCGATGGAGTGACACAAAAGTTATCAGTGCCCGTGAAAAGGTATCTTTCATCTTTGGTGTCTTGAACATCTTCCTCAGTGGGTATCTTATCGGTGCATATCCAGAGCATTTTCACCTATGGTATACTGTACAACTTTTGTACTTCATGCCTATCCGTTTCTTTACTTATCGTCGACGTGGATACCATTACTTTGTGGCCGACCTTTGCTATTTCACCAATCTTTTGCTAGCTCTATCGATTTGGGTGTTTCCTGGCTCTAAGCGTCTGTTCACTGCCTCTTACTGCTTGGCGTTTGGAAACAATGCGGTGGCTATCATCATGTGGCGCAACTCACTTGTATTTCACAGTTTCGACAAGGTCACCTCGCTGTTTATTCATATCATGCCATGCGCCACGCTGCACTGCATTGTCCACCTGTTCTCCCCCGAGAAGCAGAAAGAGCGTTTCCCTGCGATTTGGACCATCAAAAACTCACCGCCAGGATCCCCCACGGCCTATGCAAACGTTGTCTCCATGCTTGCTTGGAGCACACTGCCCTACATCTTCTGGCAGCTCTTGTACTATGTCTTCATTACTGTGCGCCGACGAGACAAGATCGCAGCTGGACGGCCTACCTCTTTCACTTGGTTGAAGAAGTCATATGCTAATACCTGGCTGGGAAAGTTCGTCCTCCGACAACCAGAGAAATTACAGGAGGCAACATTTATGTTGATCCAGTATTCTTATGCACTCCTCACAATGCTGCCCTGCCCATTATGGTTCCTTAGTCGCTGGGCATCGGCAACTTTCCTCATGGTGGTCTTCACTTGGAGTATCTACAACGGTGCCACTTACTACATTGATGTATTTGGCGTGCGTTTCCAAAAGGAACTGGAGGCCATGAAGGCTGAGGTCGCTCAATGGCAGAATTCCCCAGAGCAGATGCCACAGTCACCTCCCTTTAGAGCTCGCCCTGATGAATCAGCTGCCAACCAACTCACCCAACAGGGAGTAGCGCCCTCGGCATCGACCGGCCAGATCCCTTCTATCAAAGAAGTCAATCGTGAGAAGGACATGATGAAGGACACATCTTTGTCTAAAGATGATTCCAATCGGCCAATGAGCGTGGACAACATCCCACTTCTGAATGATACGCAAGCGTCTTCCTCTACGGGAGTCGAGGGACGACCAGTGAATAATACCCGAGGTCGACGAATGGATTAGACGATGTTGACATGAAATGCAGGCAGGTTGAGCCTGGTGAGTTTACAAGCTGTGTTTTAGGGGTATCTCGTCTGAATATTATATAATACCTACTTGAGACAACGAAATTAGCCCATAGCCTTAAAATGTTCATTTTGACGAAGCCTATCCACTGCCAAGAAACACATAAAGTCAAGGTGATGCAATATCTTGTTTGAGTACCTGGGTAGGTATTTTAGGTGGTAGGAAATGTGTAAGCAGAATCATTCATCAGACTGCACTCGTCTTCGGGTAGTCACATGAAGTTTGCTCAAGCTTACTGAAGGAAAAAGCAACGCCTGGGGAAACCACCATGGGTTTGTGTGATACCCACGCTGGAGGTCCGTCGGTCCGCTAACATTCGTTTATCTACACGTCATCCGCCGGTTTAAACAAAGCTCTTCTCTATTCTATCAGCTGCTCAGAAAAAGCGAGACCAAACCATCATCCAACCTGTTTGTTTTCACGCGTACAAGTATGCCACCCACGTCAACCGCGACGGTATCCAGTTTCTGCGAATAGCCGAAAGATCCCAAATCTCACTCGTTTCCCACTGATTTCGAGCTGCTACGATGGATCTCAAGACTCTGCCGCGAATTTTCTTGCTCTCTGCTCACCTGAATCCTGGAGAACTGCACCAACTCGAAGAAGGAATTCCTACATTGACGTACGACATCAATGAGGCTGAGATTGTGGTTGGCAAGATATCACAACCCAAGCGCGCTGAATTTGAACTAAGAAAAGCCAAACTTAACTTCCTACCTTCGCAACAAGCACAGGCGCAATGTGACGAACCTTCGTTCAATGAGGTGGCGGCGGACGTGGAAGATGGCCCTGACCCCAAGCGGAGGAAACCCACAGAACGTGTCGTCATGGGAAGCGATACAGTCAAAGTTGTTAAGTTGGCATGGCTTTTGGACTCGTGGGAGAAGGACAAACTACTCCCTATGGACCAGTACTTGATCTACCAGTGCAGCAAAACATCGGCACGTGAAACAACACCTGTATCTGTACCTGTGCATATGCCAGAATCCGAATTTGAAGCTGCATACGGGCCCCTAGTCGGTTCTACTTCTCCGGAAAACAGCATCTTGGAACGGGCTCTTCTTGAACAGAAAGCTTGGCCAGCGAGCACTTCACCACGCACCCGTCATAAACGGCGCCATGATGCCTCGGCGACATTATCACAGACCGCACCGAGCTTGCTCCACCAAACTACATCGGAGCATGATATCGACTTACCTGCGATACCCGAGTTTTCGAAAACTATCTATTCTTGCCAGCGGCCCACTTACATTAACCCGCCAAACGAAGACTTTGTTAAACTTCTCATTGAGATACGCACTATCCGTCGGCTCCGAGAAGACGAAGTGGGAGTAAGAGCTTACTCCACATCCATTGCTTCGGTGGCAGCGTACCCTTATCCTCTCAACAACTCTCGAGGTGAGAATTTTCATGAACGCTTCTAGTGCGATTAGCTGAATGGTTCTTTCAGAAGTCGCACGATTGCCAGGCTGCGGTAATAGAATTGCCGAACTATGGCACCATTGGAAGGAGACAGGGGAGTCGGCGGAAGTACGTGAAGCTAGTACAGACCCCAAGATATCTGTTCTGAAGGTCTTCTATAACATTTGGGGCGTGGGCGCCGTTACTGCCCGCGAGTTCTACCAGAAAGGTGAGCTCCCTGGAAACAGTGTTTATGAATCCTGGAAATACTTACGAGTCGCAGGATGGCGAGATCTGGATGATCTGGTAGAGTATGGATGGGATACTCTCAGTCGCTCACAGCAAATTGGTGTCAAATATTACAGCGAATTTCTCCTCGGGATTCCTCGAAGCGAAGTCACCTCTATCGGCGCTTCCATTTTGAAATACGCTCGCAGGATCGACCCAGGATTTGAAATGGTTATTGTTGGAGGCTACAGACGGGGCAAGCAGCAGTCAGGCGATGTGGATGTCGTGCTGAGCCATCGGGATGAGAGCATGACACTCCACGTGATATCCAAGATTGTCGTGGCCCTCGAACAGGCTTATCTGATCACCCATACACTCACACTGTCGACTCACAACAGTGAACGAGGGCAACATCCTTTACCATGGAAAGGACAGAGCTCCCAGAGCTCGGGTTTTGACACACTCGACAAGGCATTGGTGGTTTGGAAAGATCCGAATCAAGAAGATGCGCCACACAGACGAATCGACATAATCATCAGTCCATGGAAGACAGTTGGCTGCGCAGTGTTAGGGTGGAGTGGCGGGACGACTTTTCAAAGAGACCTTCGACGATACTGCAAGAATAACAGAGGGTACAAGTTCGACAGCAGTGGGATTCGACGAAGGGATGATGGTAGATGGGTTGATCTTGAAGGGTCCTCAGCTGGCGATGTGGCCCCCGACATGGAAACAGCAGAGCGAAGGGTTTTTGAAGGCCTTGACCTGGTGTGGCGTCCACCTGAAGAAAGGTGCACTGGCTGAACTGACACAAATGAAGAGGCCAGAGTTGTGTTCTGAGAAAAGAGCTGCGCAATTGGATAAAGCTCATTTACGGTACGTACTATGTACTATGTTGGGAGTACTGAATTGCCGAGCTGACATTTGGTTGTGGATACGAGCATACGAATAGCTTGCGGAGTTGTCTTGTACCTGCATTGAACTGCGGAGTTTTGACAACTAGACCATGCAACAACGCCCGACTTCCATTATTCAGCGCACAAAAGATGCAAAGTATTTTGGTTTCGGGGGATAGTCATACTATCTCCCCGACGGGACCGGACTACCCCTTCTAGACCTAGAGTTTGTCCGTGGTCCGAAAACTCGCTCTTTACGAATTATAACCATGACGGGTTGACTCCTAACTATAGATCATGACGACGGATATCGGCTCGTCGGCCAGGGTCGTCGGTCAGGATGAATATGACAGAAAGAGCACTCGGCATACAGGATAGAAAGGAACAGAGTGTCATTAATACCCAATCAGATTATTGATTGCCAATTGAACCCTCCGCTTGTGCTTTGGCCATGCAAGAGGACAGTATAGCCGGCGGATTGTTGGCCCAGGTGGAGTTAGCTCGTCGGGAATCCTTGGGCCCGCTCCGTTGTTTCAGTGCTTGCCTTTTGATGATCATGTTGCCCGTGCCATTATTTAAGAGCCAGCTAGAGCCAACGACACCTTGACACTATCACTATATCAACTCGTTCTACTTCACTTCACTTCTCAATATCCTCCCAGGACTCAACTCACTGCCATCATGTCTCTCGTCCTTGAGCTCCCCGCTGAGTACGGGTAAGGAATAACCACTCTTCTCAAGCTTAACCGACGAAAGGTCAACTAACTCGACTGACAACTCAGCTACGTTCTCGTTGCTGCTACTTCCACCTTCTTCATCAACACTCTCCATGCTGTCCTCACCAGCAAGGCACGCAAGCGAAGCGGTCTCAAGTACCCCATCCCTTACGCTTCCAACGAGCTGGCTGAGAAGGATGCCGAGGCCTACAAGTTCAACTGCGGTAAGTACTCTACATTGTCAGGATCATAGTGCTATCGTCCTTAACTAACTTCTTTGGCAGCCCAGCGTTCGCACGCCAACTTCACAGAGAACCAGATTTCCTTCTTGGGTGCGCTCTTGATCTCTGGTCTCCGCTACCCTGTCGCCTCTGCTGTCCTCGGTGCTGGCTGGGCTGTTTCCCGCGTCTTCTATGCCATTGGTTATTCTGCCGGTGGTCCCAAGGGACGCATGGGGTGAGTGAAGCCTCTCTTTCTACTCAAAACAACATCTGTACTGACTCGAATACAGTGGTTCCATTGGCTCTGCCCTTTGCGATGTGTCGCTCAAGTTCATGGCCGCCTACACCTCCGTCATGTATGCTCTCAGCAACTGAGTTGTTCAAATGTGCTTAGTCAAAAATTTAATATAATATCAGTTCTCATATCTGTACCGCTAAACCTTTGATAATTACTCCGTTATTTCCATAACATACTTTTATATGTGACCATTATACGCCGGCATTTCCGCCAATCGCGACGTCATACTAATTACTCGTTCAAAATTCATAACTTCAATCGTTATTATCACATCCTGATAGAATATCCAATTGCTTGATATATGTCCCCTCCCGTTCATCTTTTCATTCTTCTCCTTCTTAGGTCTTGGTTCATCGTTTCGTCTTCCTCAGCAGTTTCGACGCGCTGATTTTGGTTTATCTTGAAATCGTCGTCCTTTACAGTCTTGGGAAACCGCTCGATTCCGTTATTACCCAAGAGATAGTCGCCGTAGTACTTCATCGCATTGAAGACCTCTTCTCCAGTTGGGACAATGTGCTCTTTGGGAAGCAAGAATCCGTAACTGCCGGTATCTCGAAGCTTGATCTGGTAGCTATAGTGAGCTCGCATCTCATGATAAAACCAGTCAACTGCCGAACCACCACCAGACTCGATTCGAGACCAGTATCTGCCACCACTGTGCTCGCGTGCCGACACCGCACCTTCACATGCTGACGCTACCGTATAAGTCTCGCCGTTCGATAGGCGTATCGATTTCGCAATACCTGCGGCTAGCTCTTCCAAGTTCTCCAAGTTGGGTGGATCAATGGAACAGGTGAACGAATAAGGGTAAAGAATCTGCTGGGAATATGAATGAAGATCGACCAAACCAACGAATCGGACGTTATTGTTCCAGGTCTGGTTACGTGCCCAGTCAGCGATCTGAACTGCCTCGACAGCTTGGAAAGGTTTCTCTCCCCCGTAGCTCTCGGAGCATGGGTCTCTCTGGACCTGTGAACCGTCCCACTCATATCCGTAAGCGCGATCAAGATCCAATCCGCGGCAGAACTGAAGGTTGGTTTGTTGCCGTGTCTTGCGCCAGAGTCGGTCCACGTGCCAAGTGTACTCGAATCCATCAGGGTTGGCAACAGGGAGGAAGATAAGGTCGAACTCGTCCAGCAGCTTTGTAATCATTCGTTCCTTGCCGTAACTAGTGATAAAGGACCATGCCAAATAGTTGACGGTGCTAGTAGATATCCACTCGCGAGCGTGCGAGCCACCCATAACCATGATAGTCTTTCGTCGAGGCGCATCGGGTGCGGTTTGTGGAATCCCTACGCGTAGAGCAGGTATGTCACGGCCTTCGTAGGATTTACCAACGTTGATGTATTTGACATAAGATGGGAACATAGCCTCAAGCAGTCGCATCCAGCGCATTATTACCGGTAGAGATTGATAGTCCTGGAAAAAGAGGTTGTCTCCAGGCGAAGAAGCAACTTTGACCACCGGTGCAAACGTTTTTGGGTCGGCATAGCCTGGGCTCCCACCGGTTGGAAGCGAGTTGTAGACAGCCGAAGCCAAGTCTGGGATCAAGACGGAGTGCGATGTATGTAGCGACTTGGGAAGCAAGCTAAGCAAAGGCCGAACCTCGTCAGCATGCAACCGAATATCCACATAGTCGTCGGTAAAAGCCCAGACATCGAGAAATAGACGCGCAGCGGCGTCGGCTAGAGCGCCTTCTTCGTGGGAAGTGGTGACATTGAATCGAAGCACGAGCTGCTTAACATATTGTGCGCGCAACTGGTTGGGGATGGGTGGCGGGGTTACATCCTCGGTTGGTTTGCGTCCAAATACGGACTCGATAACTTTGTCGCGAAGTTTTGTGAGATAAGGAAAGATTCGGGTGTTGGACTGGGTGTGACTATTGGTATTGCGGGAATCTGAGATATCGCGCTGAGGATTGATACCAACGGCGTTGGCGCTGACGTTGGAGGCCTGCAACAGCAGTAAACTCGCTGTCAGCAATTGCAGCTTCATCTTGAAGATCAGCAGCAAATACGCAGTTGATGCGGGCGATAGACGCTAGTTGACTACAGCATATGATGCAGGGAGAATGATCAACTCTCGGCTGAAGCGCCTGGTTGATGGTAGTATGTATGGAGTAGGTCGTTATGATGTAGCGTGAATATCAGAGATAAAGAAACGGACAAATGAGGGATGGTAAGTCTAATAAACTGGAGAATGCCCCGACTGACGAAACATTCATTCTTCAGTCGGGCTGACGTGGGTCATTGGTTTCCTTTTTTGGCATCCAATGACATTCAATTAGGACTGCACTTCAGCATAGTAGATTCCATCTTAACAAGAAGACAAAATAATAAGAGGCCCCATAGCAACGGTCTTCAAGAGTTTGACTTTTCTAGATTGTGACGCGCACTGCTTCGTAATACAAGATCGTTCCCCTCCAGTTTCCATGGCACCTTAGCAAATAGAACTGCGAGACACCGGAACATCATTTACTGCGTGGATCATGAGGCTGTTCACTGCCTCTACAGGATTGCGTACTGTACCCTAAATGGCACAGAAGATCACGAACGGCATGGATGTATCGATGGAACCCCCTTTTCGCTAACGCTGAGAGAGTCTTTGACGTTCTCATTGCAAGTCCAAATCTGAGGCTGACAAGAACCTAGCTCGAGGCTCTTCAATTGCAGGTGTGAGATGTATATCCGTGCCTTTCCTTCCTCCAATAGACCTCCACCATGGTAAAGCGGAAAACGTAAGGCGTTTCTTTTTATCGTATCCCTTTCTCAGGCTTTTCGCCCATGATTCTGTAATGTTAATACGAGAGCCCAACAGCTACGGATACAGTATCTTGCAAATTTGTAAAAATGTCTTTGGTGCCTGACATGCAATTTCGGTTCAGCTGTAGTCAATATGGGAACTCGAATGAAGAGGTACATGCAATATGTTAAATCACCAGCCACATTGACGCTCCCAGGGGCAGGCTAGCGCATGAAAGCCTTTTACAGCGGGACTTCCAGGTCGCCTTCCAATCCATCCATACGGGCTTTTATGTGCTCCCTTACCCCTAACCAGCCACGCGCCCAAGAGCCTTAGTAGTGGGCCTGCAACACTGTCGGGTCGACTGTGCATACCTAGGTTCCATCGTAGTCTGACAGTCCAGCCCGGCCCAGCCTATCCCAGCCTAGACGCTGCGCTACGTTCTGCGCTCTGTGTGCTGCGCTGGACCAATTGAGGCTGCAACGCCAGCCCCTGGCTTGGTGGGAAGCTCGGAAAGCGACTACTGCTCTGCTCCATCAGCACCAGTCTCGACAAAAACGTACCTACCTTACCCATCAACTACACCAGCAAAGACCCGCGATTCAGCTTTTATACGCGACTCTTGACCTTGCTCTACTTTCATCATCGGAATCGACGCCTAGAGTTGTCTCAATGAACGCCGCAGCGACTGTGCTCCAGTCTTCTGTTTGGTAGGTCATTAGACACCTGCCACCCTCTATTCCTACACCTTCTCATCGGTATCCCCTGGCCCTCACGACAACGCCTGGGCTGGCCGCGTACCATGATCAGTCGCTGCCATGGCTTTCCTTCGCCGCCGAGGCAACAACACCATGTCTAGCGAGAATGACATGCGCCGCCATACGTTCTTTGAATCCAGCGCATCCGGCGACATCGGTTCTGCGATTCCCTCCCAATCAAGTCAGAATGACGAACAAGGCGCCGGCGAACCTTTCTACCCCCCGCCATCCCACGATTTACCTCGCGACTCAACCACCAGCAGCCGTTTTGAAGACTCTCGTGAGAGCCATAACGAGAGTCGCCCTGGGAGCCGCCCTGCAGGTCAAACCGAGAACCGCCCTGATACCCCTCCCATACAAGATGAAAACAGCAAGCACCATCGGTTTTCCGTCTTACGCTTTCGAAATGCGAGTGATTCGCAGTTGTCCCTTCGAGCCAAACAGCAGTCGGAAAAAACTCCCCCAGTACCCCGACGTAAATCACCCTATGTTCCCCTTTCGTGGTCAACAACATAGTAGCTAACTAGTGTCGACCCAGCCCCAGAAATCATTACTACCGCTCCTACAAATGAACTTAACAAGGGACCAAAGAAGAAGTCATCCAGGATAAGCTTGGCAGCCCGATTTCGACGCTCGACAGATATACCCCGTGACGGCAACCATTCAAACGATAATTTCGACCGCCAGAAAACACTTCGGAAATCCTTTACTGATGACAGACGACGTCCTGCGCTTGCTACTCTGGACGAACCAGAATCTCCACGGCCGTCTACAACAGCCACTACAAGTAGTCCCAATGGTGCTATTCTAACACCCCCGAATCGACCGTCCGAGTCATCAAGGTCTGATGCTAGCTCCAATGATCGCATGTCTCACCAGAGTTCATCTTACCAAAGCCCGGAAACGACACCCAAGAAATCGGGCCCATTTTTCAGATTACGGAGACACAAGAAAGCGCCAGAACCTCTGTTCCCATTTGCACATTTGCAACAGCAAGGGAAAGCACCGCCGGGTGTATCCTCTGCTTCTTCACTTGGCATCTCTGCTACTCCTCGTCCAGCCTCGGCCCAAAGTCACAGAACAGCTGGTGGGAGCACCACAAAAGGTACAGACCTGCAAACAGCTCAATCGCCTGCTACAGTTTTAGTTGCGCCCGGCGGTACCCAATCAGGGCATTCCTCGCCAACTAGAGGTAATCTATTACGAGGAAGGTCCTCTACTATGAGTTCGATGGGCCGAGACTCCAATGATGATCACCTTCTCCCACCGACAACACGGACATCGTCTTCGACTGGGCGTAAAAGCTTTGGTGATTTGTTTGGACTGAGTCGTCTAAGGCAGAACTCTGAGCTCAGTCGCCAGGGCACGTTGACCCCTACCACGCCTGCTTCTATCGGATCCAAAAACAACTCACTCCAGCTTGCCAGGGATTCTTTTGTTCTTCCTGAACGTAATGAAGACGAGTCGCCTGCTAAATACCTTACCCGAGTCGAGGAAGTTGCAAGTCGGGGCATTATTGCTGCTACTCTGTCAAAAAGTGCTGACCCATTTATGGTAGCTGTCCTTCGGAGCTATATGCGCAGCTTCGGCTTCTTCGGGGACCCTATGGATATGGCAATCCGCAAGCTGCTTATGGAGGCTGAGTTACCCAAGGAGACCCAGCAGATTGACCGCTGTCTGCAGGCATTTGCAAACCGCTATCACGAGTGCAACCCGGGCATTTACTCGTCGCCCGACCAGGCTTATTTCATTGCATTTTCCTTACTCATTTTACACACTGATGTTTTCAACAAGAACAACAAACACAAGATGCAAAAATCTGATTACTTGAAAAACACAAACGGGGAGGGCATTTTTGACGACATTCTGGAATGTTTTTATGACAATATCACTTATACCCCTTTTATTCATGTCGAGGACGATTTAGAACCAGGCACTGATCGCTATGCTTCACACAAGTCACGACGGAAGCCTTTACTCGCATCCGCAGTCAACGACCCCGCAAAACGGGCTATGAAGGAGCCAATTGATCCCTATACCTTGATCCTTGATGGAAGTTTGGACGCGCTGAGACCCAACTTGAAAGAGGCAATGGAATTGGATGATCACTATAACTACCTAGGCTCCGCACCCAGCTTAAACCTGAAGGATTTGCAAAAGACGTTCTTTAAGACCGGCGTCCTGCAGATTGTGTCAGCTCGATCTCGGCCAGATGCTTTCATGACTGAACAGACCGCCAGTAACCCTGCGGAAGCGCACCCTGGAATAGTCGATATCAAGGTTACAAAGGTCGGGTTGCTCTGGCGGAAGGATGCAAAGAAACGAAAGGCACGATCTCCTTGGCAGGAGTGGGGAGCTATTCTTACAGGGGCGCAGCTTTACTTCTTCCGGAACACCGGCTGGGTCAAGTCACTAATGCATCAGTACGATAATCACATCAAAGCAGGGCATGACGGTGTACCGTTAATTTTCAACCCCCCACTCCAAGAGTTTAAGCCAGACGGCCTCATGTCTACTTATGCTGCGGTTGCTCTTCACGATGCAGCGTACAAAAAGCACAAGAACGCTTTCGTATACGTGCGTCAGGGTGGCCTAGAGGAAGTACTACTGGCGGATAACGAAGAGGAGATGAACGACTGGCTTGCCAAACTCAATTATGCTGCCGCTTTCCGAACTACAGGCGTTAAGATGCGCGGTGTTGTCGGCGGTAATTATGATGGGCAAAGCCGTCGTGGCCTTCGCAGACTTGATAGCGCCGATGCTGCCACGCTTATTCAGACCCCAACAGGCCCTGTATCCATCGCCCGAAGTCGTATAGATCACAAGATGGCCGAAGACATCTCGGCTGCTCGACGAGATGTTATGAAGCAGAAAATTGAAGAGGCCGAAGAAAATGTTCAGGAAATCCAAAAGCAGCTCGAAGACCAGCTGAGAAACGCACGCCATCTCCTAATTTTGGCGCCAATCCAGCCCAGAACAAGGGAGCAGCTCTTGGCCGCCGCTGCGCGAATGTCGGCACAGATCAAGTGGACTCGTCAAGAGATGTGGAAATCAAAATGTCATCGCGATATCTTGATACAAGACCTTGAGGAAGAATACCCATCTGAAACATTCACTCCTACAAAACAGACATCAAACCGACTTTCACAAAGAACCGGATCCCCAACTCCACGCGCCAACATAGGACGCAGAGGGTCAAGATCAACTCATCATTCGGGAACCGACGGCGATCCAAGAACACCTACAGAGCCTCAAGTTATTCACCTACCCGACTCTACCGAGGTCAAGGAAGATGTAGATTCTCCCTTGGATCAAGTTTTTACTACACCTCCTCAAAGCGCAACAAAGCGCCGGCACAGCTCACGCGATCTCTCCTTCGCTAGACCTGACGCAGCCAGTACGAGGCACGGGTCCATATCAAGCATAGCACAGTCTCCTATAACCTCACTGCCGCAGGCCCCATTAGCGAAGCCTCTTTCACAGGACGACAACACCAAGTCACCACAACGCCCCGACGATGACAATCGCCATGACCCTGATGCCGAAGAACAGGACTTCCTGGAACAGACAGGTTTGCTTGAGCAACGGCCCAGCCGTGATCCTACGGACAAGGCAACTGTTTCAACAGGTGCAGATCCAGCTGCCGAGTCAGGTACATCCGTAGACAAGCTCGACAGGAGCAAAATCCGCCGCAGTCTCCAACGAACTCTCCGAGAAGGCGCTGGACATCTCTCCCATCATCGTGGCAATCGCAAAGGCAAGGAAGTAGCTGGCTCAGGAGAAGAACCGGCACAGGACCATCAGCTTGCAAGAGGCACAGGAAGCTTTGTGGTTCATGGAAAGAAGGCATCAGTCATCAACTTTGGTGATGGATTGCAGAACATGACACACGACGAAAAGATTCGCGCTCGAAAGTCCTCGCAGCAGTACGATATACCGCTATCGCCCATGCCGAGCGGCACAGAAGATGATGATTTCCACTCTGCTATTGGTGTGCCTCTTGAAAGTGAGGAAACGAGTGGACGAACGAGCGAGCGTAGAGAATCCATCGCAAGCGAAAGCACTGCAACCGCTCGAAGCTTTCGTGAGCTACATAGAAAATATTCGACTGCGCAGGCGACTAGAAGTACGTCCGCCGGCGGCAGGTTAACAATACCTTCTGATACAGAGAGTGAGGTTGCAGTCAGCTTCTCAGATGGGCGCCGAAGCCCTTTGCCTCCTATGGAGACAGAAACAGACGAGGAGACAGACGTTGCTGGTGCCAAGAGAGGTCGAAGCAGCAGAAAAGACGAGTTTGAAAAGCGAGACTCGGATTCCGAGTCGGTCCAAGACGTTGAGCAGCTCCCAAGCCGCCCTGTACAGCCTGTCAACGCATGAGCCTGGTTTGGGATGGAGAGCTTCAAATAACGCGTTCTCTGTATATAGCAATTTCTTTTCTTATGGTCATTCTGCAAATGGGCTTTGCCGGGATTGGCATATCTCATGTCTTCGTTTTAACTGAGTTTCAAACAGAATTGGGGGCTTGGTGTTGATGGCTCATGCGATGTGCCGGCCACAAGGGCATATGTACTTAGATATCCTCATATTGGCCTCGGGCCTTTGTTCATTTGTGTTTTCTTGATTCGGACTTGGCAGGGCATTTAAAAGTAAGCGTTAGAATTATATATGAGTGGTTCACTTTACCTTTCACATCTAATTAGCCGGGCTCAACGATACAGCATGAATCAATATGACAGTGGGCAAAGTCTGCCGAGTTTTGAGATATCCGGAGAATTTATACATAATTATATTTGAAAACATTTACAAGACACATGGAAATAGTACGACTGAAACGTGGCGGGTGGTGGTCTAGATATGCATATAGTATGGACACTATCCCCTACTACCTATTTCTTGCCCTTCTTCTTCTTCTTTGATGGCGGGGGTGCCTTCTCTACCTTAACGCCCCCTCCACCTACGAGGTCCAGAGTCTCTTCCTCCTTCACCATACCACCTTGCGTAGACTCTCCGGCCTTCTTCTTTCCCTTTTTGCCCTTGGGGCGGTACGAACTTCGGTCGCGCAATGGCAACCAGCGCTCTGGGTCTGGTTTGGTGCCCTCGACGTAGTTCTTGGGCAAACGAATCTTTCTGCGTCGCTTGCGCGTCTTGTCGTCAGTCCCGGAGGGCGCCGCTCGCTTGAGAGTCGAGGATCCGATCTTGCTGGCGGGAGCGGCTACGCCTGCACTGAGCAATGACGCAACATCGATACCTTCGACGAGCGAATCAACAGGAGGGAGGTTCTGTAGGTGTTGCTCGACGCTGGAAGGATTCGAAGTAGCAAACGCCGCAATGAGACCAGCCGTGGCAACATCTGAGCCCTTTTGCTCGTCGCAGAGCTTTTGGAATGACCTGCCCGCGAGTATCAAGTCTTTAGCGTTGGATGACTTCATTAGCTCAATGCCAGCCTCTTCTAGAAGGGAGCTGGCCGGGCTGGCCTGTCGGGATTGCCAGTATGTTGCAGCCTTGACAAACTCTGCCTTTGCCGATGACTCTCGTCCTTGTACCCGCAGAAGAGTCACAGTCAGCGCAACTATACCGGGACTGAAACGAGCGTCCAAAGGTCCCTGGGCTTCGGCCTTTTCAAGGCGCTGGAGGAATGACTCGAGGATTGACAACGCTGAACCGATGTGTCCACCGTTAAGTTGTATTTGCACGATGGTCAAGGCAAGGCCAACGTCGTGTGGTCTTTTCTGAGCCAGCCCCTGGAGGCTTTTCAGAAGCTGATTCCCCGTAGTCCCTTGCGAGCTTGCGGCAGCGTTCAGAACTGATAGAATGCTGGTGTCGGTTGCGGTCGTCGGGTGCTGTGCCTGAGCAAGAAGAGCGTCTGTACGACGCTTGACTCCAGCCCCCTTCAAAGCTTGCAGGTCGACGGTAAGTTTGTTTCGTCGCAGGATATCGGACTGATGCTGAAAGAGCTTCGCGTCCTTCTCCTTGGCTGTTAGGGTGGAAAACCTTCGCTCAACAAGATAGGGGTTCTCAGACTTGGGTTCCAAAGCTACTAAGTTGTTCCCAAGAATGAGTGCAAGGTCAGGATCTTCCTCTCTGTTGTGAAGGTGTTAGCTTTACACTCGTAGTAATAGAGTCACAAAACATACTTTGTGCTGTTTAATGAGTTGTAGAGGTCAAGAGCCTCATTAAGTTTTCCCAACTTGGCAAAGACGTATGCCTGCTGTGCTAGAATAGGTCGCATCTCCGCTTGCTTGTCCTCCTCGGTAAGGTCGTCAGAGGCATCACATAGTCTGCTAGCCCGCTGCAACAAGTCGGCAGCAGTTTCGAGGGACCCGTTGGCAATGTGCGCGCAAGCAGCATTGTAACACAATTCAAACCCATCGGAGTCCTGAACCGCGACCTTGTCAGTGACCGAGTATCCTAGCCAGCTAGACTGGGCAAAAGCGGCTCTAAGGTTGATGCTAATGTCGTTCTCCTCATCGGCGGGGTCGGTATCAAGGAGTCGGCTGTAGATGTTGCAGGCCTCGTCAAAGCGCTCGGCACGATACGCAACCTGTGCGGCAGCATGCTGCAGGCCCCTATTATTCTCTAAGCCTGCAGACCGTAGGACTACAGCGGCCTCATCAAGCTTTCCTGTTTTATAAAGCGCATAGGCATGTTCGAGTGCAGTTCTTGAAGAAAGAGTGGGGGGAGCATCCAAGATGGCGCGAAGAGCGTCGTCGAAGCGATCAAGCTTTAGTAGTGCGATGATTCGAGTATGCTGGCTGTCAACGTCGTTCTTGTTTGCCTTGATTGCGGCGTTGGCAGCCTTGAGAACCTCCTCGTGATCTTCGATAGAGGACTGGCGCAACAAGGCGCTCAGGGCGGCGGCAGGGTCTTGAGGCATGATGGCGATGTTGTATTAATTAGAGGAGCACACGCATGCCCGATCTGTAGCTAGGTCGGGACAAGCCCAGATTTGTCGATGTCGATCGTTGCTTCCCGTCGTCGTTGAGGATTAAGACGTGATGGGGATGACCTGTCGTGTGTCTTGTCGGTCGTGGTGATGCTGGCGGGGCATTTTTGGACAGCGGGGCACAGCAATTCATCCAATTCAAAGCTGTCCATTCTGTGGCTCAAGATTCCGACCCACTTTAATAAGTTGACTACTACTTATTGCTACTGCTCCTCGATATATCAGAGAACTATTTAATTCTTAATTCTCAAAGAGTAATTTGGTCCATTGTTTGGTCCAAAGTCCTGCTCTTGACCAATTACCTAGATACTCATAGATACTCTGACCGCTGCTATTACAAAAGATGTAAGAAAATCACTGAGGCAAGCCAGTGCTTTCAGGTATTTACCAAGAAATACAGAAACCCAATTCGAGCAACCTTCAACCATTATGATTCATGTTTACCTGTCATTCGAAACTTCGAACGACTAATTATCCATCAGCTATGACCGCTTGAAAGGATTCCACCACTTCTTCCGAGCCTGTGCCTCTTCGTTACGGTATGAGTAGTAATGCGGATATGCAGCCATATTCTCATATGTCTCGGTTGGTCTTTGCTTTGATAGACGCCGTCTGATCTCACCGAGCTTGGTGGAATCCGACTGTATGGTGACTATTGAAACTCGATTATGAGGAGCTGCCTTGTCTGGTGAGTGCCGGCTTCTAAAACTTCGCTGACGATGACGGTCGACAGAATGTTTTCCTCGGCGACTCGTGTGTTTCTTCCGCTCTGACCATTTCTCGGATTTGTTTCCAGCTTTATGGTCATGTCGATGAGATCTCTGTCGTCCCCTGCTCACAACACTACTTTGCGAGCGCGAACTACCTGAAGCAACTCTGCTTGACAAGTCATTTATGGTGCGGATTGCATCCAGGCTTGAGCCATTTGAAAGTGCTAAGAGAGACTCATAGTTGAGCGGCTGTCCCTTGCCATCGCGAGATGAGCAGACAGCATTGGTCAGGGCAGTAGTAAGCCTTCTGACGATGCGTCTGAGGGCCGATCGTGCAGGAGCTAGGGTACGCTTTAGATTCATGATCCATGCAACTGTTACATGCGACGTGCGACGCGGAACTAAAAACTCACCATCGCCCTTCTCAAAGCGAGAGCCATCTTTTGAAAGCCGTGAAGCATATGCTTTACGGACTCGTGATCGGTCAGATCGAAGTGAAGCACTCAATGTTGATTGTGTATCACTCAACGGCCCTGCATCGTGGTTGCGGGAACCCTTCAAAAGTGACAAACATTTAGTATAAGTGTCCAGCAGCGAAGTGACTGCATTTCCGAAATTGCCCATAGCTTATTAAAATTGAGCGATATCGCAATACAAAAGCGCAGCTCGAGCAGGACCGAAATTACTAACTGTCAGATTAGAACTTATCAGTTTAACTGACCTATTGTGGTTTTCCAGTCCTTAGCACGTGGGTGTAGGCAAAATGGCCAGGCGCTAACTTGCGGCTGTTACGTACTACAGCCAAGATCTGATCACCCAGTAAAAATGCAAGTCAAATCACGGTTGCAATATCAGACACAGAAATTGCGCAACAAAGTCACTCATGGATGCTCATGCACAAGAAACGGTGACTGACTGCTTATCAGCTGCAGTAAACCAACGGACAACTCGCCTGCTTGCTCAATATGCAGCCCGATGAGCCCATCAACAGTGGCGCTGATAAGGCGTGCCCGTGTTAGTACATATCTGGAACATCAGCAGAGGCCTCTCGACCGCATCTTGGGTACAGCTCATGCTGTATCATCTGCACAGATAGGTAGGTAGGCAGGTAGGTACTGATATACCCTCAAGGCTCAAGATTAAGAATAACCTCCCCGCACCCACTTCATGACTCCCTCCGGCCCTGGCGGGCCCTGTTCCGTAGCGTCGCGGGCCCTGAGGGACGGAAGGGTAAACCCGTCATTGGTTTATCATCTGTCAATCGAAACCCTCTGGCAGGCTTGGCGTCCTTGAGGGTGTGGGGGTGGACCAGCCAGAGACCTTCTGCTAATCAGACAGTACAGAGTACCTAGGCCGGTTATTGTCCCCTGCCCTGCCCTGCCCTGCACTCACTCAATCAGTCAATCAACAGTGCATGCATTTGCCCTGCCCGTCCAGTTGATACAGTACCTATCTACTGCGCCCGTTGCAAATCGCGACCGTGGCTGCCCCCAATCTGACAATGATTGCAAGTCCTTTGAGGCGTCAGGGACCAAAAGATTCGAGGACCAATAATACACAAACGAGAGGTGCTCGGCATGGACCTATGTATGTTCGGTTATCAATCAGAGATGCGCTGAAAACGGTCAGAACCACCACACCGGTCGATGTTGGTATAGCATCTAGCGCCAGGATCCTTTGAAGATTACAGTACAACACCCTGCGGTCTAGCAATGGCCCTGCCTGGACTCTTTCCAGGTATCCGTACCTTCTCGCCGTGATGGATCTTTCCCTCCACCCGCGGGCTTTGTTTGCTTTTATCCTTCTCGGTGTTACTGATTGTATGCGTCTACGTACCAGGCGGTACCGTCGGCTCTAACGCGTGGGATAACATACATGTTCAGTACGTACATACTGATACTGGATGTCCCCCCACCCTGGCTGCTTGGTTGCCGGCTTTGTTCTGTGGTGCCAGGACCATCTGCGGGTCTTAACGTGGGAGTTGTGATGCCATCAGCCGGCCTGCGGGCGCAGTCGGTCTGAGATTTCGTGGGTGAGTTGGGAGAGAAAAGAGTCAGGGCAAGACTCAAAAGCGGGTGATAACGTTGCGAATGCGGATCTTGGACAATAGATCGCTCACATCAGGTACAGTTGGCATAACCGTACGGATACCCAAGGTACGGTTGGATACCTTATTCTGCTGTTTTCGTCGTCTTTATCACCCTGTTGACCAGGTACGTGAAAGTACCTACAGCACAATTGGTTCGGATCATAGAATTCAATACTATTATCCCTGGAGCTCAAATCTCGACATTGATCGCCCTGCTTCGCTTTATCATTAGAGCCGCCCGCCTTTTTCCCCTTCCTTCCTGTTTAATTCTTTTATATTCCTGCTCCTTTGACTACCTCATATTTGGCTCCTGCTGCCACCGATACTTCCATGGACAACCCATCTCAAACTCGATCTCGTTCTTCTATCCCCTGGTTTGACGAAACTTAATGTCACCTTCTCCCTCTCCCTCTCGGTCACCCCCACCGGCCTCGACGCCGCAGGTTGATGAGTCTCAGCTTCCCAAGGGACAATGTCGCTACATTCTCATGATACCTGAGCTTAAAGGTCAGCGGTGCGGCTGTATGGGGTTTGATCACAACAAATCCCTGCCTGGTGCTACCTGTAACTGTGGCCATCTATCATGCTATCACATCGCCGCTGCCGATGCGCCAACACCCAACACCAACAAGTCGGAGATCGACATAGTCAAGCAACAAGTACATACCTTGGAGGAAAGGTTACACCGAGACGACCGTGATCGAATTTCCCATATCATCACCCGCATCAGCGCATTGGAGGAGTCGGTGGAAAAGAACAAAGAAGAAACAGACGTCGAACTCAAGAGCTCATATCGCAATGCCGCCGCCGCATGGGCACTTGTTGCACAATTACAACAACAAATGAAGACTATGGAACAAGTCATGAAGTCCCAGGTTGAACAGATGGCAAGAACAACAAGAGAAATGGAAAACCTACGTAATCGTCAACTGGAGCTGCTGGACAGCGATGAAGTTTTAGAGGAACGCATTGAAAAGTTGGAAAGTGTCGAGCCTGTATTATCGCCACCTCAGGATTCTGGCCCGTCTGATGCGCCTTCCAGTATTCTACGCCTCTCTCCCACGACTACCATGACCTCACAACGGGCCTTGGATTCATCATACGGCCCTTCAGGTACACAATCTGCAGTCGCCGAACATTCGAGGTCGTGGACTGTACACGTATCTTTGATGCCTTCCAAGGACACCCCGTTTCCATTTGAGAAGGATACGACCTCATATAAAAGGTGCCTCTCCCGTGGGCTCCACCGTATGCTGGCGGTCGACGGCGACGATGTTCAATCGTTCACAAATGCTGTATCACAAGCGTTTGAACCCTTGCTGAAAGGAAGGCCATGGGTGCCCCTCCAAGCCAAACTTTGCGACGCTGAACGCCTGCAAGGGTTGCCCATGTTGCGGCCGTTAGATCCTAGGCTCCTTCAAGGCCAGTATGACCGGGCTTTTCTCAAACAGCACTGCGCTGTATTGGATGCAGGAGGTAAAATGGACTCTCTGTATATCGCAATGGAACACGACTCCCTATCGTGGAATTTTCTCAGGCGGTCACCTGTCTATCTCCAAGGGTTAGAGTCAGCCTGGACATATGACAGCGTGCTCGACAAAAAGGACGAACAAGATATCCTGGGGGATCATAAGGGTGAAGAAGGAGACGAGTCACCACCTGCTGGCAACATTGTTGGGGCCTTGACAGGTCTCAAGCGCGGCATGTCCGATATTACGTGCCCATCACTCGATGATACCGAACTGCCAATGGTTAAAATGCCACGAACATGCAAAACTTCACCGTTGGAGATACTACGGGGAGTAGAAACTGCACGGTAGAATAAGAAGCAGAAGTATCCGGGCAAAACTTGATGAAAGCGATTTCTTTTTTGGGAGCATAAAATGGGCGTTATACTTTTAACTGGGATACTTATTGATACCTCGGGCATAGCGCTGGCCCATTCTTCTCAAGACTGCGCCTGCTCTTTTGGTCTGCTTTGGAATAGAAGGATATGATTAGAAGATAGAAAAGAATCATTTTACGCTCAGATTTCGTTATATCATTATCAACACTATAATCTACACGGGAGTGACGATGTTGCTAACGCTAAGAAAATGTGAAGGCTGGACTTATATTTCGTTCAAGGTTACCTATGCTAGAAATGACTACAGGTAAAGGAACATTGTCTCAAGCCCCGTGTAACACTTTACTGGACACAAAGATAAGCAGGTCCCTGACTTTGTATGATTGTACAACGATCATCTGTATATATACATTGCCTATACTCATGGGGATAGAGCGAAATCATTACGAGATTTTGTGTAGCTATGACTGATGCAGAATGCCCTTTGATGTTCGATTCCGATATGAATGGAAAGAACCCGCAGAGTTATGTTCTATATTGGTAAAATGCTTTGCATACACACGATGGCTGAAAGCTTCTCTGCCGGAATGTAGATGATAAGACCAGCACAGTAGACTTGTGTGATGGGACCCAAGGTTTATTTCAACCCGAAGTTGGTTTTGGGGGTTCTAACGGCATTGAAACCAGAACATAATTATCTCCAAAGAAAGTAAAGTGTGAATGTGTCCGTCCAAAAAGATTCAGGGTAAGTTATCTTGGTTAGGTAGATATTCTTTCATACAGACCCTGAGAATAGGTGTTGCCGTTTCGGGAAAGTACCGCGTAGGAGCTGGGTACCTACCTAGACTAACGATTCTAGTGCAGCTTATGTTCCTCTGAATCACCCACTGCTGGCCATTGACGGATGAAAAGTAAGATCCATATTCATCTGTAAATTCAACCCTGCTAAATTAATGTGATAATAAGGGTCTTATCGTCTGGTGATTTAACATAGCCTGACTTTTCAACAAAGATACTTGGTACATATTACTGTAGCAAAAAGTCAACCACTTCACTTGCACCGTCAGGATATGCAGATCCAGCGGCGGAGCTGCCGGCCACTTAAACTCCGGTCAGTCGAGCCCATGCAGCGCTAGAGATAGAGAGCATCAACCGCAAACCGACTTTCACTCTTCCTTTCAACGTTTCTCCCTCCGTCATCAGTTCACCGATATCATTGCGCTACGCACTCTGCACTTTGATATCCCTCTGCCCAACATACTACAACACTTCAGTCAGCATATCGGTTACTAGCACTTATCTACGATTCCGACTCTTCGCTGACTATGGATCTCGACATTGAAATGGACGATGCCGTCGATACGGTTCACGACGTACCCGTTGCCGATCTCGGTCGCGACGATATTCTCGTAAGGCATACACTGAAACTGTTCGATCGCGACCCGAATTGACCTCCTTTTCAGCAGCCCGACGAGCCTGAGGAGCCTGGCGAGGTGGCTGAGGATGAGCCTGCGACTGACGACTCCAAGACTCTCATCCCTACCAAAATTCACATCAAGGGCGTCGATTCTCTACACACATCCGATATTAAGGCTTACGTCAAATCTCACTTCGGCGACGTTGACAGGGTCGAATGGATCGATGATTCTTCTGCCAACCTGCTTTTCCCATCCGAACCTACAGCCCGCGATGCCATTGTTGCCCTAAGCTCTGTTCCGGTAGCAGATGCTACAGCGCTCGCTATAGGAGAAACACTACCTGCAAAGCCTTTCGAAGCAAGGCCAGAAATCTCCCTCCAGGTGCGCTTTGCTGTCTTGAGTGACAGGAAAGAGGCAGGCGCTGCCCTGCGGAGTCGCTACTATCTCCTTCATCCTGAACACGACCCCGAAGAGCGACGACGAAAGAACCAGGAGAATCGGTCTCGATACAGGGAACGCGATGGGGGATACCGTGGGGATGGTGGCCGACGACGACGCGCTTCAGATGACGATGTCGAGACATATGAGGCCAGCATGTACGACGATGCGCCCCGCCCCGCCCGAAGAAGGCGTGACTCCGATATAGAAGAACGCCCACGTTCATATGCTCGCGAGAACCAAGGCAAGGAGCTCTTCTCTGGGCGCAAGACACAGCGTGACCGATCAGCATCCCCCAGGCGCGACGGTGACGGCGATGACTTGATGGGCGACCGTGCAAGCTCATCCGGAAACAGAGTGAGGGCTCGCGATCTTAGGGATCGCATATCAGGCGGAAACAATTCCAAGGAGCTTTTCCCTACGAAGAAGTCTATCAAGCAGTTTGGTGGAGGAAACCTAGATACCCTAGAGCGAGCTATAGGATCAGCTCGACTCAAGGATGAGGATCGCCCCAAGGTCGTCAACGTGCCTAACGCGCGAGGAGACGGGAACTCGTTCAACATTCGTGGCATGGCGAACCAACAAGGGAACGGTGAAGGATTTGCGATCAAAGGCGCTGCGGGGACCAATGCGCGGGAGCTATTCCCTACAAAATTGGGTGGAAACAATGCTGGCAAGGAATTGTTTGGGGGAGGAGGAAGATCGAAGACACGTCAGAAGGCCGAGGATCTCTTTTCCTGATCCAAAGATGATCTCGAGCATGTTATACACTACAGAAACGCACAGGCTGGGTCAACCATTTACCGGTAGTGAGTTGGGTGCATGGTGAATCGAAATAGTTTGAACGATACCACGGCGCAATAAAACAAAACACATTAGGGAAAGCAGGAGTATCCTAAAGTAAACAATACGTTAAGGCGTTTTCATATAATAGACTGGATCGTTTGTGTCACGAGCTTACCACCACTTCTCTAACATAACTCTCTCCTTATCCATCCCGCCGTCTTTTGTCAAACCATCCACGATCTCATCCGTCATCATCGCCGGTCCACATACATACACAACAGTATGTTTCTCTTGCCCACCGATGGCCTCTCTCACATCCTGAATCGTGAATCTTCTTTCCAATACGTTGAATCCAGCCCTGTCTTCATGCTCTTCATATCCTCCAGTATCAAACACCTTCAGATCACCGCTGAGCTTCTTCTCTTCAAACCACTTTTTGATTCTGTCCAAGAAAAGAACACCTGACAACCCTTGCGCGGGTGTCTTGGTAGAATAAAGGACCCTCACATCAAGTCCGTAGTACTCTTCTACTATACATCCCAACATGCTGGCAAAAGGGTTAATACCTACACCCCCTGCTACAAATACCACGCGGCGTATCTCGTTGAGAGGTATCTCGGATGGGGGGAAGATGAAACTGCCTCCCACACGAACCCGCAATTTGGATCCCAGGATCTCAGGTGGCGGCTGCCAGAGCCATGCTGCAGGAGGATTTGTAGGAGATTCTTGAATTGCTAACTCGATGTATGGATTCTCAGGTTCTACTGCGGTCTTTGGAGAGGACGTAATGGTAAAGCCGCCTGGTTTCGGGTTATTGGGAACGTATGTATCTAGCCATTGACCGGCTGAGAACTTCAATCCTTAGCATCATTCTTAAACATAAGTCCTGGATGGGCGTGGTCGCAAAAGAATGGCCACACACCTTGACTGGTCCTGACTCAAGCTGTAGACGAAACAACCGAATTCGCTCATTGACTTGATCTATGCGACCGAGTCTTACATCTAGAAGGCTCTAAGAAACATGATGTTAGTAGAGCTCCAATTGGTTGTTATAAAAAGACGGACTTCATCTCGTGGCTCGTGAGCCGTCCTTTCTAGATGGCTGGTTCGCTGAGTTGACATCACTCTGGCGTCTAAGAGCTTTGGTTTATTGGCAAGTTTTGTCCTTTGGCACAAGAAACGGGCACAATTGCTCAGCGGCGTAAGTCTCACAGCCATAGGGTCACTAATAGCTAGTTGAAAAATGTTATTGAATACCGAGCCTCAGAGAGTCATGGGTGAGGATGGTAGCTTGTTATAGTGGGGTTGACAAGTCATGGATAGCATCACCATCCAGCTGAGTCAGGCAATCATGCTCAGGAGAGTTATTTTAGCTGCCTTTATCATAACACTAAACCCTTAAATGGCATTACACGCTTGGAAGACTATGATACTGAAAAATTTTGTGTTGAAGGGAACAATGCGTTAACGTCCGTTTTGGGATTCTATCTTCTCCAAGTCCAGCTCCTATAGTCTACAATCGTGACTTAAATTACCATCTCCAAGGCACACGCCGCCTTTTGTTATTCATGCATCTGTCAAACCAAGCAAATTTTAAGACTCTGTCCAGTTGACTTGATCCATAACCTGTCCAGCAGTTGGGTGTGTGTATCCAATTCTCAGTCGGAGGCGCAGAGGCTGCAGCAATTGTTAGCACATATAATTCACAAACGATAAAGATATCACTTACCCCCTTGCAGCCGGACACTCGCATCATCTGGCTAGCTTCAGCTCCAGGTCCGAGGTCCGATGAAGAGATGCTCAGCAGTTGCAGCTTCTGAGACTTAGGAACGGCAGCTTGCAAAGACACATTCGATAAAGTTGCTGAGCCAGACGTGTTGGTGAACTTGGCAGCAGCCTGGATCATGCCCTCAGCATTGCGCTGGATCTGGAATGTCACATTGAGATCGTTAGAATTGTAGCAGGGGATGCCAGCAGGTGCTTGGGGTGCTTGGGGTTGAGGCGCTGCCGCCCCGGAGGACATAAGGTCGAAGTTTGATGACTGAGGAGCGGGAGACGCCGTGGAAGATCCGGGGGCAGATCCAAACATATCCATGATGCTTGACATATTGGATTGCGGCGGCGGCGAAGCTGCGGATGGGGGAGGGGAGGAAGTGCCACCCAAGATATCAGCGAGGAGGTCAGTGTTGGTTGTTGAGGGAGCCGCCGGCGTGGCAGCGGGAGCGTCCATAATGTCAAGAAGATCTTGTTCCGTTGGTTTGATAACTCTCGATTTCCTGTTGGAGGCCTTCTTTTTGGTAGGCGCGGAACCAAGCACACGGGACTCTTCCTTGATTTGTGGGATGGGCATCTTCTCAAGCACACCACGTCGGACCTGATCAAAGCTGAAGAGGTTGCCGTACTCAACCACTCGCTGCTGAATCTCGATATCAAGACTGGTCTGGTGGTATTGCAGGAGTCGTCGAATCTTCTCAATTTGAGCCGGGTCAGAAAAGCGAGTTGTCAGCTTCATCAGCGCTGTCACGATGTACTCTGTAGAAACCTGAGTGGCGTATGCGCTGTTGAGAATGAGGGAGAAAAGGTCAACAACCTCATGCTCCTTGACTTCCTGTACGAGCTCCTCTTCCTCGTACTGTCCGCCCTTGAGCAGAGCGTCTGCGTACTCGCCAATACACCAGGCGCCTGCTTGTGTAAGACTCTCCTGAGTAATGTCCTTCTTGAGATTAATGTATAGCTTTTGCACGGCATAAGTCTGCAATTCGTGAGTAGTAGCAACCAGTCGAACGAAGGACGACAGAATTTGCTCCTTAACGTAGTTACCCGCCAGAGACAAAACGCGAAGCATCGTGTCAAAGTGCCATCGTTTGTTGGGCGAAAACTTGTCTGCGGCGATGCCAATCTGACTGGTCATTGTTGGCTTGAATTCATTATCGGCGACCTCCAGGAACGCCAAAAGCTCCCGGATCAAAACTCGGACGTTGCTTTCGTTGATCAGGGTAAAGCTCAGATCCAGAGCTCGACGTCGAATGCTGATATCAGGGTCTCGTAGACATTCTAAGATTGTGTTTCGATGTCTCTGAACAGCATTGGGCTCAATGGCGACAACTTTGATCAAAGTGTTGAGGGCCACATATCGAATGTTGTTGTCGCGGTTGGTAAGGAACTTGCCCAGGATGTTGACGCCAAGAACCCTCAAACCAGAGTCGGCCTCAATGTCGAGAATAGTGCGCACAGCTTCGTACAGAATCGAGTTACCAACATTCTTGGATGATTCTGTGTTGGTGGCAACCTGCGCCAAAATATCGTTGATCTGCTCACTGGTCTCGGCGTCGCCAACAGCCAAAACTCTCAGCAAGTGTAGAATCTTAACCTGTAAGAAGGGGTCGGTAATGCCGGTAACATCGTGTTCGGGCGCGTAGCCTGAAGTTGCGAGCCCTTTCAAAGTCCTGACAAGTCCTGGAACAAACGATCTGAACTTCTCAACAATTCCCTCTTCTCCGCCCTCCTCTTCGTCTGCTTCGCAAAGGCTTGTCACCAGGGTTAGACCACAAAGCAAAACGCCGTGATTTCTATCGGACAGAAGCTGTGTTGCCTTATCAATGAAATGTTCTTGCAAATCAGGAACCTTGCGACATATGCGCATGGCGCACAGAGCCGCCTTTCTTCGAATATAGGGGTTGGCTGTAGCAACAAGGGTTTCGATTTCTGGGAAGAGATCTCGTGACATCTCAATCGAGGCGATGTTTCCTAACGTGCAGAGTGCAAGACCGACAACATATTGGTTGGAATGTCCGAGATCACTAAACTTGGGTAAGCACCGTGTTACTTCGAAGGACGATAGAATACACATACTTCTTGAGCGAGTTGGTGACTAGCGTCAAGACTTCCTGGTTCTCATCCAACAGTAAACTTGTAGCCAGGTGTCCAAGACGTTTGTCGGCGAATCGAGGGGAGGCCAGAAGTTTCAAGCATTCGATCTGACCAAAATGGGTTCGTTCGCCGAGTGTGAAGAGGTAAAGTAGCTTAGCGACATTGTTGCGACTGCCGTAGTATTAGTATATAGTATTCTTTAACAACGAAAACATTGAAACCGACCGAACGTTGGGGTCGTGGCTCTCTTCTCGAAAGCTGGCGCGGATGGCAGCGCTCTCCTTCTGAATGACGGCACGCTCGTCGGCGATCGTCTTGGCCGCTCGCACGTTTCGGATAAACTGCTTGACTATTCGAAAGAAAAGGAAAAGTAAGTCTCTGAAGTGTTTTATCGTAGGGAGAGCTCGTCGGTGCCGTACGGGAACTCATCTTGTGAGAACAGACCCAGCGGTTGGGCCGTCTTGTCGATGCTTATCCAGGGGTTATGAGAGAGGCGTATGAAGTTCGTCGAAGCTCAATCAGCTCTGGCAGAGAGCAATGAGCTAGATAACGGATCGCTTTATATTCAACTCAAGACGAAGAGTTATTTGGATCAGGCGGGTTCGGTCGGAGCCTGTTCAAGGCAGCTGTTTAAAGAGAAGCTAAGTTGCGCCGTCACAGGTCAGTCTCAGTGACGGTGTGCTGTCTGTATCTGTACTGCTTGCTGCTTGCGTTGCGGCGGACACCTTTCAGACGTGGGGCACAGACTCCACACCCGCCGAATTGGAATTCCTTGGCGGTACGTACTTAAGGTTAGTCATCAGCCAGGGAGTGGTAGGCTTCATCATAATGTTTCTATAATTAATTATCTATTCAGATATGATCAGCGACAAACTCAATAGCTATTTTAAGAGTAAATGGATGTAAAAATATAATATTGATTTATTTCGTG
The DNA here is from genome assembly GCA_004367475.1 of Fusarium camptoceras. Taxonomy (NCBI): domain Eukaryota; kingdom Fungi; phylum Ascomycota; class Sordariomycetes; order Hypocreales; family Nectriaceae; genus Fusarium; species Fusarium camptoceras. The sequence continues at coordinate 41,247 of QGED01000014.1, forward strand.
TACGCATGAAATTATTGACTAGTAGGTACATATAAGAATACAAGCAGAGTTGCTCGCACATTGAAACTCTTTCCCACTTCACAACCCTTACCTATTTTACATCAGGGCGACTCAGAGGATGTGCTTCAGTGTTCAACACCCACTGATCTAGACTGATCACATCGAACTCGCTAAAGATGAGATAGAAATACTTGAGAGTCTCGGCCAACCAGAAACTCTCCATGCTATCCATCTTAGTAGGCTCCGCTTTCGTAACATCGTCGATTGCCGAAGCTGCGATCTCAGTTCGAGTCACCTTCTCGATTGTTTCAAACATCGTCCAGGCCTTCTCCATCCACTGTGCATCTCCGGTGGTTCGATACATGATGAAGATGGACTCGATAGCCTCCGGTCTTAGGATATACCGAGGGTCGCTCACATCAATCATGCCCTTGGGGAGATTATGCTTCTTAACAACATCCTGGACGGTAGGCTTCTTCCATTCAGGCCCTTTCATCGGGGGAGCCTTGAAGTCGGGGGCATGTTGCTCTTCGATGGCCTTGAGCCATCGTTCCTCATTCCAAGTGCAGTCACCCGTCTCTTTGACATCAACGCTACCGCACGAGATGAAACTAAAGACCTCGGGTCCAAGGCCAGATTGGGTTGCCTGATAAGCCCAGATGCAGCCATCCGTGAGTTGAGTGGCAATATCTAGATCAGCCGGGCGATTGAATACCTTGCTAGCCATTGCCATCATACCACCGGCGAAGCAGGTCAGGTGCTGACCTCGTGCTACAGATGTATACTTGGGCTGTTGCCCTGGCAAATCCGTTACCTGGTAATCGCCGGAAATAATGATTGGCTTTTCCGAAGGAGTCAATGCCCTCTTGAAAAGGTGTTTGATGGCGACAGGGATGAAGTTCTCGTACAATCGCCGGGGCTGCTCTAATTGACCACCAAGAAGAAGATACCATTTCGGAAGGTATTCGTACAGCGAATCGGACATACCACCGAGGGTAAATTCTGAACCAGCATGGAATGCTGGTGTGTAGGCATCAACAACAACCGGCCACATGCCAGGAAGACGAGTGTTGAGTTGCGTAGACTCAAACTGGTCCCCGAGCCTCTTGACAGCATCATAGTATTTCATGTTGCCAGTGATTTGAGATAGTTTGGTGAGCTCTAGACTCATAGAGCCCAACTCAGAGACAAGAGTCTCCCGGGATGCAGACTGAGATTGGCCGTAGGCGGCCCTAAATATGTGTAAGTAAATGTACAATAACGGTCGACTCACAAAAACTTACTTCTTCCACTCCAATCGAGTGATTGGTATATGGTTGGGCGTATCAAAAGCCACCATGAGGAGGTCTCCCAGCTCAATAGCCTTCTTGAGTAGAATAGAGTGAGATTTCCCACTCAATTCGTATGCAGACAAGAAACCACCCAAGTAGCGAATGGTGGTCTCGAATATGTTAATAGTAGTCATATGGCTTCGAGTGAAATCGATGCCATCTGCAGCGGCGACAGCCTTTGTGAACTCCTCCTTCATGTCCATGATCCATAAGGTATCCAGAGCGTCGACCAGTGTAGCGGCCCAGCCACCAAAAGGATCCTTAGACTTGCCAGTCAATGGAGTTACTTCATCATGCATCCATGCGTAATTGGAATATCCGCTCCAGCTGTGTTCAAAGCTCTTCTTGACAGCGGCAAGACGTGATAATCGTAGTTCCTTTGCTGCAGCGCTCTCAACTGGCGTATTGGCTTGAATCTTGGGGACCTTAACATCGCCCTTAATCTCAGGTAATACGGCCAGTTTCTCTTGAGGAATTGGATATTTGGGTAGTCTTCGTGTCCAAGCACTGGCACCTTTCCCGGCAAGAGGGTCACTGTTGCCAAACAAAGAGAAAGTCGAATCCGAACTTGACCAGTACCAGAAGCAAAAGATCCAGATGAAGATGACACCAGCCCAGAGACGGCCTCGCCGTAAGGGACCCGCCATTGTGTAACGTACAGGTAATAGTGAGTGAAACGGAGTCAAATGTTACCAGAAGAGGGTGAAGAACAAGCTGATACTTCACATTTCAGACCCAAGAGGGAGGAAAGAACGATGGGAGTTCAACGTGCTGAGGTGATGTGTCGTGTCGGGTTCTGATGTCCAGAAAAGTCGGCGATGTGTCTGGACTCAAAGGGGGACTAAGCCTCCAATTCTAACTACTGTAGACACGGGACTTGGGAGCCGTTGAGCCTGAATGACAGCGCCTGATGTTAGAAACCACACTGTCTTCCTTTTAGAAAGAAAGGAAAGAAAAGAAAGCCGAAGACTTTTAAGGATAGGTGGATTCGGTTAATGAAGGGCGGCTGTATTTCATACTCTCAGCCAAAAGAGTACAGCACAAACTAATGACTGAGATGTTCAGTCTGTCTGTGGCTGACCTGACCTGCATCCAGTTGAGAAGGGGACATTGGATGGAAATTGCGGCGGGCGTCTAGCTAACACGTGAAGGAATGAATGCGCCGTATCCATACCTCGACATTTGGATCTGACAGGGTCCAGTCCCTTATTCACTGTAAACTACCTACTTCCCTCGCTTGGCATTCATCCGACAGTGAGGTAACTCATTAAAGCATTTGTACCTCGGCCATTACCTATTGCAGCACCTCGACCACTAACCCAGGTTCCTATCTTGTGGTAATATCTCTTGGCGTAGGACGAAGGTAAACTTGACAAGCTTTGTCAAACCAGCCTTAGGTAGGTACCTAGGTAGGTACCTCCTTAAGATCATTCGTGTCGATAAGACGTTCCTGCTCAACAAAGGATCCCTCGTATGGATCCTCGCAGGTCCCTAGATTAGGTCCCTCCCTTACAAACCCACAATTAGATTAGACGATGGATCGTGAGCTGGCATGGCATGGTCTAACAAAATGCCTAGGCCCCGAGCTTTGGAGCCTTAGGAGTTGGGGGCCATCCAATTAGAAAACCGAACCTTTCGGGGTCGGCTCCCTCAGTAGAAACATTTAATACCCCTGAAAACACTAACATCGACAACCCCTTGACATGGCCATTCGCAGCTCTAGATAAACAGAATAGCCGTCCACTGCTAATGCTGTTTCATGGAGCGCTAATGCATACTCAGATTGACACAGTGCATACATGTCGATTCGCTACGATCTCTGATCTCATGATAATGGATGGGTTGGTTCGTCCTTGGTAAGGGGCACGCCAGCTGGGCCGTAGGGCTGATTGCAGCCTTGTAGGTCGCTCGCTACATGGCTCCCGGGCCTTGTCCAACTGCGAAATTGGCTGAAACGTCGCATTTGTTTGACCGCCTTACTCGGGTTGCCCCTCACCGAAGTCGCATGGTTGTGCTTACAGATGCGCATAGATCATGGAAAAAGTCGTCAGTTTAACTATGTCACCCAATAGGAGCGCCTGCCAGAAGGAAAATATCTCAGTTGTTAGAAGCCATGCAGGTGGAAATCCATGGCACAACATCCATGGACATCAAGTACCACGGAAAGCAAGCCACTACAATTCATAACTTCAGCCCAACCAGTCCAAGATGCCCTCCATATCGCTTGCATTTTTGCCACTAAGTAAACAAGATTCGACGTGCCCCCCGTGATGCCATACCTATTCGTCACTCATCGCCTAGCGAGAGCATAAGGACGGCAAATCGGGAGAGTTGGTCGACGAGGTATCAGAATATTAATCCCTTATTTTTGCATCATAAGCTGGACGAACTCGTTGTCTGTAGATTCTGTTAGCAACAGGATGCGAGTGACGTTTTGATTATCCAATGCAAAAGCAACTCACAGTCGATTCGGCCATCACCGTCCTGGTCAGCCTCCCGGATCATCTCATCAACCTCATCATCAGTGAGCTTCTCGCCGATGGAGGTCATGACATGTCGGAGTTCAGCAGCGGAGATAAAGCCGTTGTTGTCACGGTCGAACACCTTGAAAGCCTCGCGGATCTCCTCCTCGGAGTCGGTGTCCTTCATCTTGCGCGCCATCATAGTAAGAAACTCTTTTCTTCAATATCAGTGTCATAATTCTTCAGCCGATCTAAGAAATAACGCACCAGGGAAGTCGATAGTGCCGTTGTTGTCGGCGTCAACCTCGTTGATCATATCCTGAAGCTCGGACTCAGAGGGGTTCTGACCGAGAGAGCGCATGACGGTGCCGAGCTCCTTAGTAGTGATCTGGCCTGTAACAAATGTTTAGCCCGTGTCCATCGAGAACGTTGCCCTCGAAAGAATGTGAATACGGGTATGGACAATGATTCGATGCTTTATTTGGGTATATTTGGATATCGGCTCGGGCCAGTGAAGGCTCGTCGCGAAATAGGGGAGCGTAACTCACCATCGCCATCCTTGTCCTGAACAATGAAATTAGTAACAACTTCAGCGGAAGGTGTAGGTGCGCCTGGATTGACTTACAAAGAGGGAGAACGCCTCCTTGAACTCGGAAACTTGCTCTTCGGTAAGTGAGTCGGCCTACAGCAGCAAAATTGTCAGTCCAAGATCCCAAAACAAGGCATCGCCAGAACCATCAGATACGATAAAGCCCCTCTCCCAAGCAGCCGCGGGGTTCAATGCTCTTCAGTCATAGCGCCACAGCAAAAGAACAAGGCGGTAAGATAAGAGGGGATAGGTACGCAGCTGGACCAGGCAACAAGAGTGCCCAACTTACCATGTTGATTGTGTATAGTAGAAGAAGTAGATAAGTAAAAAGGCGGATGTCGATCGCACGAGAAAGAAGAAGATGACTTGGATAAGTTCTGGTCGCGGGGTCTCGAGCCAAGAATGTCGGACCTTTTCGTTTGGTTGGAGCTTCCGTGGGGAGAGCCAGAGGTCAGGGGGAAATAGGTACCTAAGGCAGGAAATAGCATAGGGCGACAAAGGGAAGGAAATAATGCACTGTGTTTCCCATGCTTAGGGAGTCCGTGATTCACTGGTTAGTGGTTGGAGCTTTCCATAAATGTCCTTCCACACTGTGCGGCTTCTTCCCGAGGCCGTTTCAGGCGGACCTTTCGTTCGCTGCAAGTTCCCGTTGACCTGTTCCACGGATAATACCTGCCATCTCACTGAGAAGCCCCCCCAAATGTACCTACGTTAGAGGTACCTGCCCTGCCGAGAGAAGGGAGACTGGAGACCTCCCCCATTTTTGGCTAACGGGTCCAAGAGTGGACTTTCCGCTGTCCAGTGTCGTAATGCTCCCATCCCTCCCAGCTGAAGCCAGCTAGTAGCTATCAACCACAACCAGTATCGCATCGCATCTCACCTCGACTAATCAAGACCCTCATACTCATGACGACAATACCTTCACCAACAATCCCATGACGCCTGTCACTGCGATTCAATCGATTCCCTGAACTCACATCCTATTTCTTATATCGACGATCGATACGATCTCGCATTTGCGTCCGCCATGTGGCGAGACCGCACCAACCTGTACGATGCCCATTCTGCCTACCATATCGCGACTTAATGCTGATACATATTTACAATAAAGATACATTTCATATCGGCAGTCTTACGCGCATCATCCCGCCCCGCGAAGACCTTACGGGCCCGGCACCTCTGGTTCTGGTCTCCTTGCCGCCGACAACAACTATAACAGCAGCTATCCGAACGATGACCGTCGCGGCCTTCTCTCAGCCGGTGCCTTTGAAGATGACGGCGATGCCGTCATTGAGATGGACGTGTTGCCCCCTCGATGGGCTGAAGTTTCCGACACCATTACCGACTTGCTCGCTAATATTGCGACAAAGGGCCAGAGCTTAGATAAATTGCACCAGAAACATGTATTGCCCGGTTTCAATGACGAAGAAGCGAAGAAGGCCGAGGAGGCGCAGATAGAGGACCTTACTCAGGAGATTACCAAAGGCTTTCACGACTGCCATCGCTGTATACAGAAGATCGAACAGATGGTGCGCGACTCCCAGCATGCCGGTACTATAACAAGGGCAGAAGAGACTATGGCCAAGAACATTCAAATCTCGTTGGCTTCGCGGGTTCAAGATGCAAGCGCTAGCTTCAGAAAGAAGCAGAGTGCATATTTAAAAAGTAGATTTCTTCCCAACCATTGTCAGATTTGTTCTAACGTGTATTCGCAGAGCTTCGTGGAATGTGTGGATTTGGCGCTCTAAGTCCCGGGGAGAGATCTAGCACCCCTCAACCTGGCTCATATTTTGACCCATCTCTACAAGAATCGGATGCGGACCGGTCGTTTTCTCAATCAACTCTTCAAGCAACTCAGCAGAGGGTGCGCCATTCTAATGACGCGGCCATTGCTCAACGAGAGCGAGAGATCGAGGACATTGCCCAAGGCATTATCGAATTGTCCGATCTTTTCCGTGATCTCCAGAACATGGTCATTGACCAAGGCACGATGTTGGACCGTATAGATTATAATGTTGAGCGCATGAACACCGATGTCAAGGCCGCTGATAAGGAGCTAGTGGTTGCGTCAGGCTACCAACGGAAAACGACCAAACGCAAAATCATCCTCCTCCTCATTCTTATCATATTTGGCATGATCATATTGTTGGTGATCAAGCCCAAGAAACACGAGTAGAAGGCGTTTAAACATAAAAAAATCTCAGCAATACCCGCTGGCTCCCGGTGCTCTTTTGATATGAGCTTGGAGACAGCCTTTATTATAAACATGTACCAATACAATGTAAGGCAGGTCATGAAGGGACACGCCCTTTGATGTGTTTGGAGTCCCGGCTTTTTGTCTATTTTTATATTATACTAGTTAGAGTCATTTATTGTGGTAAATCGTGGCGTAGACAGTACGTCAACCAGTTTCGTCTTTATCATAACTCTTCTCGAAAAGCCTAGGAAAGCTCTTCCATAACTTTGGCTTCATATTCTCCATCTCCATAGCCAGCTGACTCTCGCTGGGTAATATTGGGGAGCCCCATGCTTCTTCCACCAACTGCTTTATACTCGCAGGCGATAGCTCCCTGTCGTCTCTCGCCCTTGCCCTCGTCCTCCCTGGCAGGTGTGCCACAGCGAGACGTCTGATGATCGCACTTCGTACCACTTGCTGGTCGATGTAGACGCCTTTCTGCTTCAACAAAGCCAACAAACGGACACCGCATGCTAAGTCAAAGTCGGTGATTCCTCCGGTTTTGGTCTTCGCGACCGAAAGCTTGGACGGCTCTTGTCCCAGTGTCTTGTCAAATCCCCATCGGAGTATAGCACGTTGCAGACTGACGTCAAAAATCTTCTGTATGGGATGTTGCCTGTTGGTAAAAGGCAGGTCCGCCGGTATACAAAACACATATTCGGGACTGGCATCCTTTTTCGGAGGGTTCCCAGTCTTTGTAGCAGGCTTCGATTGTGTCGAAAGGGCATTTGATGCCTCTTCGGCCAAGCCTATCTCCGCTCTCCAAAACTCCTCTCTGAAGTGACTCTTCTTCTTCTTGCCGTCAGGAAACGAGTGATACTCGGCCCATCTTACAGAGTCACTATCGTATAACTTGGGTTCCGACTTAGGTTTGGGCGGCATGTCGCACCGATGAACTGGAATCAGCCCTCCAGGATCCGCGCTGTATAATTCGCATATTTCATGGCTTAACTCCTCAAACTCATCCAAGCGTCCTAAACGTCCAAGGTTGTAGAGCAGAATTTGCCAATACTTAATAGGGATGGCAACCCCATGCCGTGCTACACGCAGCGACAAATGGATAGCTCTGTCAAGCTGAGGATCCTCCTGATAGCCATGAAATTTTTGTTTGCTGGTTTTGGGATGATACCAGATGCCCTCAAACACACGGTCAAGAAACGCCTCTGAATTCTTCTGTTCTATACTGACACTCAGGTTGTCCATTTTGTCAAAAACGCTTCTGACTTTCGCTAGTCCTTGCGTTGACAATGCAGCACGGAGGCTTTTATTAAGCTCCTCGGAGAGAGTCTTGACCTTTCTTGGCGTTGATGCTGGCTTGATAATCAAAGCCTCAACCTCCTGAAGTAATCGCTCTTGCTTCCAATCTTGCTGTTTGGCAGAAGCAGCCAGCAGCGTCACTCGCGTCTCTGAGTTATCGAATTCGTCCGGGTGTACATCGCAATGCAAAAGATCTCTGAGCAATTCATCTTCCCCTCTGCTGGCAAAAGATATAAGAGCGTTGCAATAGGCTGTTGAGGAAACAACCATTCCCAAGTCTCGGAGTTGTTTTAAGCGATCATTGACCCCTTGAGTGTCTTGCTCTCTCAGGGCAATGGATTGCAACGATTGTGGACCAATGTCCCGAAGGCCAAGTTTATGCATCAGATTGATTGCAAATTCTGCCGACGTCCAGGAGCTGGCGAACCACCTAGCTGTAAACTTATCACTGAACATGCCTTTGACCTGCCCTGAAGAGGTATCGCTATTGGCTGCATCTGATGCAGAATCATATCTAAAGCCAGCTTCCCGATTGAGTACTGACAACTCCTCTTCGGTGAGCTGTACTTTAGAGAAGTAGCGGGATAGAAAGTCAAGAAACGCCATCGACTTTTGGGATGTGGCATGGTCATTAAACAGAATAAAACGCTTTCTCCAAACGCGAGCTGCATGTGACTGGCCAGAATCGAAGAGAGTCGGCACAACATAATCGTACAACTCGCGATAAGGATTAAAGACGTATATTGTGGTTAAAGTGCTTTGGATAGCAGGAGTTCGGTCAAGTGCGAAGCTTGCTAGAAAAGCACCAAAGCTATCCAAGTCAGGACGAAAAGTAGGCATGAGTTTCAGATGCCAGCGAAATGCAGCTTCGCAGTCAGTCTGAGCCAGGTAAAAATGAACCACTTTCAGATACAGCTCAGGCCATTCGAAATTGTAAGTCTTTTGGAGCTCTTGGGCGAACGTGAAAAGCTCCTCCATCCTATCAGCATGCATCAATGCCGCCTTCAGAATGTTATCGCGCAAGAATTCGGCTCGAGGTTCAGTCACAAGGCGCTCATCGCCTTCGCTTCGAAGCTGCATAAACATATCCCAAGCTCCTTGCTCTCCATGACTGTGACGAACAGTTACGAATCGGCACTCCCATGATGATACTTTATCTGGGCCGGTATCAAGATTTGACACACTTTTTTCTCCAGCTCCATTCAGGCGAATACCCAACGGGATAAGTTGTTTAGTTTTCGTTCGCCATGTTGGGTCTCCATGCTGTGCTGCTCGTTTCTTCGAAGTTGACCCAGGATTTTTCTGTTTCGTCGTATTTCTTTCTACTTGGTAGGAATATATGTATCTGTTATTATTGTATGGACGTATGACTCTGAGCTTTGATGTCGTATGACGAGGTCGGTGCTGGGCTATTGTATGAAGACATCGAGCGTATGTGTATTGGCGAGCTCGAAATATTGTAGGGTTTAAATGCATGGCTGGGTAAATTCGCCAGCTTCAGCTGGTATCGTATCATCGCATCGGTTCGTCGGGAATAATTTGTGTGAGAAACATCAGGATTATCTCAAATTTGAGGTTTGACGACGAGGACCAGAGTTAACTCATGTCGTAGATCCCCATATCTTTTTTATTCGATATCTGAAAGTGCTCCATCAATTGTAGAGGCAGGGGGGTTGCGCTTGCACGTGCCCACCCGCCAACGGGAATCTCGAAAGCTATGCTGAGTCATACATCGCACCCGACTCCCAATCAAGTTATGGCCTCATTTCTTTACCCGAACTTCGACATCCTCCGTTCAGCACCTCAACCACCCCACACGAAACCAACCATCTGAGCCTCCCAGGACTCTCCTTAACCGACTTCAAAATGCCGTACGTACAATTGGATAGCGAACGACTCTCTCGATAGCCCTGGCCACCTCATTCGACACCAATGGGCCATTTCAAGCTCCGGGCATCGCGCAAAACATCACATCATACGAGAATCCGTCACTGACGCTCATCCAGTATCACCAACGCCAAGAACCCTGTTCCTCAATACCAGCGTTACTACCAGAACGCTTACAAGAACCACACCCGTCTTTGGAAGATTGTACGACCGAATTGATTTTCCAGCTACTTTAAGCTTCCAGCTGACCGATTGATAGGGTCCTCGCGCCCGCGTTATGATGACCCCCTACCTCATCCTCCTCTGGGGTACCCTTGGCGGTAAGTCTTATTTGACGATTTTGAAAGAACGATATTTACACGAGCTTGAACACTAACGAAACCGAAGCCTCTTTCTATGGTGCCGGCCGCAAGGTTCTCGGCTACAACTCTTACTTCGGAAACTAAGATTCGTGGGCTGCCTAGCTTATTATAGAGCTCGACAACGATGGAAGGCCAATGTGATCAGTATTGATTGAATAGAAGATGATTCCAATCTGAATCCTCGCGGATTTGACCTTTGATTTGTATTCACAGAAACCCAGACAAACTACCAGTCGAACCGTGCCTTCTATTCACACGTCATTGCCATTAAACCTGGACTCCTAAACTTGAGAATACATGAAGAACCCAGAATATTGCATGCATCAAAAAGTGACGTCTAGTGCTCCGCACCGACTTGCAACTCTCCATCTGCGGATAGATGTACCAACCCCAATTGAGCTCGTCTTAGTAGCCCGTGGCGCCGGGCGCCTTCTCGTCCTTTCGTAGGCTCACTAGCAACTCTCGGAAGCGCTCTTTGCCTGAGCCAGAAGCACCTCCCTTGGCTCCCTTGCCGCTCACATCCACCAACTTGGCGATTCGGTCCCAGCTAGTGCCACCGGAAACAGTGTCCTCTCGGCTTTCCAGGAACTCATCGGCTTCCTTTCGTGTCTGGGCGATACCCTTCTCCTTCTTGTTGTTGTAGTTCTCATAGAAGTCATCAATGTTCTGCTGAGCCTCCTTGATCGTCTCTTCACGCTGGACAGCGAATTGTTCGGCACGCTTAGCAATCTGGTTATCCCGGCGTTCGCGCCACTCCTTGATGACTTCAGGTTCCTGCTCCTCCTCTGCGGAGGCGGCCTGGTATCCCGAGTTGTAGCTCACGGAAGGTCCTCCTGTGATGCCTGTTCCAGCAGAAACTCCAGTACCCTGTATCCAGCATAAGTTTCCGGATGGAAGATATGACAACGAGTTATTTGACTTACAGCTTCAGGTTGGGTCAGGTCAGGGAATTGAGACTCGAAAGTAGATTGCTCGTTGTCGCCAGCGCCGCCGAGGAGGTCGTCGTCGGCATCAGCAAAGGCAGCGGCGTCATTGTTGGTTGTGAACTGTTCGGCGTCGTCTCCCAGGAGAGCCTTCTCGCGAGCGAGGAAATCATCAGTGGAGGGCTCAGCAGATGGGTCCTTGATATCGGTTTGCGCTAGATTACACGTCAGCGTTCATCCCGCGCATGCGTGCTATTGATGCATATATACCCCCGGAATCGAAGTCCTCAAGTGAAGGGAATCGGTCGGCCATTTTCAATGTGTGATGTTTCAGATGTCGATCGTTTATTTTAAGTATGCGCCGCTTTGTGGAGAGTATCGGATGATGATGCTCGGGGATCAAAATGCTCTTGTTATCCGAAGCGACAATCGTCAGTGAATGCTGTTGCTATGGTCCTCCTATTCAGTTACTGCCAAGTAGGCCATCCTAGCTGATGAGGTGGATTCTGCCGGGCGGTGAGTGCCCTGCTCGCAACGTAGCTTGCTCAGGTGGGTCTGGAATATGAACCAAAGCGCTATATTCATGCGCCTACAAGCTATTTCCACTTTATCGGATGTTTATGCTGCTTGGCCTAGCTCTCAATCTATAAACTCTCCTTGTTCTACCTGAGAAAACATTTCATCTCATCGCACATTTACGTTGCGCATCAGTCTGATTCCTTCGGTATACATTTGCAGGCAAAGCGGATCGTAACGAGATTTCTACTTTGTTTGTCTGCGTATTAAAGACGGTTAGCAAAAGCTCCGAATATTATTCCTGCAAGTAGCTGTAGTAGACGTCTCCAGAGTGATACTACAACAACAAAAGCTACAAAAGCCTTAGATAATACTCGCTCCATCTCATCCATACTCTGAGCTTGGTTTCGATTCTATTAGTTGTCGTTCATTGTTTATATGAGCTGGCGGAAAGGCATTTGCTACCAAGATGGCTTACAACGATGACTCCGTACTGGCGCGACTCTCGTCGCTCAATGAAAGCCATGACAGCATCGCCACGGCTGCGCAGTGGATCATGTTCCATAGGTACGCGTCTCTTGTTTGTCAGTTTAGGACAATGACTGACAATAGGTCGCAGGCGCCATGCAGAGCGCACCGTACAACTCTGGCTGCAACGTCTCAAAGACTCTTCCAGCACGAAACGGCTGAGTTTGATTTATCTCGCAAACGGTATGTTTGGAACTTATTTGTGGGAAATATGGCTAATTCATATTGCAGAGGTGGCTCAGCAGTCTAAAATACGGCATAAAGATGACTTTATTATTGCATTTGCGCCAGTGATTGCAGAAGCCGCTTCCGTTGCTTACAAGGGAGCGCCGGCGGAACTTCAGGCCAAACTCAAGCGCGTTATAGACGTCTGGAGAGACCGATCAATCTTCGAAGCACCTATTCAAGCTGCTATCGATGCTCGTATTGGGGGTGAGTACAGAATGATATCAACTCATCATCAAGAGTAGAAACTAATCATGGTGTTAGAACTCGACAAGGCTCGTGGCATGGCGAAGCCCGGGTTCGGTGGCTCTCCTTTCGGTGGACCTTCTGCTGCCGCTGCCGCTGCCGCTTCTATTCCATCCGAATTTGCTCCTTTGGTGTCTGCTCACCAAACTGTTACCAAATTGAGCCCTCCTCTGAAGGCCACAATCACATCTGCCAGTCAGGAGTATGAGAAACAAACTGACCCGACAACACCTGTACCTTCTGCGCCTGTCTACGCGGCTCGTTTGAACGGTCTCCTCAAAACCTTGGCCAACGCCGAGAATGCAGTTGCCGAGTGCGTCAAGGCCAGGGAGGGCCTTGTTTCTGGCCTAGAGACACTACTCAATGCCAACCGAGCCGCATTGGAGCAGGAGAAATCCGATCACGCTCAATTAAAGTCTCGAAAGGTCGAGATTGAAGAGAAGAAGCAACAGGTTGAAGTTGGTATCATGCGGGCGCTGGGCCCAGCAGAGAGCAACGGGAATTCTGGAGACGGGGAGTCTTCGAGCACTCCCGCTGAGCCAGACAGGCCAGAAATGGAGGCGCTCACTCCTCCGGCATTTGAACCTTTCGACGCCCCTACCCCAGAAGCACTAACACCAGAAGGTGAACCTGCTGCTGCTCTCGAACCAGCTGTCGAAGAAGAGACTGCACCCTACCAGTCATTGCCGATTTCTACCAATGGATCCAACAAACGTCGCCGTGTCGATAACGAAGAGTTTCCTGATCTAGGGGGAGACGATGGCATCGATGCCGATGTTGCTCAGATGCTTAAAGAGGGCTCTCAGTCATGATCGGGGTGTCTGTCTCGTTTGCCAGGTTTGAAAGGGCATGTCCTACACCGAATGGCGTTCTATCGGCGCAGGTTTGAAAAGGGCTCGTCTTGAACAGGTAGATAGGAGAGGGAAAACCTCGGGGAAATCTTCAAGAAGCCCTCCGGTCAGAGTGTATAATAGATAGGTAGTTGGAATGGTCAGTATATGCGTTCTCAAGGCAGGGCCGTGACGTTCAATCAATGTATGTTTTCATGGCTACATGGTGTAGAATATGTTTGCTGTGTCGCTAGAATTTGACAAGCGAGTTGATTCTATCAATTGTGCGTTGGTTGTAAAATAAAAACAACGACTACTGTTTCCTGTGAGTGCTTCTTACTCAATTCAAGTCCTGTGAATTGAGATCCAGCTTACATGGATAGCTCTGACAAAGATGGAGGGGCAGGGGCGCAGGACAGGGATAGACTTTGGTGTTAGGGAGGCACCATAACCCACCAGCCCGCGACGGGGTCCCCACCTAATTTTTTTGTGAGCATTGGATATCTGAGCTTGTCGCAACTCGGAAGCTGAGAAATGCCGCTACGGCGATGACGGCATTACAAACCACCTCAACTTCGATCCCTTCTCATTCATAATTAGAGTGTCCGTCAGCTTCACACGCTTCTTTTGGCCTGCAGCTCAATCTCCCATCTGTTTCTCTGGTCGACAACGCCGCTACTGAACATGCTACGCTGAGTCGGCGTCTGATCAATTCCCTACCGTCATCATGGTCTCGGGAGTAGCACGCCGCGTGCTGCTCCCACGCCTCGCCGAGCCCTCGCAAGTGTCTCTGGCTGCATCGCGAACTCAATTAGGGCCTTCTCTATACAAGTCTGAAGTTTTCACTCTTCAAACAAGGCTCTTCCATGCTTCCAGTACCCGTCAAACCGCTCTCCCACCGTTCTCAATCGCTACCTTCCGGACACCAGCGAACAATGCTCCTTCTCATGCCCGACTCCCCCTGGCGCGAACTCGACCCTGCCAACCTGGTTCAGTTTCTTATGCCTTGCGACAGTTTTCAACAGCCCCTCGTTTACTCCAGGAAATCCAGACCAAGGTCGAAGAAGGTGCCAAGAAGCCTGCCGAGCTTGAAGCTAATCGGAAAATTGCCGAGGATGAACATAAGCAAGAGTTTACCAAGAGCGAGAAAGCCACCCGGGCTGCCCAAGTTAACTTAGCTGCCAAACTCTCGAAAGAGGGAAAGCAGGCTGGAAAAGCTGGTTCGGACGAAATCGTACGACTGATCAAGATTGCCCGTCCGGAAATCCGCTGGCTCGGTATTGCTTTTGTCTTCCTGGTTATTTCCTCCAGTGTCACTATGTTGATCCCTTTCTCTGTTGGTCGAATCTTGGATCTTGCTACCAAGGGTGAAGCCGATGACGTTCGTTTGTTTGGCTTAACCATGAACCAATTCTTCGTTGGATTGGGCACTGTCTTGACAATTGGAGCTATGGCCAACTTTGGTCGAGTCATCCTTCTCCGAATCATTGGCGAACGTGTCGTTGCAAGACTCCGATCCCAGCTCTATCGACGTACATATGTTCAGGATGCCGAGTTCTTTGACGCGAACCGTGTAGGCGATCTCATCTCACGCCTCAGCTCCGATACGGTTATTGTTGGCAAGTCTGTTACGCAAAATCTTAGCGATGGTCTCCGCGCCCTCTTCAGTGGCGGCGCTGGTTTTGCGATCATGGTCTGGACAAGCCCCAAGTTGACTGGTCTATTGCTACTCATGTTTCCACCCATTGCAGTCGGGGCCTTCATTTATGGTCGAGCTATTCGAAACGTCAGCAGATCAATCCAGAGAAATTTGGGTACTCTGACCAAGATTGCTGAAGAACGACTGGGTAACGTCAAGACCAGTCAAGCTTTTGTCGGTGAAGTACAGGAAATCGGCCGCTACAACAACCAGATTCGAAAAATCTTTGCCCTCGGTAAAAAGGAATCGCTCATCGCTGCTACGTTCTTTGCTTCGACTGGCTGGGCTGGCAATATGACGATTCTTGCTATGCTGGTTGTTGGAGGTGGTTTCGTACGCAGCGGCGCCATGTCCCTCGGAGACCTAACTTCGTTTATGATGTACACTGCATTTGCGGGTTCAAGTTTATTCGGTCTGTCGGGCTTTTACTCAGAACTCATGAAGGGTGTCGGTGCCGCAAGTCGACTTTTCGAATTGCAAGATCGCAAACCTGGAATCCCACAAACAGTCGGTGTTCAGGTTAAGTCAGCACAGGGTCCTATCAGATTTACCGATGTTACATTCGCCTATCCTACTCGGCCAGCCGTCAAGATTTTCAACGGGTTGGATTTCGAGATTTCTCCAGGTAGCAACGTATGTGTTGTTGGTCCATCAGGAGGTGGCAAATCCACAGTGGCTTCGCTGCTACTTAGATTCTATAATCCTACATCGGGCTCTATTACTATTAACGGTCAAGATATCTCGGGTATGAATGTCAAGTCCCTGCGAAGGCGCATTGGCATGGTTTCCCAGGAACCTGTTCTCTTCTCTGGAACCATCGCTGAAAATATTGCCTACGGAAAGCCCCAGGCGAGTCGTTACGACATTATCTCCGCTGCACGACGAGCAAACTGCAACTTTATCAGCGATCTACCCGACGGTTTAGAAACTCAGGTTGGTGCTCGTGGTTCTCAGCTATCAGGAGGTCAGAAGCAGCGAATTGCTATCGCACGAGCTCTGCTCAAGGACCCCGATATTCTTATTCTTGATGAAGCCACATCCGCACTAGACGCTGAGTCAGAGACTCTCGTCAACGAAGCCCTGGCTGGTCTTTTGCGTGGTCGTAACACCACCATCTCCATTGCTCATCGTCTCTCAACTATCAAGCGATCCGACCAAATTATTGTTCTCAACAACGAGGGTAAGGTCGCCGAAATTGGTAGCTACAAGCAACTTTCTGCCGACAAAGAGAGCGCATTCAGCAAGCTCATGGAGTGGCAGATGAGCGGTGGTGAGGTTTCCAAGGAAAGCGGAGCGACCGCTTCACGGGCACACATCACTGAGGCCGAGGAGCTCGAGGATGACCTGGAGAAAGATGACGAGGAGACTTTTGAACACAACGAAGAGAGCAAGAACTCCAAGGACGAGGAGAAGAGACCTTGAAACGTTTTAGTTCATATAGAGCAGAGCAGCTTTGCCGTAAAAACATAATATGGATGGGGGTTACGGGGATGAAGAAAGATTAGACGAATCATGTAAATTATATATCCTGGTATCTATGTCTGAGTCTCTATGGCGAATGATTTGGGACGCCAGCAGCAGCAAAGAGAACTCCACTCGACATATATCCTACTTTCATTGGCGTCGTTGGTTTTGGTTATTTACTCCTCAAAATGGAAGACATAGTTAGGCAATGGTGGTTATTGATAGCTGTGCATAGAAAACATCTCAACATTTTGTCAAGTCTTGGATTTTGGGAGCAAGTATTACAAAGTTTCTATATGAAAAGATCAAAACAAAAGCGGAGGGCTGAGTTATGTTATTTCCGCTGTGAGGCCAACTTTTGTCAAACAAGTTGCATTACTGTTACTTGTGAAGTTGTGATAGATGACAAATCTGAAAGACGGACATAGGGTCGGATATAGAGTTGGAGATGGGGAACCGGGGCTCTCGGAAGAAGAACATGTTGAACCTCAAACTCATGGTTGGTGGTTACGTCTGCTTCACAGTGACAGACAGTACCTAGCCCTGTATCTGTTTCGCTTGACTATATGCACAGCAGAAATACTTATAACGAATCCGAATCTGATGCTTGAACACGCGACGAAGCTGAAATAAGCCATGCTTGATGTATGTGGCTAATGTCAGCTCAACATAAACTAGATTGTCCAACACGAAGTAACAGAAATGTTGATATGAATATATTGTCCGCTTTCAGTTACAAAATATGCATATAACAATGTCGGAATAAGCCAAATGTCCTGAGGCCAAGCCTCATCACGATGGAGGCCAATAGAACAAGTGCAGGTTAGGCTCACCGGCAACGGTTTGTCACATGTGACCCCATTTTGGCTCAAGCATGACCCTTGCCAATCTTGATTCATGGTAGCCAGTTTGCACCTCATCTTTGTCGCGAAATATATACCGAACGTAAATCTTGACTCTGTTTGCAGTCAGCAGCTTCTCGTGTTCCATCTTCTCACATATAATCTGCCTTTTCGCTGAACTTGCGCACCCATGTCGACCGAAACTGAAGGAACCTTCCAGCTGGAAGACACCAGCCTCTACACCAAGACCTGGACAGTAAGTACCGATAGATAATCGCTGGTCCAGATAAAAGCTGACGCGACGACAGCCTGAAGGTCCCATCAAAGCCAAGGTGATCCACGTTCATGGCTTCAGCGACCACGTCAACTGGTATGATGACGTATATCGAATTTTAGCCTCTAGCGGCATCCAGGTCTTCGGTTTCGATCAGAGAGGCTGGGGCCGAAGCGTCAAGCAATCCTCCGACAAAGGAAACACGGGTTCGACACCGCGCGTGATTGCCGATATTGCAGCCTTCATCGAGAGTAAGCTCCCTTCGGATGTCCCGGTCTTTGTCCTAGGCCACTCTATGGGCGGCGGCGAGGTCATCACCCTTGCGGCTGACCCTCAGTATGCCAAACTCGTGAGCCAAGTGCGCGGTTGGATGTTGGAGGCTCCTTTCATCGGGTTCGCGCCCGAAGAGGTGCCCAGCTGGTTCAAGGTTATGGCAGGTCGGTTAGCCTGCAAGATCCTACCGAGATTTCAGCTCAAACATGAACTCGACGTGATGAACTTGACGCGAAGACCCGAGATAGCCAAAGGCTACAAGGAAGATCCTCTTTGCCACGATACAGGTACACTGGAGGGCTTGGCGTCGCTTCTCGACCGAACGGCAGCTCTGCAATCGGGTTCCGTGAAGTTGGGCAAGGAAGTCAAGTCTCTCTGGCTCGGCCATGGAGACCATGACAAGGCCTGCAGCTATGAGGCCGCCATGGAGTTCGCGAAGAGACAGGAGATTGAGGATAAGGTTGTCAAGACGTATGTGGGAGGGTACCACGCTCTGCACGTAGACTTGTGCCAGGAGGAATATGCGAAGGACATCACTAACTGGATCCTGGAGAGAAGCTCAGGTGAGAGGCCGATCGAGGCGAAGCTGTAATGAGGATGAAGCTAGAGAGTAGTCGCTCCAATACTGGGCTGGGATATTGTTTTGGCGGTTATGATTTCTGGATCTGCAAGAAGCACTAGACTCATGCACCTTTCTTTTTGTACCATACACCATGTTGTCGGTAATCTTTACATCACTTTACATTGTCTTACCTCGATCCAAGTATTTTACAGAAAGTAGAGAGAGTGTCTATGTCTACCTTATATACCAATTAATGGCCGACTTGTCAAATACTCGGACCCTCCGATTGTGGCTGGCTGTATTGTATAACATCGCCGCTTATCTTGGGTTCCCATGTACAAAAGCGGCATACCAAGCCAATAGACTGAGCAATAGTCTCAGTTACATCTGGCCTTGGCCTGCATGCTACCAAAGTCCAGATCAGATCTATGGAGACAAGCAATCGTCTGCCAAAGTGGGCCTGCCCTGTCCGTCTCTCCGCTCCGTAGACGCCCGAAGCCCGACGCTTCCAAGACGTAAAAAGTTACGGGACGCCGAGACTTGCTCCGGTCGGTTCCTGAGCTTATCGGAGCCGTACTTGAACTATAATTGAACGTCTCCCGCTCCTCTTTTCCCGATATCTGATTAAGTGAAGCTTTCCGTGATGCAATATGGTCCTCTCCATGTTGGACTAGGACTCGGAAGGCATGCTCCGCTTACTCATTCTATTTCGGCTCCATCAGAAACTGAAGCTCACTAATTGACTAACCGTTACTGGTCCAGCGTCGCTGTACATACAGCACAGTTGTTAAGAGAAAGCTCTCGTCGCTATTGACATCCTTAACAATGGATGTCATCATGACTGCCCTGATGTTGGTCCCTATCGCTCCTTCTCCACGTGGGAGCTTGACTGGTTGAGCCAAGACTCGATAGGTACAATGAAGCATGAACTAGGTCGGATCGGATCTGTTCTACTTCGTCAAACAACTTTGTTTGCTTCGACCTTGTTCCTATACATCCATGTCCTTGCTAAACTATCAACTCTATTCGTTGGCACAAAGCTTTATCGAATAGCTAACTGACTACAGTACAGCACAGCATAACACACAGTCAACTGGTATCTCCCATTGACCTTGATCTTGATCTTGCCTTACAGCAGATCGACTGAGATCACCACTGCACCTAGTCTACACTCCGCACTAGCAGATGCTTTTGATGAGACACCTTCTTCGCTCCTGAGGCCTCTTTGTTGGCCTCCTTTCAACATTTTTCTCACTTACATATCGTCATCCAATAACCTTTTCACGTTGTGTAACAGACAATATCGATATTGTGCATTTGCCTCTCCAATACATCAATACATCAATATCACCCTTTGGAGCCGCCACCATCCATCAAGACATGACGCCAGATAACAATCGCGCTCACCCCAAGTCTATTCACTTGCAATCTATCGAGCGCCCAAGAACACGAAGTTGCTCGAGGTCATCGACCAGACACAATGGAGCCAGTACCGCTTTTGAGCCAGTAATGGTCGACGACAATGAGACTATCGCCAGGAACGTTTCTCACATGACTGATGTCGAGAGCCAGCTTACCGCCACCGGACGTCGGCAGCATAGTCCTGTTGACAATGATCCCTACGGCCTCTCTCGCGGCTACAAGACGGAGTCTGATATTGCCGACATCAAAGCCAATACGTCACGGAAGCGGGATAGTCTCCCGGGGCGCAACTGTATACCCAGCAAGATCGGCTCCAAGATAAAGGCTCGTAAGCTACAGGGCTTCTACGAAAATCAGAATGCTGCAATTGATCGTATGCTCAAGTCGGTTGAGGAGCATCGTGACGAAGCTCGTGACCAGCATGGCGAGGACCAGCTCAAGTTTCGCATTGCTGTTTGGGGTTCTCTTGTAGCCAACATTGCTCTGTCGGCTATTCAGCTCTACGCTGCTATCTCATCGGGCTCGCTTTCGCTTTTCACTACAATGGCCGATTCTATCTTCGATCCTCTGAGTAATCTTACTCTCATCCTATCGGCTCGAGCCATCCGCCATGTGGATTCTAGACGGTTTCCTGCTGGCAAGGCACGTCTCGAGACTGTAGGAAATATTGTCTTCTGCTTTCTCATGATCGCCGTCTCTCTCATCATCATTGCCTTCGCATGTCAAGAGTTGGCACAGTCGAAGTCTGATAAGGGCTTTCATCTTCCTGCTGTCATCTCGGTCTGCTGCGCCTTCGCCACCAAATTCGCCCTTTTCCTCTACTGCTGGGCGCTGAAGGACAAGTACAGCCAGGTAAATATTCTCTGGCAGGATCATCGTAACGATCTCCTCATCAACGGCTTTGGTATTCTTACAGCTACTGGCGGCGCAAAGCTGGTCTGGTGGATTGATCCCATGGGTGCTATCCTGCTGTCGGTCCTTATCTCTTGCATCTGGCTACATACCGCTTTCGACGAGTTCCTGCTTGTCGTTGGTGTCACAGCCCCTGTCGAGACACAACAGCTCATCACATATGTGTGTGTCACGCACGACGATGCAATCGTTGGCATTGACACCGTGCGTGTGTATCACTCAGGTCCTCGTTTGATCGCCGAGGTGGACATTGTTATGGAGCCAACACAGACTCTTCAGGAGAGTCACGACATCGCAGAGGCGCTTCAGATTAAGCTGGAGGACCTTCCCGATATTGAGCGGGCATACGTTCACATCGACTACGAGACCACGCATAAACCAGAACACGCATTTAAGAAGGACATGTAGGTCTAGGTTCGGAATGCATTTTCAGGGGATCTTTGAATTGGGAAGGGCGTTTTGAGCGGCTGGGAAGGGTTTTGGCGTTGGCGCTTGAGCCTTGGTGTGAAAGACAAGGGAGCTGAGACGAGACATGTACTCGGCCGGGTACACGAAGCCTGAAGGGCCATAGCATCAAAGACGAGAAACCGTTCAAGAGTAATTAATGTATGCGATGATGAACGAGGTGGCGAGACTTGAAGCTGCAATAAAAATCAGGGCTAGCTTTTTGCAAAGAAACGAAGCCATCGTTGCAACAATGACTCACGTGGGTTACTTATGCAAGTGAGAGCGTGTGATGCATCCATATGAAGCCAGTTGATATAGTACATTATAGTGCTGCAGGTAGGGTTTAAGCAAGGCGAATTGAGCTAAAGCATGCAAGTTTCGCAGATCCCGGCATTGGAGAACTGAACTGTCGATGTCTGGTGAAGTGAGACACATTGGTATGGAAAAGTGACAAATTTTCTCGCGTGTCTTTGTCCCGATATCTGTCTAATGTCTCGGTATGCCATGTCCGAGTGGGCAGCCAGTGATCTGCAACAGTAAAACACCAAATCTACGTCACAGTCTTAGCTAGTTCCAATTCTAACCTTAGCTCTTTCGGCTGAGATTTGAATGTCTTTACAAACACCAAAACCTAATTAAGGGCGAGCTTGAGATTAGAAAGGGGACTTGCAGCGTGTCATGATGAAGTGATTGAGCGGGATTTTCAACCCAACAGCTTCACCCAAGGGACCACAGTTTGGAATGGTTGAGATTAGAGCGGCGCGTCACATTCTCGAAGCAACTTTACAAGGGGGGAACATGACCAGTTTCGGTTGTATGCAGGAGCCCGCTCGCGAACTCATCCCTGGATGGTTGAAGGATACGAGCATCATATGCAGGAAATCCCTGACTGACGCGAGTGCCGTGCTTTGTGGATGTTAGATATATGCTGCGTTGCAGAGAGAGAAAGAATTGAACGAGGTTGGAGCTATAGAAAGCTACCAGGACTAGAAACTGACAATTCCATCATCGTGCAGCCGTTGAAATTAGTGGCGATTGACTAGTACAGTAGTACATGCAACAAGGGAGCACCAAAATGGTCCCAAGTTTTGTGCAATTGAAGGCAGTGAACCCTCAATCTCTTTTCTGTACGAACGTGGGGGCCATGATTCAACAAATTTCTGCATCTCAAGCTGTTGTTATATGTTGTGTTGTGCTGTGCTGTGCCGTGCTGCCCTGCCCTTGGACAGCAGGAGCACTGTAGAGTGTCAGGACTCAGACCTCGGCGCTTCTAGAACAGGAGATTCCTCAGGGTCATTGTGGCTTGGAACAGTTAGAGTTTAGTACCTGAAGGGTCACCATAGAGTGTCTGTCAGACACCGTCAAAGTTCCCAGCCGTGATTAAGCCCATCCATTGAGCTCTTTCCTTGGGTAGGTATCTGTAGTTAGCTGAAGCTTTACTGGCATATAGCCCGTTAATGGTGTCTTGGGTGACCCCACAGGAGCTTACTGGGGACAGCCCGAGCTCCAGTGTGTTCTGGTCTAGGTTGAGTTAGTTTGCTGGAGCTGCACCTGGACTGGGAAGTTCCCCCCTCCAAATCGTCTGGGGCCGGGGGCCATCATCGGATCATCACATACACTACCTACACTGCATAGGTACGTTGGATGGAACACTAACATTACCTGCCATTCTCATTTTCATTTTCCTCCTCATCCATTCTCAGGCTCATATCACGTCACGTCTTGGCTCTCGCTTTTACCCCCTCTCCAAGTTTCTTCTCCAACTCTTCTCCTCCATCTCTCGATTTTATACCCGATACCCTTGGGCATCGCTAGAGATTCCTGCATCGGTTTAAAAGCATAGACCACAGTAGACTGGTCTGCCTGTACTAGCATTTAGCTTCCACCAGGTACCCTTGCTAGATCGAGCTTGCTTTGCCTTCTTGTTGGCTTGGACCCTCGACAAGCTCCGTCAAATCGTGATCCCACGACTTCTCCTCTTCCTCTTCCCTCCAGAGCTTCTTTCCATGGGCTGCTGACCGACCTCTTCAACGTGTTGTAGCTGACCTGGACAATCTGCGCCGAGATTTGTCTTTCAGCTGGTCAACTACTCTTGCTCTCATACAATCATCATGGCTGCCCAAGGTGCCAAAGGCAAGCATATCTATGCTACGGTGCGATCCATTCTGCCCCCATTGCGCTCGAATTTGCCTCGCTAACGATCCTACAGCTTCTTCTGAGTGATTCTTATCTTCCTGGTGCGCCAATTGACTCTGTCTTCCCCTCAAACTCTAGCTGACTCTTTCCCCAGGCGCACTCGTCCTCGCTCACTCCCTCCGTGATGCTGGAGCCAACCACAAGTTGGCAGTCCTGGTTACACTCGATTCCGTTTCGGCCGACTCCATTACACAACTCAAGGTAAGCTATCAAACGTGTTCTTGGGCTTCTACGAACATTTCACTAACCATGCATCTTTCAGAATGTCTACGATTATGTCTTCCCCGTACCGCGCATTCGCAATGACCACCCAGCCAACCTGTACCTCATGAACCGTGGCGACCTGCACTCAGCTTTTACCAAGATCAATCTGTGGAAGCTCACTCAGTTCTCAAAGATTGTCTACATTGACGCTGATGTCGTCGCATACAGAGCTCCTGAAGAGCTCTTCGATCTACCCCATCCCTTCGCCGCTGCGCCCGATATCGGTTGGCCAGATCTATTCAACACTGGTGTAATGGTCTTGGATCCCAATATGGGTGACTACTATGCCATGATCGCCATGGCTGAGAGGGGAATCTCCTTCGACGGTGCTGATCAAGGTCTAATCAATATGCACTTCGGCCAACGGTACCATCGCCTGAGCTTCACTTACAACGTCACGCCATCTGCCCACTACCAATACGTACCTGCGTACCGACACTTCCAGTCCAGTATAAACATGGTCCATTTTATTGGCGCAAACAAGCCGTGGTTTACAGGCCGAGATGCACCTGCTGGCAGCAACCCCTTTAGTGAAATGATAGGACGGTGGTGGGCAGTCTACGATAGACATTACCGGCACCGGGTGAGTTTCTTTTGTTTATAGGAAGCATTAGTCTCTAACTTTCTGTCTAGGAATCTGCTTCTGGTGACGCTACCCAGTATGTCCAGTACTTTACAAAGGGAGAATGGCGTCCTCAGTCAGTTCAGGCGCAGCCTTCTGCCAGTGAAAAGCAGTCTCATGGTCAGAGGTCAACTACTTCTGCGGAAGGGCAGCATCAGGAGCACCATACATCTCAGCCGGAACAACATCCGGAGCCTCAGCACCACGGCGAAAGATCCGACCATGGGCAGCATTCTACTACCCAATCTGGCCCTGCTCCTCATCAGCACCATCAACACCAAGAACCTAAAAAAGAGCCACCCCCGATCACGATGCATGACTGGGATGCTCAGAGGTAGGTTTATCATTGATTAAAATTTCTGTTTTGCCATGAACACGAGACGCTGACTTTTCAAGACATCCTCCTCCCTCCGATTCGAAGCCTGAAGCGATGAACTTCCCTTCTACTCACTACGAAATGTCCCGCGACACCGCACCATTCGTTCCCCCTGTAAGGTACCCGAGTCCCCCAAAGAATATGTGGTATGAAGTTCCAAAGGAGAAGCCCGCTCCTCGGTCAAAGCCAGCTCCGGAGATCTTTCCCTGGGAACGTAACCGACCTCGACCAACGAGAACGTTTGCTGGAGAGTCTGAACCGGAGCCTGAACCTGAACCAAAATCTACTCCTGAAGAGTCGAGTGCTACAGGCACAACGCCACTCTCCGTAAAAACTGAAGGCCTTGCAGAAACAAAGAATGAGTCAACTACAACTACCCCTATAGTACAGATCACACCATCGGATCCTTGGACATCATACACGCGCACAAATGCTTGGGACGAAGTGCCTGAAATCGAGCGGTACGTCGACCGTCTGCATGGCGGTCACCGACGTGGTAAGAGTTCGACCTCTTCGACAGGTCGTGTAAAAAGTCCAACAACCGGCTCATGGAGGGACGATAAGAGCAGTTTCAAGCTACGTGGTTTAAAGCTCACCGATTTCCCCAGCGCCGTTGAGCGCCCCAGCTTGCCGGTCACACCAGCTCCGGTCCATCGAAACTCTTTCTTTGCAGAAGACGACACGGAACATGAAGATGAAGGGGCGAAGAAGCTGCCTGAGGCCGAAGGCGTGCCGGCGCAGTCCGACTGGGTATGTGTGCATGGGAGACGATGGGGGCCTACAGACTGTCTGTGCGAGGTGACTGACTTGGTGCTGAATCACCAGGATCCGCTAGAACAGCTACAGAAGTTGGCCAAGCAGCAATCGGATGCGTTGCTCAGAAGGCTCAGTGGAGATGGAAACGTGGAAGGGGAAGGAGGAGTGAGTCGCGAAATTCCAACACGCCCATTACCTTTTGGTTCGGGTGATTCGAAGTCACCTACTTATGTTGCGCAGTCCGCCACAGGCGTGTTAAGCCCACAGCCAGTGAAGGGCGAAAGATCAACAGGCATCTTGCGCGATATGAGCAGTGGCCGTCTTGACCCCGAATCGACTTCAACTTCTCAAGCGACAACGATACCCGAACCGAGCTACTCAGGCCCCGGCGCCGCATGGGAGAAGGGCGAAGATATACCACAGCGCGAGACCCCCCTGCCACCTAACGAAGATGAACTGGACGCTCTCAACGCCTAGAAAACGATAATCCATACATCAGAAGCCACCCACGAATGGCCAGAAGATATCAAGTCTTTTGTCCTTGTCCACCGAGAACATTTCAGGGAAGAGTCAAGAAGGAATGATTAATGTGTTACCGCTTCATGGCTATGGACGGGGATGGTAATAAATACAGGAATTCAGGTAAAGTGATGGCTCTTGGGTATTCGCGGCATGGACACATGTTTATTCTTCTTTTCTTTCTCATTGTTTTTCTTGGCTTCCATACGCAACATTATGGAGCTGCAAGGTCTACATTGGCAACTAACGCTGAGGAAGAGAAGGAAAGATGTATTTTTGTTGGAATATGAAGATTATGGCAGCATGTTCTTCATAGGCGTCAAAGAGTAGGAAAATTGTTCTCCTGACTTGTCTTGGGATTCGACCCATTTGCTCTGTTTGGCACTGCATCATGCTTTTGTTCTGCGCTCGCACTTGTCTTCTGTGTATCTATTCCGCATGATTTTTGGTCCAGTTTCATTTAGCACTCTTCCATTCATCTGCGTTTCTGCCGTGTTCGTTCGTCGTGGGGTGGTGTTCGTGGATTGTGAATATTGGTATAACTTCAGATTGCATTGCCTGCACGTTCAAGCGTCCGAGTGTATAATACTTGATAAATATATATTTCACGTGTTAACTATGCTTTGTTGCCATTGAGTCAATCGAGTAATACACAACTCCTCTAAACGCCATGTCGCTATCTGGATAAAAGCAAATGTTGCCTTGCTCTCCGCTAAGTTAATATAAGCAAGGGCTATGGTGCCTTCGCTCGCGAAGAATGATAAAGCTCAAGAAAGTCGATAATTCTATGTTCCATATATGATTAATCCTCCTTTGGTTTGTCCTTGTCTTCGTCGTCCTCAACATCTTCAACAGTCACGGCTTTAGCCTTCCCTTTCGAGGAGCTGCTGTCTGGCTCTTCATCATCTTCACTATGAGATGCTGAAGACCCTTCCGGTGTATGTTCAGCTACTGGACTTGACTGAGATACAGCCTCAGCTTGAGTAGTCTGACGTGAGCTTGGTTCAGCTTGCAAACCGTTCCGAGACTCTGATTCAGTTTGATTGGAACGAGTGTTGTTGCCGAAGAGCTGAGCCGATCCTCCCCAGTTAGGCATACGAGGACTAGGCGCAACAACCTGGGGAGGATCGACGGCTCGCGTAAACTGCGTCGGAAACTGAGGAGGGGCAGACGGGGGAGTAGATGTATTCTCAGCCGGTTGAGCTTCTTGGTTCCTACTACCAATTGGAGACGATTGTCTAGCCGCAGATGTAGGTTGAGGCATAGTGATATTGTCTACCATTGTCGCTTGAGGACCTACCTGTGGCGAGGGTTGCGTTGAGGTTTGGCTGCCATCAAGACGTTGCAAAGGCATCAAGGACCAGCCTGGAGGGATAACAACTCCCTCGGGAAGCTCAGCGCTGCCAGATGGAATGGGGACCGCATTAGGGGCAGCACCATGTCGAGCCATCAGAGGACTTGGGATTCGTGGAGGGAGACCGGAGAATTGCGGAAAGCCTGAAGGCATAGGCACTTGCTGCATTGGCATTGGCACCATGGGGTAGGGTTGTGGCATAAGAGGTTGAGTCAAGGGGTACATAGGAGGTGGTATCGGTTGTGCCTGGGTGTTGGGCGCGAGTTCTGGGGCATTCTGTCTCTGCCTGAGACGTTGTAGCTCTGCCTGGAGAAGCTGAAGTGTTTGTACCTCTTGATAAGCCATCAAAGCTGACTGCACCTCACGCTGAATCATCTGGTCTGCCTGACTTAGCAGTTGTGCAGCGGTCTGCAAATTGTCGCCAGTGGGGAGAGGAGTCGCTGGGGCAGTTTGTCCAGCGACAGGTGTACCAACCCCTGGGGTGGGAGGTGCCAAGCCTTGTTGATTAACCGCAGCTTGAGGCATGCCAAATTGCTGGGCAAGTTCTCTAGCTTGCTGTCCATTTGCTCCAAACCCAACACGGAGGGGGCCGAAGTTGAAAACCCGTGGCGGAGCTGCCCGTTGTTCAGGTTGAGCACCTCCATTCTGTTGCCCCTGCGCGGGAGCAATTCCAGGATTTGCTGGTGCTTGCTGAGCTGCGGCCCCGCCTCGGATCTCTATTCGAAGTCCCGCAGCTCTGTTCTGGCCAGCGCGAGCGTTCTCATTGAGGCTAACAGGGCTTCGACAGGTTGGGCATACCTGCTGTCGTTCGAGCCAGCTCTTGAGGCAACCAAGGTGCAAGATATGCCCGCATGGCAACTTCTTTGGCCGAATCCTGTCCATTGCTCCTGGGTTGTTCTCGGGATCCCAAGGGCGCATTTCTTCGCGGCAAATAATGCAGGTGTCTTCTCGTGCGAGCTCTTCCAGAGTGGCGTCAGGGTAACGATTCATTTCCTGGATCGCCTTACGGTACCGCAATAAGGCTCCTAGTCTCTTTATAAAATCCCTAGCCGTCATGAAAAGATCCCTCATAATGTGGATCGGTAGTCCATAGAATGTGAGGAGCATAAAGAAGAAAACGATATATATGCCAAGCTTGACCAGGTCTAACAATGTCAGTGGTGTTTCCCAAAGAGACAGGGGTGCAGCATACCTGTAGCGAGGTCAAGCCAGAGAACAAATTCTCCCTTGGAAGACCAACCAGGCACTTCGATATCCATTTCATCAATGTCGTCTTCGTTCGGAAGAGGATTGTTGGAAACTTCTTCTCCTGCTGCGGCGGCCGCTTCACGCTGACGTACGATAGCCTCTCGCTCCTCTCTGACCTCTTGTCTCCTTTCGGCCAGTCTTTTGCGTTTCTGCTGCTCCTGGATATTATGTTCGATCAAGGACAGCGCATATCGGGCTGCTGTCCGCCATGAACTTGTTGCCAGCACTGCGAACTCGAAAAGGAACATGACCATCATGTTGGGTCTGGCTTGCTGAATGACGGTGTTGATCGTGTATCGGAGGATGTAGATATCGTATATGAAGCTGAGCGTGAGCGACACGCTCAGGCGCAAGTGGAACAGACGTGGGTTTGCAGGCGGTTGTTGCTCGAGAACCTCAACTCTTCCATCACCAATCCAACCCCAAACCTTTCCAGTAATCAAGGCAGCGAACATTACGAGAAACCAAGCACCTATTTCATCTCGGAAAATGGTCATAGCCAAGCATGTTTCCGTTATCGCGAACCAAGCCCGTTCTGTAAGTTGCTCGACTTCGACAGCGCGGAGGGGTCCGTAGCACAATCGTATTAGGCTGTAGACAAAGCTACTGTAGAAGAGTAGCGCAAAGTTGACCAAGACCTGCACATCATGAGTTCAATGTCAAGACTAGAGAGGGGCATCGATCCCGCAGGTGACGGAACGACGTACCAGTAGGCAAAAGTTGCTCTGGGCAAGATATACCATTGCCGAGTAGAAGTTGGCCCTCTGATAAAAGGCTGAGAGTACAACGCTGCCCGCGAGGGCCGTTGAGGCCTTTGCATCGAACGTTAGCATTGGACCATGATGATCAGCCATAGCTCCATATAGCTTCCCCCAAGCTCTCCAACCAAAGCAATTACTTACCCCAGCATACCAGCCCAGTCGCATCTTGGGCATGGGAGTTTCTGACTTTAAGCAAATAATTCAAGTCGTTATCAAGAATAACAAAAGTAAAAGATCACTCCCTCATCCCCATGGCTTAATCCGGATAACTTTTGATGAATGTACGTAGTTCTTTGCTTTCACTGCAATCGATGAAAGCGAGCTTGATGCCACGTTAAGCACAGCGACACACGACCGATGACGCAGGGGCCGAGGCACGTGACAATGCTCTGACGTGAGAGAGAGGATGAGTAATCAGGTATGCCAGAAGTGGACTACCCTAAAGTCAAATGGATCGGGTATCAGCTTAGTGAGAGATAGAGAAAGACAAGGACAGATTATAATCATGCTGCAACTTGAATGTGTTTTCTCCTGCTTAAAACGCGTCCAGACACTTGAACTGTGAACTCTCTTTGAACCATGGCAGCACTAACACCCATCCTCACACCAGCATTGCTAGCCACGATCCGCAAACAACCCAATCTACCACGCAATACATGGTACTTCATCACAGCAACAACCTTGTCAGCTCTCAATAGGCCAGATGAACTACCAAAAATCTTGAGAAGTGCTATTGAAGAAGGTCCTAGTACTGACGGGAGTGGCGTTCCGAGTCGGGACGAGCAGTTGTGCATCTCCAGACGTCTCAGGGAAGCTCTGTTGAAAGCCTCGGCCGTTGGGGGCATGCCAAAGGTTGTATAACATATACGGAGACAATAAGACATTTGATGCTAACGAATCAATCAGACAATCAATGCTCTCATATCTTTGAAATCGGCAACTCCAGAGGATCTTCTTGACGAAGCAGGAACCGATGCAGCATCACCGAGACACAAAGACATATATGACTCTCAGCCCAGTCAAATACTCGAACGAGGGCAAAACTTCTTTGAGAGCATCTACGGGAAGATATCAAGGCGTATAATGGGCCAAATGGAGCGTTCAGGCGCACCAGACCTTGGTTTACTGGCTAGGTTGACATACGGATATGTGCTGAGTAACACTGATGTGCTTACACCAGCCGAGACCTCATTCGTGCTCATTGCTAGCCTGATTCCCCAAGATGTAAGTACACTTTTACAAGTGCCATAGGGCTGCGCCTGCGTTGTTCTTGATACTGACAATAGAGTCCCAAGGTCAACCCTCAACTCAAAGGTCACCTGCGGGGTGCACTGAATGGTGGCGCCAGTGAGGATGAAGTGAGGGCTGTGAGAGACATAGTGATTAAGATATGCGAGGCTTCTGGCATGAAGAGACTTGAGGAGAATGCAATTGGAGGATGGGGTTGGAGAAGTGAAGTTGCGAATGTATGAAGAGGTCATGGTTCTCTGTTTACCCTATAGCAACTGGGCACCATACGCACAACCTCAATTGCTGTCACTAATAGTACCAATGCCTTGCATACATGTGTATTATCTGTGGTATGTGATTACAAACGCCATATCTTATCAACACATAGGGGTTCAGTTGACCAATAGTGGACATCTTTTGGTTGAGTCGCAAACTCTCAATCCACATCGAGTTTCCTCGTCTTCCGCTCTCGGACGTTTCTGCGACTAAAACTCCGCAAACTAACTAATTATTGTTTCATGTCCAAACGGCGCCTAGTCTCTGCTATGTTCGGCGTCTTGAGCTCCTAGCGGCCGACGATTTGGCGAGAAACGAGAGACGAGGAAGAGGGGGGAGTTCCGAGGGAGGTTAAAATGCGGAAGGAATTCCGCGTTTAGGCGAGTGCAGCGCTGTGCACAGAGCCAACAGAGCGAAAGCCATGGAAGTCGTAATCCGCTGTCACGCGCCAAAAGCAAGGGTAACAACCCGCCCGGGCCCCTAAAGAATGGCTTGCCTTGCGAACCAGGGGGCCATGGGTCAAGGACCAAGGGTCGAGCAGACAGTACCGGGGGGTTGTATCCGTGGTCCGGAGGGTGCAGTGTGAAAAATGCCAGTGCCAGTGCCAGTGCCGCTCTCCTACAGTACCAGCACCAGCAATCGAGGCCAGCCAAGGCCTAACTTGGACACGCCACGGTTACTGATCTGCTACTGCTCAACCATGGTTCGTTGTAAGAGGCACCACAGACCAATACCAAAGGTCCAAAGGAGCTTCCCGTGGCCAAAAGGTAAAATCCTAGCCTGAGGGCTTGAATATCTGAGACATTGTCTGCTCTCCAGTCTGGACTCTGGACTCTGGACTCTGGACTCTGGACTCTGGACTCTGGACTCTGAACTTTGCAACGGCGTCTAGGGCATAGTATAGTGCCATGCTCGCCACGTCAGAGTGATTGAACGGGCAGAGATAAGGTCAACCGTCAGTTGAGAGTTAAATCGGACTTCAGTAAACCCCGCGGGGCTCACCAGCCTGATACCTGTTAGCCTCGTCAATGGTCACAATGGATAATCGTCTCATTCTTTGACCAAGCGAGGGTTTCCTAGCCAAACTCTCCACCATTCGCCTATCAATGCACTGTTATTCACAACAACACAAGACTCCATTTTCAATGTAGATCTTACTGCGCGGAAAGCTCCTGACCCTGATCGTTCAATGTAACGAATAAACGGAACAGAACCGTGCTCCCCACGTCTATCAGGCCCGATCAGAACAGGGCTCCCCTTGCATCATGTTGAAACTGGGCAGGCAGACTGGTCAAAATTGACTCGTCCTTTGGTGAAAGAGAAAGCCTGACCGTGGGGTTCATGTCTTATACTGGTACTCGGTATTCAACCAGTGGACTGTAGACGCTGAGGGCTTGGGTTACATTTGCTGCTTCTCTGTGTTGGTTATTGCTCTGGATCCAGCAATGGCACCCTCTCTTGACAAGTCCATCTTGGGTTGCACAGGGCGAGATTGGTGATCTGGCAAGCAAAAAAGGCAACCGAAACACCCACAATTCAAGGAACAAGGCGTGCGATTCGACCGGGGAGAGTTGGAGTGCAGGAAAGGCTAGGATAGACTTGTATACTGTGCTCTGCCATGAGCCAAACATAGAATATCGACATGCAGCAACAATCTCGGATGCATGACACTCCGAGGCAGTCACACACATATTGGTTTGTCTCTTGTTTGGATCTGTCCAACCAATTTCTAGGAACGGCCGCCGTGACAAGCTCCAGGGTCAGAGTAACAGTAACCTCAATCAATCTGATGATGAATTGAATATGGAGACACTCAATCCTCCCGAAAGTCGTCGGAACTCGTCACGACAGGGTAGAGGTTTATCGGGCATCTTGTTTCTTTTTCTTTTTTCCCCTCTATCCCCTTCCCCTACCATCATCCCCTGTCGGTTTCGATCAAGACTGCCACACGTGGCCAAGATCCTCGAGGTCCGCAGGTTGTAAAGAGGGGCCGAAAGACTCACAAGCCTGTTGATGTGACTTTCTGGCAGGGGGGCGGCTCAGAAGCGGCAAGGCGCGCATCAACCCATTGTGTCGGGTCGTTCAATTGAGTTCAAGGCTTGTCGTTGCCCGACATTAACTATTACCTTTCGTTAATACGACCATGTGAAACGGCAGGGACACTGGCATTCTCGACTCACACACCTCTTGAGCTCATCTTTGGGAGCCAATGCGATGCGGATACGACTCCAGTAAACCACAAGGAACTTCCCAGCTTATTGATGATCCCCTCTCGAGCTAGACCACTGTGCATCGGGAATCTACACTCGCCAAAAGAGGATAAATACCGTATCGAGATATGGTTTTAGACTTGTGGTAACTGTCCCGTGCAACGACATTCGATAGTCAATTATCCTAATACTGGTTGACGACTTTTCGAGTTGAGTACCCGTAGATGCTTGTAAGACATGCTCAGCACCGACAACATCTTGTAAATCATGTTGTATCAATTTAGTAGTCAATTTAGTAGTCAATTTATATCACAGTATCCGTAGTATCGTACAACTGGAACCACTTACAAGGTACACTTTCACACAGTATGTTCATTGATTGAACCGAGTAGTCGGATCATTGATTCACAAGACTGCATTCAATAGCTTGTCTAGCTTCGATAACTCAGTCCGACAGTCTGGATCGTGGCTGAATGGCGTTCAGGCCGCCAGCGTCAAGTGCCGTCCCCAAAGTTTAACGCAGACACCTACGACACTGGATAGCAGAGTGACATACAATAGCTTCTTATTGAACAAGTCAATTTTAAATTCCCCGGTGTAAGCATCACACAGGACTACAGTGTCCATACTCAGTCTGGACCGCACCTCGAGGTGATTTTGAGCGTTAACGGCGGCTCCTGGCAATCCCTTGGACTCGATGACAGTTAGAAACTGCCGTTCTCCTCCTCTTATTCTCCGTGTTCTAGGCCACGATCGAGTTCTCAACGGCACGTTAGTACTGTTAGTGTGAATGTTAGGCTGGTGGCGCTCGCGCACTCGCGTAAGGCTACCGCAGTTGGAACTGGACTCTCGAGCTTACAAGGCTGTCCCTTGAGGGGGAAAAATGCTCAGACCACTGTTAGTGTACCGGCGACGGTAGAAAAGCTTGAGATGTGTTTGTTTCAACGGACACTAAACCCCCACACGAACTATACAGACCAGCGTTTTCGCGCGCTGTTGTCGCCACGAAGGATGGCTTCCTGCTATGAAAAAAGATTTTGCTGCTAAAGAACGAACAGCCGAGCTAGGCGGGGTTTCTCGTTATCTGCCTAGATGGGCAACAGCAGAAATATCCTCTGAGACTTAGGCTACAGAAATAAAGTAGCCCAAATGCCATCCTAAGCTGGCATAAGATGACCAAATTATTTCATCTCTTATGCTTTCGGTGGTTAATTCTTCTGACACCCTGCGGTCTGCATACCTCGACGGACCTACTCTGAGAAATGAGACAGTTTGTCGGACAACACCAGTGGAGCGAGAGGAATAGCAATCACCCGCAATGACGACAAGTTTCGGAACATTGAAGTGGCTTCTCTATGACGTTTGAAAGGTCCACGATCGATTCTCGGGAGACTGATGGTCCGTGATGTTTCTCCATGATATGATGAGTGTGGATATGTATATGATATGTACCGTGGACCATGGCCGCTCATCAAACGCCATGAAGATCCAGTAATATAAGAGTGTGATTGTGGGAGATCGACAGAGCACGGCCTCGCGTCCTCGTCTGTCAGTAGACTTCGGCAGTCTTGTTGGCCCAAGGGATAGCGTTTACCTGTCCTGGCCGAGCGTCTTCGGACAGTTTGATGTCTCCGAGATCAAGCATTGATCAGCACCAATCTCCTTGGCCTAGCTCTAAGGCTTTGTACAACATTGCTATTTACTGTAATGACCAGGTAGAATTTCCCATTACAGTACTTCGTAAAGTAAGGCTTGTTGATCATTGAAGCTCCTGCAAACAGTATTAGCCCAGCAGACCGGGATTAAAGCAGCGCCGAGATCCAACTCAACTATGTGATGCGAGCATGGGAGATACATGCAAGATATTATTATTACGACGAGGGAGGAAAAGATCAACGCCCAATGCTGCCGCCAAAACAGCTGTTTGATGTCGGCATTCCAACTGGGTCACTCGTGTAGGCACCTGTGAGAATGGTAGGATGAATATCTTTCAGGGTTGGACCGTATACAGAGTAATTGGCAACGAGATACGGATAGGTGGGCTTCCATCAAAAACTCCGACACGCCAAAAAAGCAATTCCGAGATCTTGGATATTACTGTATTCGTAGATTAGCATTCAGAATACTCCGGTGAGTGTTGAGCTTGGCTATATGTAACTGGTATTGGTGTCTCGGCTGCTGAGTGGGGGGGCAAGCCGCCAATAATCAGGTCAGTGGCCCATTTCCTTTCCTTACTTGGTGTTGTGATGCAAGCAATCAGACCAAGATTTGGTTTTCAACTCCGAATGAAGAACTCGTGATGAACGGAGTCTCCAAAAAAGGATACAGCGGAGCGCAGAGGACGGAAATGGCTGCGGAACGAACGAGGTGGTGGTTTATTCGCATTGGATCGGTGAAGCCGAGAGAGCTTGGCAACTCTATCGACTTGCTAGGCTTGCGAGAGCCAATCAGACACCATCAAGTAGCCAGGGTCAACGGTCAGAGAGCAGACCTAGAGAGCTTGGGTCGGCCGACCGCTGGAATGTGCATCGGGTACCCATGTGGACAAGAGCGTGGGTCCCAAGGTTTTGATTCAGAACAGACAGTCAAAGTCAAGGTCCAGGGAAGGGAGCTCCATAGCTAGCAAGCATCTCCTTCAGTGGATCATCGACACCTCACGCCTTTTTACTTTTTCTTTCTCGTCCTGGCTATGCAAGCGCTTCTTTGCGTTTCGACTCCGCAACTTTGAAGACACACACATGCCGGTGGCATTTTCCATCTGACACAAAGCCCTGGTTTTGGAAAGAAACCCCGTCGCTGTTGCAGCCGAGGAATGCGGCCTGGCTGCGTGGAATAGAGAACTCTGAGACGAAGTTAGACAAATCATCGTATTATGTTAATCTATACTGTCAGTGACGTGATACGATTGATGCCCGTCTAAATCATCGTCATAGTCATCGAGTTGAGGTGGGTGGTAATAAGCGGCCTCGCCATGCCAGCATTTGGCGGTGATAGCGGTGATGCTACGATGAATGGCCATGACCTCGAAACACAGCCAGCGCAGAACCATTAAGAGGTAGCATCGCGAAAGGCTACCGATGCATTCGCGCTCGTTGCCAGACTGGGCGTTTTGAGGCAGAATTGTATGGGTGCAAGACAAGGTGGGCTAGATAGAGTGCGGCTTGGCATCTGGGATTGAGAGTCAGAAATGCTTGGACTGGCCGTCAGTCTGAGTCTTGCCTTCACTGTCGCATGGGAGGATTCGTCAGGGCACTCACCCACTGCAAGGAGAGTTCCATCTCTGACGGGGACGCAGATCACACGGCGGGCACTGTTCTTGTTGGGTGCCTGTACTCAGCCCTACGCGCCAGCCTGGTCCCAGAGATTGAAGGAGCTCGGCTCTTAGTGCTGCTACCTTTTTATTATTAGCGTCATCAATCAGCCACACCCTTCCCTCGCTTTGGTACAGCGTAGCGTAGCGTTGCCGGCGGGGCTTCCCGCCAGTGAGGAACACACCCCACAAGGGATGGGCAGGTGTGAAGCCAGTGGAAACTATCACGAACCGCGGTGAAGCCAAAGCCAAATGTAAAGGAAGACTGTCCGTGTCTCGTCTCTTCATTGCATGTTTGTTGTTGCAGCAATCGGGGTCCGTAAATCCTAGCTTTCGGATACAACAATTCCGTACCGGCAATAAAGATCTCGTACATTATATCGTCGCTCCGCGTCGGTCGAATAGATCAAGTCCGTGCTGTTGTAATCTCGCTCTTCGGGATGAATAAAAGCCATCGCGAACCGTCTACATTCAATCGATGATATTCTCCTTTGTGAACTGCCGGCATGGAGATGGCGCCACTCGTACCGTTCTGTATGGAAACTGTGGTCTCAGGCGGCCTAGAACCCCAGGGTACCAGTCGAGTGAGCCACCATATTGAGTGCATCAAGAGATGAGGAGAGAAAGGTATGGATTAAATGATGGACAGAAGAAAAGCAAGTGGCTAGCCTGGAACGTCGAATGCATACACATACAATATGATTAACGCCAAGGCTGCTTGATGTTTGGTGATGAAGGAGTTTCATGATGGTGATATCAGGGTCTTCTCCACTAATTCCTTAGGTCTCGCCCAGGCCATCTTTCCAATTGAAGCAGGGGTCAGGAGGTGGCAGTTGCCCTGACTGAACGGGAATAGCCGCTCCCTGGGATTGGTTTTCACCTTCCCAAAAGCGAGTGAGTGTCGCCTACTGAACATGGACAATACAGAGTGCGGAAAGGGACGAGCGGAATTCGCGCCTATCTTGCAACCAGAGTGGTTAATTGACTTGAACTTCTTTGCTTCTTTATCGCTTCGCTGTATGTATGTTTAACCTGAGCACCGACCACCCGCAATGAATTTCAACGGTGGGACTCAGACATGGCCATATTGAACAGCTTTGTTGGCAGAGCGGCCGCCGCTTGCATGGTCACTAGACAAAACGAAATGAATCAAATTCAGGGTCCTCATCCACTACAAACCGAATGAACCGGTTGCTTCGTGGCTGGCTGCAACTGTCTGAGATTGTCACCGTGTCTGAACCAGCATGCCTTATTCGAAGGTTGGTTCGCTGCACTTATTCGTGCCGTCTTACTACTTGCTGTACAACTTACCTACCCAATCCCCGTGGATGGTTGCTTTCGTATATATCGTTAGAGCATCAGTAGTCTCTTGGTCACATGCCGATACCATTGGCAGGCTTGGCTTTGGTCATCAACTCTAAAGTTAGTATATGGGATGCTGTGCTGATGCTAGCTAATGGCCTACATGTAAGGGCAGAGACTCGATAGGGCTGAGTACTTGACACCCTAGTGCCACGTCGTGATGGCTGTGTGCATTAATGTGTGTATGTATGTGCTATACTGGACTGCACTGTAGAGCTGCGCATAACCGATACGGTAAACGCTCCATGGGTAGCCACCGTCATTGGCTCTCAGAAATAGTGGTTGAAGAATCCTAGGCAAGGTCTCATCCGGGAACCCCTCGTCTGCATATGGGTGGATGATTGGAGTGCCAGATTGCTGGAATACAACACAGCATAGCACATCAGGTGCTGTAATGTTACTCGGTTTTGACCGATGCAGGCTGACGAAGGGTTATCCAGTCAGCCACTGAACCAGCCAGTGGGAAATGATTCACTTCCAGGATACCGACATGAAGGAGGGTTAGGGTGAGCATACGGATGCGGATGGCATCTCTATGCGGGTAAGTTTACGGGAAGAGGATCATTCACTAGGATCAAACAGAGCAAAAGTAAAATGCGATATGTAACAAGAAATAATTTGCGCGGTGTTGTCCACTGATATTGTATTGGCTCAGGACAAGGGACAGGGTTCAATAGGAATGGACGCGCGATAAGATGATCCGCTGCACCGGATTCTCATGTTTACTTCTCGTGATCCACCTATCTACCCCTGTCAATATTTATCGGCATCTTCCCCTTCTTTTCTACGTACCTGCTTCGAGGCATGAACATGTTCAATACGGATGGTCCTTGATACTGACGATAATGCCCAACTCTTTTCTTTTTCCTCCCTCCAAGCCTCAAGACTGGGGACATCGATCTAGAATCTTTTGCTTCTTTGTCTCGTCTATAACATCTCCGTTATGCATCTTTAATCGTTCCAGCACACCGGTAGGCCTGGACAAACCGTGCCACATCAAAGCAAGGATCGAAGATGGAACTAGTGTCAGAATCGAACGGGAAGGATGACAAGGTGTGCGTGTTACTACGGAGAGTACAATACGGCAAAGAGTCATGGATGATATTGCAAATTTGAGCCCATAGCAGCATGCAGCCAGTCCTTGGACCGCAATGCCATAAATAAATTAACACGAGATGATTTGGTGTAATAAGCAGCAAACAAGCAAAATGTTATCTCGACCGCTTCTTTGACATTGGGCTTTTTATGCTTAATGCAATACAACGTAACAGCACGTCAGCGATAATAC
The DNA here is from genome assembly GCA_004367475.1 of Fusarium camptoceras. NCBI lineage: Eukaryota > Fungi > Ascomycota > Sordariomycetes > Hypocreales > Nectriaceae > Fusarium > Fusarium camptoceras. The sequence continues at coordinate 80,306 of QGED01000014.1, forward strand.
GGCACAACTTTGGTCAGACCTCGTTGTCTCTGCCTAGGCAACAGTCATTCCTTTCGCTCGCATGTAGAAGATCGGGATCGTGGAGAAAGTCTCGAAAGAATTGCCTACTTGAGAAAGTTAACGGCTTATCATGTGCCGTTCCCGGTTTCTCGCCTATTTGCTGTTACTCGGACCCTATGACGTTGACAAGCACGATTGGACTAATAAGGATTATCGTCTAAAAAGCTTGACGCGAGTGAAAGAAGACCGCACAGTAACGTGGTTTTCTTGGTGACGAGAACCGCTGTGCGTCGATAAACTGCGGCACAAATGCGATATTGTTCTGTATCGAGAATCCTGTCCGTGAAGAATGCCTAGACTAGGCTTAAAGAAGGTGCACATCTGCAGGCAGATCAGCAGACTTTGTGGAAGATTTATCTCGTTAGTAAAGTTTATTACGATTATATTCTCCGATCTGGTTCTGAAAAGATGTGTTCTGTTGGTTGCGTCCAAATCTTTAACCTGATAGTGGGAGGGGAGCGGATGTGTTGCACAGCCATGCCGCTTCTTTTTTTATCACCCCCACCAAACCATCTTCCTGACAAGCTCTGTCCAAGGGGTTTGTTGATACACAGCAGCCAATGAAAGGTGCATACCCGTCGATGATGGCTTCATGGCTTAGACTTGGCAGTCCCATGTACTATGTACCAACGCTGGACTAGGACGGTTGCGTCTGGCCTCCGTGAACCAAAACTAACTTGCACTGAACTGAACTGACTCCAAAGAACGCAGGAACTCTACGGATACGCTACACAGCATGTGGTGGGAGCACCGGAGTTCAGGGGAGACAAGACAAAGCTTGTATTCAAAATTCAACCTTGTTCAGATGAGACATCTCTCACCGTTTCACTCCGCCTGGAGATGGCGTTCGGATCCAAGGGCAGATCAGATCACACACCTAAACCCAACCCTCGAACGGCTCAAGCCCCGGCGCCACGAGGACCATATTCTCCTTTGATTCATAGAGTTTGTCTGTCAGAAATGCCGGCGACTAACTTGAGTTAGTTGGACTTGACTGGGCTTGGCCGGGCTGAGAAACAGAGACAGAAACATCGATATCTTGGGTACACAATTCCTGCATTCAAGCAACGTTAACTCAGGCAAGGTTTCTTGCCTGGCTAAGCCCTACGAATGGTGGATGCCCCATCTCGTGAGGTTCGTTTCTAGCCCATTTCAATGCATATGGCTCCAAGACACAGCCCTTATTATCGCAACACTTTGTTCTCGCTCGTACTTGACCCTGACTAACAAGTACTTGTACAAGTAAGGAGCGCCATCAAATAACAAGACAACCAGTGACATGATGGCCTTGAGTTATTAGAATGCTGTTATGAAGAAGGCTTGGCAGGCGGTTTGGAGATGACATGCTAATAAATCATTTTCTTTCATCATTTCCCTCACGACTCCACTCAGTAAAGAACGGTTGATTGAACCAAACTTTATCCGAAGGGTAGTGATTAATCTCTGTTTGCTTTTATTCGCGTCCAATTGCACGTACATAAGTACTGTAAGCAAGTACCGCAAGCAAGCATTCCGGCAAAGTCTTGCGGCGCGCCATCTTGAGTCGAAGCCATGTGGAGGTGCTGTTTTGTCGCTGAGTCTGACGGTTTTGTTCCGCAAAGCTTCTGGAGTCAATGATGGTTGAAATGGATATTATGGAGACGCGCTTACAGCCTAGCCTCGGGATGAAACAGTTGCCGATGATTAACATTAATTAATAACCTGTCAAGGTTTGGTCTGGTTGATCATGACGGAAATCTGGTAAAAAGTCAAGCGAGACTTGCAGGGGAGTTTTGACAGTGGAGAGATGGGATCCAATACATGGATGTTACCTAGGTAAGGACAAGGTCGCAGCGAGACGCTCGAATGGGAAAATATTGACATCAGTGATCTTCCGACACGAGTGACCAGATTGGGAATAGCCAAGACCCAAGACGATGTGAATGTGAGATGCGCCTTCCCCGGGAGAGCAACGTGCGAGCCAACGATAAGGAAGGAGAGACCACGTCGGGAAACGGTTTGACAGGGGGCTAAGTCCTTAAAAGCAGGGGAAAGGAGGGATCAGTATCATGGTCAAGGTTAGGGGTCACTTCAGTGAATGACCAGTGAAGTCACTCCCTGAACGAGATAGTTACAGGGGAAGAGGGAGGGGAGGGAAGAGACGGGCAGGGCCGGACTGCGCCCCCAGTGCTCGGGGCCGATTGAATCATCTTGCAACCGAAGCACGGGATTGGATACTTTAATTCTTTGAGCGATTGAGTGTGCTGTGCCTCTCTCGTGGTTGCCGATAGGGTCATTATGGATTCAATTCAATTGTTTTATGCACCCTTTTATGCACCAACTTGCCATTGATAGAAACATCTGCCATCCCACATACAGTAGCTCCATGCATTTCGGGCAAAGCCTCGCTCAACCACCACGTTTTAAGAAACGGCTTGTCTCGCGGCTCCAGAGAATTGCAGACGCGGGTGAGTTAGTAAACTTACCCTGAATGATTTACTCAATCCCATCCCTTCCCTTCTCTTTGAATGGCTGCATGTAAGTTCATTGGGGGCAGTCGAGGAATGCTGCGCATGTGATGCCTGTTGCCGGTACATAACTGCTAACATGGATATAGCAGTATCAATATGTAACTTGTTGGATGTCCCTACGGTAATGTCCTACCTAGCCAATGACCCATGTAAACTAAAAAGCAACTCGGCATGCAAGATCGCCAACTTTGGGATATGTCGCGAATAGTAATAATATGAGCACATATTAATTTACGCGGCAACGATAATAGGGATTTACATACATACTTTAAACAATTAATAACAACATCCCGGAACCTTAATCCTCACCGACCGGCTGGTCCATGTCCGATCACCTGCAACGACAATCATTGAAGAGATGCTACTGTCTGTATTGTACTGTACGATACTGTATGTATTGCATGTACATCATCTTGCACATACTCTAGTAAAGGGGTTCATTGATGAGACAGAAGGGAGGGAGGGGAAACATGATGGGCGTATGATGCGGAGAAAAGGGTTCGTTACTGTTCAGTTCAGTCCAGCCCAGACCGGCCAAGTACAGCGATTACTTAGAATAACGGCAAACAAAAGCATAATGTGAAGCGGATCGCGGATGATTGACGATGGTTGCCGAACTAAAGTTCATACTACCAGTAACTCTGCCTTGTGCCATTCAGCGTCTAACTTAGCATTGAGCTTAGTTGACCTTAGTTTTGTCCTTCCCCTCGCGCATCTCAATCGCATCTTACTCTAGACCAGGACAATGGGCGGACTTTACTACGAATAGCAGCTCAGTGACATTCTATTCTCACAAACATAGACCATGGAGGAGACCACCAGCGGCACCGGTCAACCGCTAAATGGATAGAGAGTTGTGACGTGGGACAGCCCTGGGAGACCCCTGAAGTATCGACTGCGGACGGCGGAGTGTCCATTGGAAGAAGGACTAGCATGTAAGATACGTACTTGAAGTTACATGATCAAAGTACAGTGACATCAACTTGATCTCCCCTGCTTCCGCGTTTGCTACTGCCAGCCTTCGCAACTTGCCCCGTCACAATGGCAGATGTCCACCCTTGTCCTCTGAGAGCTCCTCATCACTGTACTGCTACAATCAGTACCAGAGGTAGATCAATCTGTTTCTCACGCACACACCTCTATCGGATCTTTGGTCCACACCAGGCTTGCTGCTCTGTTCTGAACATAGCGTGATCTCCGCCTTTCTGATATGAAAGACAAGAGACAAAGCCTCATCGCTCAACTCAAGTCTCGAGAGTTGACACGTTCTTACGGTATGTAGTGATACATACGATGCAATGCAATACATGGCGGACCACCTTTCCTCTCTTCATGGCAGATGGCGGGAGGCGAAGCGCCTCAGTCGTTGTCTCTTGAGGTGTTCTGTTTCTGATTCTGTTCCCCCTCCATTTTTGACGACATCCATTGAGCGATCAGTTCCCCTCCCGAAATCTAAATCAATTCAAGACTCATGCCAAGGAACCCCAGACATGGCTGCATATTGTTTTTTGAATATCGAGCCTGGAACCCCCTAAAAAAGAATTCTCATTCATTGCATTGCGGTACGGATACAACATAGTGACAAGTAGGCTGGCGCTGTATAACGCTGGGCCGCTGGCCTGCCTTGACTGATGCTGTTCAAGTGCCTCTATCTTTGTTTTAGACCGTCTCCCTCTCTTTGGCTGCGCAAACACACCCTCACTTTTCTTTTCGACCTGGTCAAGACAAAACTGGGCTTGAGCTTGAGCTCCATGGCTGGCTGGCTGGCTGGCTGGTGATGGGGGTGAGATTCGATAGAGTCCACACCCTACTAAAACACGAACAGGGATCACATCGTCTTCCCACACTCCATCTCCACCCACCCTCACCCCCCGGTCCCCTGGCCCGGTGCTGGGCTTGGCTTCAAATCGCTGGGCCCTAATACCAACTAGGCCCTACAGGTAGGCAGCGCAAGACAGGACAAGACAAGGCAAGGCAACCCAGGCAATGCACCGCACTCTGACTCTGCAGGCTACGTACTTGCTCCTAGGTACCCCAGCAGCCGTCTCGTCGACTGTCAATCAACTGGAGAAATCACGGACGGGGCCCGAATGCAGGTCGTAGAGTAGTCTCTACTTAGTGTAGCGGTGCCTTGACTATATCTACGTTGGCAGCCCCCAACCCTTTCCTCGGGTCTGGTCTAAGAGCTCGTTACTCAACAACGGCAACCTTATTACAGGCTCACTCCAGTGTTTCTTTTAAAGAACGTTGTCTGTCCTGTTATAGACGACAAGATCAACAAGTGGTTCCTGCATACTTCAGTGTTTCTCCATACCGTACCACTTCCATCCTCACTTCCATCTCACCACGGATATCTTGAGACAACTTCCAACTCACAACTCGACATTCACATTGCTTAATATCACGATTTTCCGGAAAGTCGACCAAAAAAGGACCCTTTACCGTGTCTGAACTCGCCGCCATCAGAAACATCTCAGACCCTGCGAGACTTGGACTCATCCCTTCCTGGAATGCAAAGTGCAGGTAAGCGTTCCCAGGTTACGAATACTCATTCTTTGAGTCGACGTTCAGAAACATTTCCCGCCTCTTTTGCTTGGTTTAAAGCTTCGGCTCTGACATATGTGGTGCTGCAGATAAAAGTGAATACACTTTGAGCTGCTCAACTAGTACAAGTATAAGCTCTGTCCTCCCGATATACAATTCTCAAACCTCACAACTATCTCTCTTTCCACCTCTCACAATTCCCACAAAGCCATCATGACAACCTTGTCAGAACCGTCCTTCGCCATGTTCCATTCTCAACCAGACGTCGAGGACTATGCTCGATATACGGATTCCAACGTCATCTTCACTTCGGGTCCCATGGATGTTAGCATCCCAGCAGATGCCTTTGGATTCCACCACAACCCCAGCCCAGATGCCTACGCTTCCTCAATGGGCTTTGTCGAACCCTCTCTGTACGCCGAAGCACCCAATTACATGCTCAACAGCCACGCGTCACCGAGCATGTACACAGATGAATCGTCAGATATGAGACTCCCCTCGTCCAGCCTTTCAACAGCCTCGGCTCCTTCAACAACTTCTTCGGCCATTGGATCTCCCCAATCCCACCACGGCCAAATGGGTGCTATGCCCGAGTGGGCTCCTCAAGGCCTCGGTCTCCAGCCTACAATTGTGGGCAATGACTACATGGGATCTGACTTTGCGTCGTTCCCTGGCTCGGGAATGGAGGAGCTCAGCTTCGACTTTCCCACAGCCAAAGCTTTTGTTGGTAAGTGAAAAAAAATCTATTCCTTCTACAGTCTTCGCTTCGAGGTTCGGTTCGGCCATCTCCTTCCCCCCCTGCTCTCGCTATGGTTATTGGGTAGAGGAGGAGAGACTAGAGAACTGAGCCCCATCCTGAGGCCTCTCTTTTCTCCCCACCACTAGAAACTACTGTACAGTAGACTAGTGAACCCCTGTCCTGTCCTGCCTGTAGCTCGGCTTCACTTCAATTGATGATGAATTCGGTTGTTGGTTATCATTCAAGTTACCACCAACTCGGCTGTGGTCGATCCTCATCTTGAGTTCTCTCGTCTATTTTCTTGTTATGACATTTCTTTACCCATTTATCCCTTCTTTCCACTTTACTGTCCCCTCTTTATCCTCTAAGTAAACCTTCTATGGTTAGCTCTTCCGTCAACTGAGACACTTCTACCCTTCAAACCAATTGACGCTTGATGTCACTTCTCCGCTGTTAAACGATTGGCGATATTGCTTGCTTGTCTTTGACAGTGGCTAGCTGTAAACCCATCTTGGGTTTAGCGCAGCTGACTTGAGTCTACTCTACTGTACATCTTCACCTCAACTCCACCCCGTTTCATTCGTATTCTGTCTGTATCATCAAGTTGATCGCTAACCAAGTCTATCATGATAGACCCTTCTCTCATTCATCCAGAGCTTACTCGTCCTCCTATGGGCATTCCTTCATATGACACCCACTATCAACAACCCACCCACACATATCCCGCATCTCCCTCAGCTTCTGTCTCTTCCGCCTCACCTCAACCTCATATGATGAGGACCAATAGTTCTTCACCATTCCTACAGGCCAGCAACTTTCAATCCACATTCCCTAGCAGCCCTTACTGTGCACCAATGGACAACCAGAACCACATTCGTGCCCCAAGTATCAGCCAATTCGTTCCACCAACACCAGGCGAGTACAGCAGTGATGAGTCAAAGGAGAAGCAGAGATGCACTTGGCCCGATTGTGGCAAGACCTTCAAGGATCTTAAGGCTCACATGCTCACCCACCAGAATGAGCGCCCCGAGAAGTGTCCGATCACGACCTGCGAGTACCACACCAAAGGTTTCGCTCGCAAGTATGACAAGAACCGTCACACTCTCACACACTACAAGGGCACAATGGTCTGCGGCTTCTGCCCAGGCTCTGGATCGGCTGCCGAGAAGTCGTTCAACCGTGCCGATGTCTTCAAGCGTCACTTGACTGCAGTCCATGGTGTCGAGCAAACACCTCCCAACAGCAGAAAGAAGTCTTCTGCCAGTGCCAACGCCAACAAGAAGCTGTCTGGATACGCTCCTGACGCTACTGGCAAGTGTAGTACTTGCTCTCAGACCTTTTCCAACGCTCAGGACTTCTACGAGCATCTTGACGACTGTGTGCTTCGCATTGTGCAGCAAGAAGACCCTGCCGAGGCCATCAACGCCAAGCGCCTCGCTGAGGTCGAGAATGATGAGGATGTTCACCAGACTCTGGAGAAGAACAACCTTCCTACCACCACCGACACTATCATGAAGCAAGAGGACGACATGAGTGGTGATGAGGATGAGGAGACCTCCCCCAAGACCACTACCTCCCCTTCGACCAAGCGAAAGGGTAACCCCGCCAACGGTGTCCAGAAGTCCCGAGGCGTCACCCACTCTCGTGGTGGCGTCTCCTTGGGAACCAAGACTCGCAGCCGCAAAAATCGTCGCGATTACCCCTCATCTTGGGGCTTCGATAAGGGTCAGATGACCATGAAGAAGCGTGTCATGGCCGTCTTTGATGGTCCTCGACGTCTTGCCAAGGACGACATGATGCTCTCTACTGACCACGAGGTCCGCCTTAAGTTGTCTGACGGCAAATCTTATGTCACCGACCTCGATGTTCAGACTCTTAACCGAGCTGCTGGCTTCCACGGAGCTACCGACGAGGAGAAGGGTCCTTGGATCTCTGACGACCCCACCCCCGAGCAGATGAAGGAGATGCAGCAGATGCTCGCCAGCAACACCCACACTACTCTATAAACATAAACAACTACGAACACACCGCATCCACAGGACTCTTCAAGTATACGGACAATGTATGTCGGACAAAAAAAAAAGCATTTCAGGCACGGCGTAAGCGGATTGTATTATAACAAGGACCATCCGCATTTGGGTTGGGAATCATGGGAATGGGGATCACAGGAAAGGAAAGGGAACAGGAACTGGGCCTACTAATGTTTGCGCCGTGGAGTTGACGTATCGATACCCATGTGTTTTTTTACTCGTTTTTATCTGGGTTTTGGGACTGGAACCTCACCCATTGATGGCTAATGACAATAATGGACGACCTTGATAACATTACTCACTTATTGGAAAATGACTCTGTCCTAATATGTATATTGTTCAAGCATATGTTTGTCTGTTTGTTCTTCATGATTCGTGTCTGCTCTTGAAACATTTGTATGATAAGTGATGGGTATATTCTTGTCGGGGATTCATTGAGATTGACTCGTGTACAATACGAATACTCAATTTGGACAATTAACTTTGATCAACCATTGAACTGGTGGCGATGTTGCCATGGCTGAGAACAATGTATCTTCGGTTATATCCGCCCCCTCAATGTTTATATCTCCATCTCTTATTAGAAACCTTAACCAAGTCAGTCATTCACCATCTATTTAAGCTTGATAAGACCAAAGACGTGACCAGAAACCACGAACTGCGATCCATTGACATCCTTTCATCTGATCTTCAAGATAGAAGTGTCCAAGATGGGGTATCTAGGTAAGGAAGCTCCTTTGTCACAAGGGACTTATGCCTAGCATTTAACCGATTCGTATATCGATGATGATAAATGCGCTCCATGATTCGCAAGCCATGGCAACAATGGCTTAACTTTATAAGTCATCATAAGAGATCCGATGCGTGAGAAGTCATGGAGCGAACGTAAAGGCCCGAATAACAGAAGCTGGAGAACTCGAGTAAATAGGAGTGCAGTTACTTCAGCGTCTTCATGCCAAAGATGAAGAACTCTTGTTATTCATTCCAACACTCACAAACACCATGAATGACCAACAAGTGGGCAAGCAAGAACCAGAAAACCTGGCACCAACGTCATCAGATGTTCGTGATGTCGAGGTCCAGGTCATCGACGCCCCTGTAGCTCATGATGCCGTCTTTGGTGATATCACAAAAGATGGACCCAACTATCGCGATGTGAGCATGCATGCATTGAGGTGTGTGACGTAGGTAGATACTAACATGGACAGGTTGGATGGTTAGGTACAGCCGCTCTGATGATGAAGACCCAGATCGGTCTGGGCATCCTATCTATACCATCAGCTTTCCACACGCTGGGCATCATTCCTGGCGTCATCTGTCTCCTCATTATTGGAGGCATCACAACATGGTCCAACTACGTGATCGGTACCTTCAAGCTCAACCATCGCGAGATCTATGATATTGGAGATGCAGGTGGTATCTTGTTTGGACGGATCGGACGGGAGTTCCTTGGCTTTAGTTTTGCATTGTGTAAGTAAAATGCAAAGCATGAGACGTTATCGCTTACAGACTCCAGTTACCATCTTCGCTATTGCCTCTGGTATTCTTGGTATCTCGATCAGTCTCAATGCTTTGTCTACACATGCAACCTGCACCGCGACTTTCGTTGCAGTAGCATCCCTAGTTGTCTTTATGTGTGCCAGTATTCGTACACTAGGTCGAATGAGCTGGCTGGCTTGGGCTGGTCTCGTTCCTCTTCTAATCTCTGGTAGGTCTCCCTGCTTCAGGTATCTGACATGGTCTAGTGCTGATGAATTCCCTAGTCTACCTCGTTACCATCGCCGTTAGCGTCCAGGACCGACCCTCTGCTGCACCCAAGACCAACCTGGACGAGGCTTGGATATCAGACTGGAAGCTCTACAACAAGCCTACTTTTATCGACGCTATGGCTGCGCTCTCGACCATCGTCTTTGCCTACGCTGGCACGCCCCTTTTCTTCCCCCTCGCGGCAGAGATGCGTGAGCCGCGCCACTACACAAAGGCGATGTTGCTGTGCCAGGGCGTCGCGACTGCTACTTATCTCATAGTAGGAATTATCATCTACTACTTCTGTGGTTCTTACGTTGCGTCGCCTGCTCTGGGCTCGGCTGGCAAGACTATCAAGCAAGCAGCCTATGGTCTTGCTCTGCCAGGCCTCATCGTTGGTGCAACCATCAATACTCATGTGGGTTCCAATATACTTGAGCTTCGCGACGAAGAAAGTACTGATATTTTGATTCATAGGTGACTGGTAAATATGCCTTTGTTCGAATCCTTCGAGGCTCAAAGCATCTCACAGCAAACACTTTCACCCATTGGACCACATGGCTAAGCCTCATCTTCGGTACAGCCTTGTTTGCATACATCATTGCGAGCGCCATCCCGGTATTTGGAAGTCTTGTCTCTCTGGTTGGAGCCCTGCTCGGTACTCTCCAAGCATTCCAACCATATGGCTGTTTCTGGCTGTACGACAACTGGAGTAAGGGGAAGAAGGAGAAGTCTCTGCAGTGGACTCTCATGGTCGTATGGAGTGCATTCGTCATCGTTTCAGGAACTTTCCTGATGATTGCTGGAACATATGGTTCTGTTATTGGAGTTATTGAGTCTGGAAAGCAAGGAGGTGGTCGTCCTTGGTCTTGTGAGGATAACTCCAACTCTGTCTGAGTTTAACAATGGGGTGGCATCGCTTGGAAGGGGTTGACCTGGAATAAAGACTAGGCTTTTTGTATTTGCACTTTGTATTTAAATACTCTATTTACTGAACTGGTCTAAGAGGAAATTGTAATGTTTGTCAATGAAGCAGGAAGTAGTCTCGTCTCCATCGAAAGCGGTCGGGATTGGCAAATTTTCAGAATGCCCCTCCCCCACCATCCCATTCACCCAAGTTTATTGAACATTTTAACAGCCGACGTTATCAAGATTTAAATATCCAGTTGTGACATCTTTCTTTGACTTTGAAACTGTTCAAAGCGTAAGATACGTATCGTCGAATTTTCTTGCTGTGAGGTCAAGTGATCTATCACAGAAATCGAGTGTTGAAAGCTGAAGTCGGTTGGGCATCTACACCAAGGTCAAGAAACTTGACCACGATATCGCACCGAGAACAACTTAAAATAAACCATGTCTCTCACCTGGCGTATTTCCGTCAATGGTGAGGCAGACAGTCCCGAGGACTACCTCTCAACCGCACTGGGTGTTATCTTCCCAGACGACATCACAAATCAACATGGAGATGCAGAGAACAACCTCTCTTACGCCTCACCTCATCTCCCCAAGCCTCTGATTATCGACCTTGCCGACCCTGTGAAGGAGGATGACCGCAAGTTATTCTCACACTACCTTTGGAACGCCTCTCTACTACTTGCCGAGTTCATCGAGGCCGACTCGATGGGTATCCCACTAGAGAAGCCTCGTGAAGCCCAGGATAGTATATCATTCGATGTGAAGGGACTCGAAGTTCTTGAGCTCGGAGCCGGAACCGCGTTGCCGAGTATCATGGGAGGTCTGCTAGGCGCAAAGCGTGTCGTCGTTACGGATTATCCAGCTGAGCCTGTCCTCAAAACCCTGCGCACAAACGTCGAGCGCAACATCCAGTCCTCGTTCTCACCAGCCACTGCCGAAACGACTCCCACTTCTGCAGTATCCGTCCACGGTCACTCCTGGGGTGAGCTCGATGATCCTTTCAGTGTTTCAGCCGAGCATGCCTTCGACCGGATCATTGCTGCCGACTGCCTCTGGATGCCCTGGCAGCACGCCAACCTGCACCGGTCCATTTCCCACTTCCTTAAGCGCACACCGGAGGCTCGATGCTGGGTTGTCGCAGGTTTCCACACGGGTCGACCGAAGATGGCCGGATTTTACGATGCGGCCGCGCTCAAGGAGGTCGGGCTCGAGGTTGAGAGAATCTGGGAAAGGGACTGCAATGGCGAGGAGAGACCCTGGGATATTGAGCGCGACGATGATATCACAATTCGAAAGAGGTGGCTTGTCGTCGCTTCGCTGAAGTGGATCTCGACATCGTGAAGCTGATGTTGTTTGTTGGTTAGAGTTGAGGACTGGATAAACGGGGAGAGAGAAGCCTTTATATACTACAGCCCCTTTACTGGACCACATATGTTTGCACGATCAACGTGGCGAAGCCAGCCGCTTCTTCTCAGCTTCCTCCTCGCTAATCCGCTGATTGGCTCTGTTTACGAACGATCTGACTATCGCCCGCAAGAGGAGGCTGAGTAAAACTTTCATGAGGGGCGTCAGGGCATCAGAAGGATTGGCCGCCGAGAGTATGAGAAATGAATAATTTGTTCACTTTGTACTAGCTTCGACTAGTATATGGGCTACTTTATTTCAGCGCCCCAAGCCTTGGAGGACAGTTTTTCTGCTGCCTAGCAGTGGGATATGAGATTACGACAAGATAGATGCCATCGGTCTCACGAATGACAGCTGGAGTATTGATATTGGGGGAAAGATGTACGAAGTATATGAGAAGCAATTCTCAAGCACTGGAGAGCAGAGCAAAATGTGCTCTATTGCATGATAGAAAAAAGACGGGCAATGCCATTGAATTACTTAAGATGTATTCTCAGTAAATGAACTCGCTATGAATCCTCCTCTTATGCAATAAGCAGTTTCCGCCTGTATGTGTTATTAATTCGGGGCCTCGATGCTCGGCCCCTTCTCTTCTACCTTGACAACCAGATCATAAGTCACACGCAAGTTCTGCGCTCCGCTGAGCGCCCGTGTCAGCATAGCTTCGTGCCTCTCGCCAACGAGACGCTTGAGTGCCCCGACAAGAAACCCTGCGACGATATCAACAGACCAGTCGTCAGGGATACGGCCAAGCACATCATCGATCTCAAACCAACCGCCAAAACGCTCGAGCAGCGCACCAGTCTGTTCGATGCGGTCACTGATATCTTCGATTGTGAGAAACTCTTGAAAGACGACGTTGAACAAACGGCGCTGCTCCTCAAAAGAGGGTCGCTCGGATGGGGCTGCTCCTGTTGTACCAGCACCGCCTCGGAGACAATATGAAACTGCGGTGTCGTAGTCGCCCAAGTTGTGTATAAGGAGACGAAGGGCGTCGTTGTGTTTGCGCTCCCGTCCGGCGAGAATAATAGTTTCAGGCACCAGAAGATCATCTGGCAGACTCGACACTCGATCTCTTATTGCTCCGGCATCGTAGTCGTTTGCTTCTCCTAGCAATTGAAGCAGTCTAAGACGGCTGTGCCAGACTTCATTTTCGGGCGGGGCGTTATCCCGAAGAAAATGGCTGTATGCAGGCTTGGGAGCTTGCAGTGCTCGATATGCTTCATAGGTTGACCTGACTATGGCTCGACTCTCCTGAGAAGACTCAAGATCATGGACAACCACATCCAGGTAATATGCCATCAGATCGTTTATGTAAGTGGTGTGTCCCTTCCCGAACACCAAGTGCTCGAGGTAGTATTTGACGGCATCAGGCGATTCTTTTCGTAAGATCGCAACGGCTTGTGCTGGCTCGAACTTGGGCGCTCGTCCCTTGTCTTCCGCAAACACCTCAACGCCGAGTTTTGGGTTGCGGTTCGCTAACCAGACTCCGTATTCTTGCACAAGAGCCTGGCTACTAATCTTCGTCAGGTATTCACGAACACGCTGCTCGCCTTCACGAAGTTCCTGGCCCACGTCCTGCTCGCCCTCGATAATCCGCTTCCAAGTAGCCAGTACATCACCTGCTAGCTTTCGGCTCTGGTACAACCGACTTAGTACGAAGAGACGGTGGTAGGTTTCTAGCAGGCTGACTGCGCGATCGAAGCAATCGACACCTTTGTCCACGATTTCATACAGCTCTGAACGCACGACGCCTCCTTTGCCCAATCCTTTTGGGGAGTGCTGGTCGATCTCAAGAAGAACCAATAGCAGAGCAGCGTCGACAGTGTGAAACACCTCTCGCTCATCAGCAACACTGCCGAATCCTTTCCTCTTCCGCCAGGTACCAAGGAACCTTCGAAGGAAATGCATTGTCCTCGGCTCCAATGTGCCAATACCGTCCTTGGAAGTCATCTGGAACTCTCTGCTGCGAAGGTAGGCATCGGCGGTTCTTCTCACGCCACCATAGATCCAAATACCACGCGAGCCTTCAATGATTTCGTTTCGAACGCTTGGTATCAAAGATAGTACTACTCTTGGATCAAGACCACTCTCGACTAGAACTTCTTCAAGGGCTTTCACTTCTTGTTCGGTGAATTGTTTATCTTCCGGCGACTTCAACAAATTCGTCAAGAGCAAAATGCCTGCTTTTTGTCGTATATAACCGTAAGTCATAAATTCCAACTCAGTTTGTGGCTCTCGGCCTCTGATCGAGTTGATAGTGGTAAATATCGCTTGTCTGTCCAGTTCAGCAGGGTTGAAAATGTCCCCTATGCAGGCTGCCTCTAAAGTGGCGTCGAGTTGTATAAGGAGGGGATTGCGAATAGCCCACCATATGTGACGCCCACTCCAGACTGCTAGGTTAGCTTGTGCTTTGGCGAGTTGGCGAGCAAATTCTTCTCCCTCCGCATTGCGATTTGCCTCCCATTCTTCTGGAAGTGACTCTTCATCTTGGGAGTCAATGTTCCTGTCGAATAGCTCCTTCTCTTTCGAAAGTTGCTCTATGGATGAAGCGGTTCTTGAATCTAATGTCTTGGCTGAAGATGATGGATCAGGTGTTCCAGGGGTGACGGAAACAGAGAAGGGCGTGTATCGTCTTTGAGAAAGCTTCTGGACAATCTCTTCAAAGCGTGTTTCTTCAGTACCAGTGAGCGAGCGGATTCCATAAATACCATCCTGACCAACTTCTTTGGCTGTCAGCCAGTACTTTTGTGGATTTACATCTGAGCCAGCATCAAAACGTTGGATCTCAAGGCCATGCTTCAAGCTGCCATTGACTTCTTTCGTCATCGAGGCCAAAACATATCCTTCTTCTTCCTGCATGGGCGACGGTTGTGGGGAGTTAGAATCAGAAGGCGGGCTATCTACAACAACCTCCCGAGGGTATCTGGTAAACTCAAGCGTAGGCCGTGTAGGGTCTCCGTCGAGATTGACAAACATGCCAATTCCTGGCTCCAAAGGATCTGTTCCAGTGACTAACAAGAATTCGTCAGGGGTTGGAGAAGTGATATGAGGCTTTAAAAAAGCTCGGCTGGGCTTGGGTCGAGGGTTCGCTGTTTGCGAAGGGGTACCAGAGGGTGAAGGCGCAGCGGGTAAAGGTTTGTCTAGTGACGAGTTTGGAGTTGAGGCTCTCTCCATCGATGGCCTCGGGCTTGAGGACAACTGCGGTGAAGAAGTGCGACCAAGAAAGTCTTCGCTTTCATTGCCGCGGTCTTGCCGGCGAATGCTGTCTAATATTGAGCCTCCCAGGCTAGTACTCCGACCATGGCTTGGGGCCTCGATAGATGGGCGATTTCCAGTTGAAGAACTTCGAAGGAGCCCGGTTGATGTATCTGTGCCAATACTTTGAGCATGTCCAATTTCACTAGGCGACGTTGTCTCTTCCAGGGATGAGATGCTCATCAAAGGAATCTTGAGTTGCTGCTCTACATCGATAAGCGCATATGATTTAGAGTCCGCCACGCATGCAATTGAGTCTCTGCGCACTGATAGAGTACTTCCAGAGAAGTCAATTTTCTGAAAACTGTCAGTACTTGTCGAGCCTCCCACAATTTGCAGTTACCTACCTTGGTGACGCGAGCATCTTCCCCTACGCGAACAGCCTGGATCTTTCGCATGAGAGAGAGCAGAATAGTGACGCCACCGGTTCTGTCTGCACCACCGTCGTCAAGAGAGGGTTCGTTCAGATCAACGCCACCTATCCAGCTACAATTCTTGACCAGCGTTGTGCCAAATACAGGACTGAGCTCTGGTAGAGAGTAGAAAGTGACAGTCCAGTTGCATAGAATACATGCTTTTCCAACGCGAGGTAGCAGCAAGATTTGCTGTACACCTGGCCGCGAATTCAGAGTTCCTGGTGTTTCAACATATTGAGGACATAGTCGGGAAGCAAGGATGTAAACGGGTTGGCCGGAACGGTCGTTCGGGTCGGGGGGGATCTGAACAAAGTGAAGCAGCTCCGAGGCGGATGTGCCAACGTAGAGGTTCGCATCTAAATACTCACACGTTAACGGTGGACGCGAAAAGAATGACTTTCTGTCAGAAGACCTACCTAAGTATTCTACACAGCTGATCTTGATGTCGTCTTGGGAACCGTCTGCAGAAAGCGGTACTTCATCTAATAATGTTCGCAGAACATAAGGGCCGACTTCGCGGCTGGTCAGCTCAGGGCTGACGATTGAAGGCCCATCGCCTGAGCCATCTGGTGTCATAGCGGCGTTGTTATCAACAGCATCATCTGAGCGAGCAGCGCATGTCGTGGTCGACTATCATGTGTCGCGAACTAGATACCAGATGGACGGGCTGTATACACTCGCAAGTGGCTGGTACAGGTATGTTGACATCAGTAGAGTGGAATAGTGGATGCATCGAAGCTCTGGAAGCTGACGGGACCTTGAGTGGGGACTTACAGTACCTACTGCAACATGCTTGTGGTCAGTGGCTGTGCTTCACTGAACTGCAAGGCTGCGGGGGATCAGTTCATGGACTTGCCCCTGCAACGTTGGCGTCAACAGCCTGACAGCTTACGTAGCCAATGAGCTTAGATAACACAACGCAAACTGGCCCCAATAACCAACCGAGGAGGACGCATCCCTTCGCATTCCTTCATGGCTTCAATTTGACAACGACAAAC
The DNA here is from genome assembly GCA_004367475.1 of Fusarium camptoceras. Lineage (NCBI taxonomy): Eukaryota > Fungi > Ascomycota > Sordariomycetes > Hypocreales > Nectriaceae > Fusarium > Fusarium camptoceras. Next base: position 96,926 of record QGED01000014.1, read on the forward strand.
AAATCTAGACGGCAACCTGAACAACTGCACCAACTGCGAAACACTCACTTTGATACGCACGCGGCGTTCGAGGCTGCTATACACACTCCTTTGCGCCACTCATCGATCTACAACTCGATACTACCATGACCGACGCAGCCGTTGAAGCCGCTCTGGCTTCCACGACTGAGGCCCCTGCGGCGCCTGCGCCAACCTTTGACGGAGAGAACAAGTTTCAACACGCGATTTCGGCATGGAGGAGTACGAGTTACCAGCAACGAATAAGCACGATTAAATACTGATTTTCCATAGCAATCGATCTCACGACCCTTGTCTCGAACCTCGATAATACAGCTTCAGACATTGTTGCCTACCAACGAGATTCAACCGTTCAGCGTAAAGAGTTGGCGCAAAAGACAAAGGAGTTTCGCAAACTCGACGATGCTTCTAAACTGACAGAGATCAAGGGCTTGTTAAAATGTACTGATCGAGTAACACTCTCAAGATTCAGCAGCTAACCATATTGCAGCCTACCAGACATTCATTGATCTCCTTACGAATCATTCCAAGTCTGTGAACTCGGCCTTTCTACAGACCTACGCTTCATTCTCCGATGCCCCAGATCCATACCCACTTCTCGAAGCCTCGGTCGATTCGATGCTCCTCGCTGAGGATACTTTACCAAAGATAACGGAAGAGAACAAGCACCTGCAAGAAAATGTCACAAACCTCACAACACAATTAGAAGACGCTGAATCGAAACTTCAGAATGAACGAAAGACCCGAAAGGATCTAGAGGAGAACCTCGAGAAACGTGTCAAAGAGGTCGAGACATCATGGAATGCTGTACTAGAAGAGAAGACGGACAACTGGGAGGCGAAGGAAAAGACATTGGAGGACAAGCTGGAGAAACAAGAGCGCCTGTTGACTGAGATGCGTGCGAGCTACGAAGTTAACCAGCGATTGGGCAAGAACGGTGAAGAACAGGAGGCTCAACGCAACCAAGTCTCAAGTGCTGAGCTTGAGATGCTCCATGCGGACTTGGATCGCACAAGCGCTCGCCTTGCTGAAGTGGAAGCACGCAACGAGCAGATGCGTCTGGAGCTCGCACAAGCCAAGTCATCAGTACAGCAGCAACCTGAAACAAACCTCGAGGACGATCCTGGTTATATGCGTGTGAGGTCAGAGAATCAGTCTATGATCCGCAAGCTAGACGCTGCTCGTGTAGAGAAGGAAGGCCTCAAGCGTGAGTTGGATGGTAAACTACGATCTATTGAGAGAGAAGTAAACGCTCTGAAAGAAGAGCGGGACACGCTGAAGACTAAGGTCCAAAGGTGGAGCGACTATGACGATATAAAACAAGAACTTGAGGTTCTGAAGAGCATTGAGTTCTCTACAGGCGATGACGACGAGGTGCGGGAGCATCTTGAAACAAAGGATGCGGAGGGTAACTCTCTTGAAAAGCTTCTTTTGGCACGAAACAAGAAACTGGGTGATGAACTGACAGTCTTGCGTGTCTCGCATAACGACTTGCAAAGCCGTCTGGAAGATCTTCAAGAAGAACTTTCAAGAACGAACTCAGAATTGGAGCGTTCTCAGAAGCTCAACCAGAAGCTGGAGAGCGATTTGGAGACCATCCAGGAGGAGGGAGCTAATGCATTCCCTTCCGGAGCTTCTGTTGCTGGAACATATGTCACTCGGGCAATGGGACGCAAGAGTGGTAGAATTTCGCCCACCTCATCGATCATCAGCGGCATGGATCCTCGAATGGGCGGTGGCGAACCTGGTGAACGAGTCTATGGAGGTGGCTCAGGTATGCTGCCAATGGTCACGGCTCAGCGTGACCGCTACAAGAAGAAGAATGCAGAGCTGGAGGAGGAGCTGTCCAACACCCACCGGACAGTGTCTCAGCTGCGCCAGGAGGTTGCGGCACTGCAGAAGGACAACCTGAACCTCTACGAGAAGACACGATACGTCTCAACATACAACCGAGGAGGCGGCGCGGCAACATCGTCGGCGTATGGTGCAAACCCCAACCCATCAACCGTATCGATTGGTGAAACAGGAAACCCTGGAATCGCCATGGACCGGTACCGTCAGGCATACGAATCCAATATTTCACCGTTTGCAGCTTTCCGCGGGCGAGAGTCTGCTCGAGCCTACAAGCGGATGAGTCTACCAGAACGGGCAGTCTACTCCTTGACCCGCACGGTACTTGCTTCGAGAACCAGCCGAAACCTGTTCGGAGCATACTGCGTGGCACTCCATTTGCTAGTATTCATGTCCTTGTACTGGATGAGTTCGTCAGATGTCCAGCGGGTAACCCACCTCGAGTCTGCCGCGGCAGCGGCAGCTGGAGTGGCCGGGGGTTCACTTGGCAGTCCAATGGATGGGGCGCCTAAAGATCCCGCCAAGTAGAGAGCGATCTGCTGTTTTGGTCGAAAAATTCGAAAAGAAATCCGCCAAAGACGGACTGTATCATTATCAGTAGAAGCTTGTACTGAGATCGGCGCTGTAGTGGAGTAATTGGATATTCAGGGTCGGGTGTTATGTGTATTTTGGAAGCAAGCGAGATCTGGCATGACGGTAAGCGAGATGCCAAGATGACAGTGTTGGTGGCATTTGCAGATGATATCCTATGCCTGAGTTAGAGCATAACATGATCCACCTAAGCAACCTCTTCCCAAGAAGTAAACCAAACATGTGACAGACCTTTCGTTCCGCTAGCCATGCAAGTCATGATGGCAAGGTGGTGGTGGGATCCGTAATGTTGTATGCGAAAATCGTCCGTCCCAATAAGAGGGGTTCTTTTGATTATTTGTTTGATATTACGCAGGGCCGGTTGCTATTTTCTGCAGCCGCTGGCCGCTTATCGCGGCCCGCCGACAAGCATGCTCCGAGGTCCAATCAGAGTCTCGTTCGCCGGTAACAAGTCTATCAGGACCCTGTATGCAATTTAACCTGGCCGAGGGACTTTGTTTCTCGTTTCTTGCAAGGTCTTGAATGTTTTGATGCTGGGATGAGGTTGGTTCGTCAGTGGCGCCGAGATCTTGGTATCTATTAAAGGGTCCCTGGTTAGATTAGAGATGGATGGATATGATGGAGGTTGGGGTGTGACTGAGATATCAATATTTGTGACATCGACTTTCTTCTAACTATACTGGAGGAGGGGATGGGAGGGAAAGGCGTTGAGTTGGGGTACATCATCTTTAAAGTGCTGACATGAACCAAAGTGCACGGCAACTACTTGTAAGCCGGGCTTGCAGTAGATGTTAGTTGAGAACTGGTTAGATCTTCCGATTGATGCCATCCAAGTTCTCGATGACAATGCCACATGTCGTGTCGCATGGCAATGTTGATAAAAAGCGGAAATATCGTTGTCGTGACATTTTCTAGTCTCCATCTTAGACCTAATCTCTAAACGCCCATGCATCCATATGCCGGCGCCCGAGACAGGCGCTTAAACTGCCATTCTTGAACCAATCACAACCCTAGCGACTACATCTCGAAACGTATTGATTGGACCTCATTGGCTGATCTGTTTCCCGCATCACATCTGAGCCAAGGTGCATCTTCAACATGGGAAAAGAGGGCTGGTGTTTATTTTTACATACACATCTTGGCATTTGATCCAATCATGGTCATTTGTTCAGACTTACCGCCCGAACGCTTTGGCGCTGGTCACAGAGCCTTGGCTGGAGGGGAAGGCTGGTATAATAAGAGGTGCAGGTCGTCGAGAAGAAAAGAGAAAAGAAAAAGGCAGGAAAAGATTCTCTTTGCATCTCTGTTACACATTCAAAGACGCTGAGCGTTCTTTTTTCCTTTTTGTTTTCTCTTATTTCCTTATATCTTATTTCCTTATTTCCTAGGGTCATATCTCAAGTCTCTTTTTTGGTTCATCATCTATAAACGCTTCTCTCATATCTTGGATTCTATTTCTCGTAACGACAAACGTCTTGACGACTGAAACGATACCGATACACTCTATACCCTCGACATAACATCTACAAATACCTTCAAGATGCAATTATCAACATTTGTGGCGTCCGTCCTGGCAGTGACTGCTTCTGCAGCACCTAGCTTCCCCGTCCCTATCGTTACCGATACTCGATCTGCCATCGATACGTTAGGATCATTATCCGGCTACTTCAACCTCGTTGCTGGAAAGGTCAAGGCTGCCAAGGCATATGACATGGCTCCCGTCTGCGATCTCTCACAAGCCCAAATGGCTCTTGGTATGATATATCACTCTAGTTCCTTTCCCTCCAGGTGCTAACATATGACAAAGATGGTCAATTACTTCCTCCACGCAAGGGACTTACACTTAAGCATGTTGCTGTCGGTCGCGGCACTCAAAACTACACATGCGACACCAAGGATCCCTCCAAGGCGCCTGTTGCTACCGGTGCTGTGGCTACTCTCTTCAACGCCAGCTGCATGGCTGCTCTGTACCCCGACCTTCTCGAGCGTATCCCTGGAATGGCTGTTCACTTTCCCTTGGCAGCCGCTGACAAGCTGGGCCCTGCCTCTCTGCCCGAGTCCGGCCACCACTACTTCACCGCAGATGGCGTGCCTTACTTCGACCTCCGCACACCAGAGCAAGAGATCGGCCAGGCACCTTGCGCTAAGAACAGCAGCGCTCCTGCACCATCGCTCTCAGCCAAGGGTCAGCTTGGCGAAGCTGCTGTGCCCTGGCTCAGACTTTTCACCGTTGAAGGTGCGACTCATGACATCAAGGAGGTCTACCGAACCACAACTGCTGGCGGTAGCGCTCCTGCCACATGCAAGGGCATGGCTTCTGAGTTCGAGGTGGAATACGCAACACTGTAAGTGGTTCTTTCCAATGCGGGTTTATTGTATGCGATAACTAACATGGATATTAGATACTGGTTCTGGGCCGGTAAAGTCGAAGATGACAAGGCTTGAGCTTGCTGGAATACGTTGGAAATATTTATTGTTTGCCTGAAAGTAATTTTTTGTATGCACGTAGATACTATCGATCTTGTTATTATGGTTATATCCCCTTATAGTAGCGTTGCGGAGGTCAATAATTCAACTTGTGACTTGAGCGTGTTCTGTCTGACTTGTGATACTGAATGATGTGTGAGGAAAATAAAATGAAAATGGAGATATTCAATGTGTGACATGATAATTGCTGTCATTCGTGCATGTCCGTGTTTCCAGTTCTTCCAAGTCACAGCGTTTGCAGCCATGTACAGTCGTTACCCTCTGGTCTTGTCCGAGACCCATGCTATGTGCTCGCTATTACTCCAGGGTAATAGGATAGTTTCAGCCGCTTTATTACAATATGAGGTATAATTCCGGTTTACGTTCATCAAATTTCAGGTCCACGTTCTCTTTTACTCTGTGCGTCCAACGGGGATCTCCCCGTGGGGACTGGGCTTGATGGGGTTGGTAAGCTGGTCCCTGAAAAGATGAAGCCTCAAAACAAGGGTCCAACGATAAGACATGCAAAATGTAGTGATTCAACGCCTCGTGAACCCCTACGAAATTAAACATAAGCTTAAAGTAAATAGTTCGGAGATTTTATCAAGAAGAACAGTAATTGCTTGGATTGGAACTTTGATCGCAATACCCTTAAACAGTGACGTTGGCTCTGTGAATCAGGGTAGGTGCAGCTGTGGAGCACCTCCCAACCGGAACCTGACCGCAGCAGTGATCTTCCCAGTGGAGCGGCAGCACTCACTCAAGCCAAGACCAGGCACCAACAAGGTTAGCGTTTTCCCCACGTTAGAAAGCCTGAGCCTACTAACTAAAACTCACCTTAAACATCCATCTTCAACACATCATTTCCTCCCTTCGGAGCCGCAATCAGACAATTAACTTATGGCCGTTACCCAATGAAACACGGGATAAGGCAAATTAACAGGTCGTTTAACCAGCCCCAACTGCCGGGACACAAGGGTCCATCCCCTTGTATCTATCGTTTTCTCCAGACCATCGCCACTGACCGTATCGATCCCATCAACTCTTCATTCATTTGTTGCGGCTGTGTTAAATATCAAACACGGCCATTCAACATCTACATGAGCTTCACTCGTCGAGTCACCACTGCACTCGCCTGAGGAGGCCTCATTCTTCTACTTAAATCGTTGTTTTTTGCACATAAAGCGTTTTGGAACAAAGCACCAATATACACAATCTCTACATTGTCGCATTCACATCCCCGCTACGCCCCGCCAAATCAGTAACGACATCCTAATTCCTTCCGGCCGAACGTCTTCAACCAGTACGGCGCATTCACACTTTCGCCCATAAAGATTATTTGTCCCCCAAACCATAACGAGCATTGTTTCCAAACTCTATCGCCAAAGATGACTTTCGACATGATGGCCGTTGATGCGATTGATGTACCTGATCCGGCATCGGAGAAAAAGAGACCAAGCACTGCTCCTCCATCCTGTGACGACGATATTTCCTCTGTTTCTGAACGATCAGATTCCCGTGCTTGGACTTATCAGAACACGCCTATTCGTTGGCCCAAGAACGAAATACCAGTCGAGATCTTCGAAATCATCATTTCACACCTTACGCGCCTCGAAGTCAGATGCTTGCGACTCGTTTGCAAGGAATTCGAGACCAAAGTCTCTGCGCAATACTTTCGCAATGTTGTAGTGCCCTTCAAATCCGAGCTTTATAGCAAACTGGATCGTGATGAGAATGGTGTCCTCAAACGCACCTCTTCTGCCCTCCTCTCAGGTGGAATGCGTATCTTTCAGTCATTTGGCCCGCACATCTGGCGCTTTGCGCTTTCGCTAGAGCTCGATGAGGACACTCTCTCATACCCCCCAATCAAACCTTCACAGGAGGCTGTACCATCTTTTTGGGGTATATATCGCTGGCCGCATGGTACATATCACCGATACACCGACCTTGAAGGCCTCGAACAGACTGCCGACGAGACTGAGGCCATGAAGGAGGCCCTCAAATGTCTGGTCAAGGTCACAAATCTTGGTCTTTGCTGCGATGCTGGTCTTGGGTTTCTATCTGGGCCTGATCACATAGCACGCAACGCTACCACTCTACATCCTGTTTTCGCAACGCAAAATTGGCGCCTCACCGGCCTTGAGCCTCCTCACCGAAAGCAGGCCATTGTCACCTTGTCTGATTTTCATGAACTCGTCAAGGATATTAAGAAGCCTGTTTTTGAAAACCCTATTTGCTTTAAGCGGACCGTGTTGCAAAAGATGGCATCGGATGCTGGGTATTCAGCTGATCAGATCCAAGAAGCTGTACGCATGATACTCGACACCGAAGGCAGTGACCTCAACACCATCGACTTTGATGAGAGAGACTCCTTACTTAACGATACGGACTCTCGACCGTCGTTGCTGAATAATCATCGGGCCAACTTCGAGCACCGCGCTAACTTCGAGCCTGCTCCAGATACAACAAACTATCCACTCGTTCCCTCCTGTCTCACAAGAGCCCAAAAGGAGATGCTACTAGAGCTAGAATGGGCTCATCGAGCTATGATTCAGTCCTACGTCATTGGCCTGATTGACAATGCTCGAGATGGCTGTTTCGCAAATCTAACAACACTCACCATCGCCAAAATCCCTAGCAGCCATGTATACATCTTCAATCGTCACGATCTCTGGCAGAACCTGCCGTCTCTCAACAACGTCTCATTGGGCGTTATTGCTGACTGGCGACGTGTGTCTAAAACTGCTCCAGGATGTATCGAAGATGTTCCCGTCTCTCCCGTCGATGCTGTCGGGAAGGTGTACCAGCTACTTAATAGTTACATTGGTTCACAAGCCAACATCGAGAGCCTTCATTTCGAATGGATCTGCGGTGGAGAGTTTGCGCCCTCGACGTTCCAGCGGAATCATTACATTCTTCCGGCTCCTTTCTTTGAAGATCCTCACCTCATGGCGCGGGTGGACAGTCCTAGAACTCACCAGCACGAGGTCCTCATTCTGCCCTTCATCAAACATCTATCTTTAAAGAATTGCTGGGCCTCACCGCATGTCTTTATGCAAACAATTCGCAACATGGCACTTTGCGCGTTGGAGAAACTTGACCTGGAATCTGTATCACTTTCTGGCCCCCCGACTCTTACCCCACAAGCTCCTCTTCAGGTGCCTGTTCATAATCTGAATGCTGTCAATCTACTGGGCTATCTGCTTTTGGCGCCAGATGGGCAGCAGCAAGCCCATCCTGCTCCTGGTGTGGCAGCTCCTGCTCCTCCGCCACCACCGCCGCAAGTCGCCCAAATGATCCAGAATCAGATGCACCCCAACAACCTAGCGCCAGATCCATCGGCGACTCCATCTGAGATTCTAGGACAGCCCGAGATGCTCTCTTGGGCTGGAATCATTGAGCACTTCTCTCCTAGTATCAAGATTCAAGAGATCTTGGCCGCAAGAGATGAGTCTACTTCCAGTTCTACGGACCAATCGATCCAGGACCAGCCAAATCCACTAGGGCAGCACATACCATCGTCGCATCGCTTGCGTTCTGATGAAAAGAATTACACCCTCAAGTGTCTCTCATTCAAATCCTGTGGTTATGTGTTGATCGATGTGGCAGCCATCAACACTAGGAGTATTCTACCCCTGGGCACGCAAGGCATCGCTGGTAACGCCGACCTTCATAGCTCAAATCTGAGACCTCTGATGCAGAAATGTCATGACAAGTTACTGGGTCGCATTGCACCTTTTATTCGATCTCAAGAGCTATTCCAACTGACCAATGCTTTTGGTCTCGACTTGGGATGGGAAAGTGTCTACGATCAACAAACCATCGCCGATGCTATAGCCGACGGCGTTGAGAACCCTGGAAGAGGGCGCTTCTCTGGCACAATTGATGCTACTAGCACTAATGGAGCCACTGGCTAAGTGCTACGATAGACAAGGTCTTCTAGGGTAAGACATGAACTCCTTAGCTTGAGCATTGGATGCATCATGCAAGGTTATGGTGAAGACGAGAAACGGCGTTTGGTATTTGCTTTGGAACAAAAACAAGGACGATTGACGATATCTGGGCACAACAGAACTAGTCAGATGGGATGTCCAGTCATGCATTGATAGCCCCAAGCGAGATGAATTTGCTTTTAAAACTTTTGCTGAGAGACGCCGTCCGCATAGTCTGCGGACCACTAGAATTACAGAACAAGAATCTTTTTTCTATAGATTGACTAGCAAAATAAAAAGTCTAGTTCATAAGTGATCGGTAGTGCTTGAAGAGGGAGGGATGGTGAGGCTCAGGGTGTCGTACCAAGATACTCATCTCTATTATCCAGGCCAAGAAAAGTACGACTGGTTGGTCTGCACTAACTACGTCACACATCTACCGGGATCAAACGGGACTTAGGAGGACTTGAATGATTTTATTTCGTCAAGAAACCTTGCGAATTTTTGCATGCGTTTCCCTTTAATGCCATGCTTACCGTAGCCTGCCATACACCAGGAGATGAAAAGCCACGAACCACCCTCGCAAAAACCCTAGAACAATTGATCGAGTTTTGTTTGTAATCTTGGTGTTGTGCCTCTTTGTTCAAGAGCCTTGTCAAGAGTCACATAGTTACAACACAGAAGATGCCCGACGTAAACCCAGTTTTCAACCAGCGCTTAAATTTTGTCTATTTGAGAAGAAGGTTGTTGATTGGCTTAAGCAGCGGTGATAGCCTTGCGGAGGCGGGCACCACGCTGGCGCGAGCTGAGGTGCTCACGCTCAACGGCCTGGGACTTCTGGACAACCTCCTCACCCTCGGTCAGGATGAGCTCGATGTGGCAGGGGTTGGACATGTAAGGGTTGATCTGGAGACGCTGTTAGAGATGAAGTTTTCAAGTCGGATAATTTGGACAACATACACGACCGTGGGCACGGTATGTCCTTCGGCGCTGCTTGGGGGCCTGGTTGACCTGGATGTGCTTGACAATCAGGGCACCGGTATCGAGGCCCTTGGCATCGGCGTTGGCCTCAGCGTTCTTGAGGAGACCGAGGAGGAACTCGGCGGACTTGACGGGCCATCGAGCCTTGGAGACACCGAACTGCTTGCCTATTGATTAAGTCCATCAGCATATTGTTCCCTCTGACGTTTCCCACTCGTCTGCGATCCTCCAAATTTCTCAAAGTCCATCGCTAGCGGGTGAAGATTCTCGGATATGTCGTACCTTGGGCGGTGCGGCCAGTGGAGCCGGCGTATCGTCGCATGGGGACGGCCTCCTTGTGCTCCTTGACGTTCTCGAGGAAGGCAACAGCGCGCTGGAGCTTCCAGCCGTTGATGGCCTGGGCGGTCTCGCGAGTGTTCTTGAAAGAAACTCGGAGGTAGGCACCGCGAGCGCGGGCCGACTTCGAGGGCTGGATCTCGGTGGCAGCGTATCGAACCTGTTCAAGTGAAAAAGCCAGAGTCAGTCACGACACTTCCGCACAATTGGGCCCATCACCACAACGCAATATTCCGATCATGCCAACGTTGACGTTTCTCGTCGAAAATTGCACCAGCAAATTCCTGATCATTCGTACAACGGCATATCCTCCTCTTTCTCGTCATGGCGATCGACGGGGGCGTAATTACTGACCATCTCGGCGACTTGGGTGGTTAGTGACGGTTTCGACGACGGAACGTGGGTTGGCGGGCTGAAATTGGGAAAATCTGAAGCTCTCTTGCCCTAACGAGTCGGGGACCACAAACTCGCTTTCTCCACTCAATTGGGAAAGAGGCCTTAGGGTTCACCTGCCCTGTTTGTGCGAAAATCGAAAATCAACGAAAAAAGTCGTAAATAATTCGCAGAAATTCGTGTTTGATAGCTAAGTACTAAAATTCAATTGAGAGACTGTAAATACTTACTTTTGACTGCTTTAATAGTCGTTGCGATATGATTTCGCATCCCAACTAGTATACAACAATTCGAGCCATATCACATGATTGTTATCTCTTATCTACACGTGAAGGTTGCATGCGTCAAAGCAGCATTAGCCGCTCTATCCCCGGACCCACCTCGGAATCGGAGAAACTTGCACAAGCCAAGTGGGTCTGAGCTTCCTTGAGCTTCAAAAAATTCTTTCTCAAAGTCTCCCAGAACGCCCAGCGTCCCCCAGGCAAGGCTATACAACAGACAATTTGGACTTTGATCCACGTCCGCCTTTACTCGATAATCTCTCCGCGCTTCGAATCTTTCTCGACAACAATTTATTGTCGCATCTAATCTTTTAATCTTGTTCAATCCCTCTCAAATCGAATAAGATGGCTCCTTTCACTCCCAGAGGAGGTGCTCGTGGTGGTCGTGGCGGCGCTCGCGGAGGCGGCCGTGGTGGTTTCGGTGGTGATCGCGGTGGCTTCGGCGGCCGTGGTGGTGCGCGCGGTGGACGAGGTATGAAATGCGCTCTCGCGGCGTTGTCGTCGTGGACTTCTTGAACTTGAAAACTGACTGTTCGCAAAGGTGGTGGCCGTGGCGGCTTCGGTGATCGTGGTGGTCGTGGCGGTCGCGGTGGACGAGGTAAGCATCACTACTCAGAAACAACATGACTACAATGCTAACAAGATGAAAAGGTGGTGCCCGTGGTGGTCGCGGTGGTGCTGCTGGCGCAAAGGGCGGTGCCAAGGTCATTGTCGTATGTCAAACCTCAGTCAACTTTTTTTTTCGCGAAGTTTTGCGATCTAACTTTTTTCTTCACAGGAGCCTCACCGTCACCCTGGTGTCTTCGTCGTCCGTGGCGGTAAGGAAGATGGTCTTGCTACCCGCAACACAACCCCCGGCGAGTCTGTCTACGGCGAGAAGCGTATCTCTGTCGACGAGGTCGTCAAGAACGACGACGGAACTACCACTACCACCAAGATCGAGTACCGCATGTGGAACCCCTTCCGAAGCAAGCTTTGCGCTGCCATCGCCGGTGGTGCTGATGAGATCTACATCAAGCCTGGCTCTCGCGTCCTTTACCTCGGTGGTGCCTCTGGTACTTCTGTCTCTCACGTCGCTGACATTGTCGGACCTACCGGCTACGTCTACGCCGTCGAGTTCTCTTCCCGATCCGGCCGTGATCTTATCACCATGGCCTCCAAGCGACCCAACGTCGTCCCCATTGTTGAGGACGCTCGTCAGCCTGCCCGTTACCGCATGATCGTCCCCATGGTCGACGTCATCTTTGCCGATGTTGCCCAGCCCGATCAGGCCCGTATTGTTGCCATGAACGCCAACTGGTTCCTCAAGGTTAACGGTGGTGTCCTCATCTCCATCAAGGCCAACTGTATCGACTCTACTGCTCCCGCTGCCGAGGTCTTCGCCAACGAGGTCCAGAAGATGCGCGCTGAGTCCATCAAGCCTAAGTTCCAGCTTACTCTTGGTATGTTTCCTTCCTAAACTACACTCATGAAGTGACTTGACTAACCTGCTTGCAGAACCCTTCGAGCGTGACCATTGTCTGGTTGCCGGCGAGTACCTGCGCTACAAGCAATAGATGACTTAACAAGTCATGCTGTGTATTTCGCTTAGGATGAAGATTGCAAGAGATGGTCTGCTTTGTGTCATGCGGTTTCCCAGGTATCTCACGGTTCCCGGTAGACTTATTTGTCTTCAGCTTGTTGCATCAGGGAAAAAATGGTTGACGGCTTTTCTTCAACAACGGCGAGGGGCGTTCCGGGTGGGTTGGATCTGTAAATATCAAATGTTTGTCCGAATCTTAAAGCCTTTTTTGGACCTGCGCATTCCCAAAAAAGGCACTTGAAAAAGAACAACGGATATCAATCACTAGTTTGCTTTTTCTTTGCAAGACTACGGGCCCATTTTTGTTCATTTCACCAGCTGCACCCGCACTTCCACCTCGACCTTTCGCAAGCACCGTCGGTTTGTTCGTTTAATGAGTGGTCGGAGAGAGAGATGGCACGGGATCAGAGAGGATTGTACGATGCTATAAGGCCAGGCTAGTGGCTCTCGTCGGTCTGGCCTACGACTTCATGATACCCCCCACGATAGCCACGCTCGGAGTCCCTGTGTTGTGTCTTTTAGATTAGAACAGTTCGAGTAATGCATGTCGTATCCCTTCAGCATGTTTTTCATTCACTCTAGTGTCTCTCAACAGTCGGTTTGCTCAATGATTAGATTTAAGCTTCTATTTGAACCGAATCTGGTCTAAAGCTATGATCTAGTGTACTATGTATGATGTGACGCATCGTCATGTGCATCTACTGGTTTATATACTTGGAAATGTTATATACTGGGTATCAAAGTATTGTCGCTCATCTCGTTTAAACTACCGTAGACCTTCGTCGGAACTCCAACTCAGTATCTGGAGAAGGCGCCTTGGCCATGACCACAGTCATAGGCTTTGGGCGGCTCTCACCAGCCTTGAGACGGATATCGTAGTTGATAAGCAGATGCGCCAACACAAGCTTCATCTCGTTGTTGGCAAAGAAGCGTCCAGGGCAAGCATGCTTGCCTGCACCAAAGTTGGTGTATGTATCGTCAAGAGAGGTGAATTGCCATCGATGATTGGCTTCACTCGACTCTTGGCGGAGCTTGTAGAAGCGGAAGGCATCAAAACGTTCAGGATCGGGGAAATAGCGCTCATCAAGAGCAATGCCTGCTTGGGGTGCGAGGACCTTTGTTCCTGCGGGTAATTGGGTACCGTCAGAAAGAGAGATGGGTTTCATGACCTTGCGGATAAAAGATGCTGCATATTGTTTAGTCGGGTGTGGATATAGATAAGTGGAACTAAGAGGGGGACTCACTGATGTTTCCGGTGAGGCGCTGGACTTCCCTCATGAAACTATCAAGCTTCTTCAGTTTGGCCAAGCTCTCTTTCCTCTCCCAGCCATTCTCTACCTCGAGAATTTGATAGGCTTCCTGCCGTAGTTCTTCTTGAACTTCTGGGTATGCTGCCAGATCACAAAGACATTCGCAGAGGAGGTTGTTTGTGGTATGAATAGATGCAGCCGCAATGATAAGCTGCAACTCGGCCTGAGTTGTGAGGTCTCCCTTCTCGCCCTCGGGTAGAGCATCGAGAAGCCATTGGATCATATCATCAGGTGCATCTTCACCGTTGGAGAGTTCCATATCCTGAAGTCGCTCCTCGAGGATGGGCTTGAGCAATTCTTTGGCAGTGGTGATATCCTTGCGAATTTGGCGTAACTCCGACACGAAGTACTGACCAACAGGTCGAGCCCACTCGGGAATGAACTGGAGCTTGACACATGCGGTAAAGACGTGAACGGCGAAGTTGATGGTGGTATCCATCCACTGTTCGTTTCGGTTGAGGGAGGGGCCGACGAAGGCTCTGCCACTGAGGCGGGTGATGGCACGAAGACTAAAGGGTTGCCATTTTACAGGCGTCCAGTCTTCGCAGGCAGGGAATTCGGTGGCCAAGATGTACTCTAGCTCTTGCTTGAGACGAGGCACCACTCGGGTGAGGTTCTGGGTCAACTTTGTTCGGATCAAGAGAGCAAGGGTTTCGCCATTATGGCCTGGTGAGAACTTGGTGTACTTGCTTTGCAGAGCCTGTTGTTATGTTAGCATTACTATTTGAGTATATGAGTAATAGTTGATCCTTACATCTGACACTGCTTCTGTTGCACTAAGGACATCTTCTGGGAGTCCCTTCAGTTCACCCACCAAGCTTGCAGGTACCATGACTTGTACTCCCTCAGTAGCCTTGATTTGATATACTCGATCGCGAAACTAGTACAGCATAAGTACATGCGGTGTTTTGAAGCACAACTGCAGGACAACAAACCTTTGTGTAGCTATCTTTGATTAATGTTTCGGCATCAAAGATCCATTTCGTCTTGGAAGCCTTGTAAAAGGGAACCTCGAGTTGAGACCTTTGCTTCTTGGGCAATATAAACCATATTGTGAGGACGAATAGAGCGAAAGTTATGTAATATCCGGTACGTTTTCCCTCGAGGATGAGTTGGGGATATTGAACGTTGACACCAACTGGCGAGGCGGGAAGACTTGAAGTGTTCTGCATATTGAATATAATATGAAGAACTGAGGTTGTTTGGAACAAAGAATAGAGGAAAGTAAAGAGAGCGTTTTCGATAGATATCAAAAGTAAGCCTCTATGTGAGTTTCGGTTTCAAACGAATATGGAAGTATTGATGTGTTATAAGTGCCTGGTATCAGCAGTGTATCAGAAGAGCGTCTCCACCAGGAGAGGGAATGGCTCAGGGATCAACAAAGGCTCGGCGAGACTTTTGCTAAACACGCAAGATGTAGAATATTTCCGGAGCGAATGAAAAAGAAAGAAAGAAGGTCCATGGATTGGTGGGCAATTAAGTGTCCGTTTGTAGTTTTCGATGTGTATGAATCTTAACTGAGTCTCAAAGTGAGTGGATGATGATCAGGTTGCGATCGGACTATCGAGAAACATGGAGCCAAGACGGAAGCCAAACGGGATCAAAAGTATGTTTATTCCTTTTGCTTTGATCTTCTTATTGCACAGACTGGTTCTATGTGTCACTTGATTATTTGTTTGTCTGAAACAAGTTGGGCTTTGGCCCTTTTGGCAGTATCCGTATCCGTAGTTGGAACAGTATTGCGTAGAGAGGAAACCTCTCGGGAAGAGCCATCTCCGGATGTTAGTGTAAGAGTAGCGCGCATACGACATCCATTCTTAGCCAGTATTGGACAGAACTCGATGAAATGATCGACTTGGTTTTTGGTGCGCTCAGACGCTGCATCGAGGTATCGTACAGTAAAAGTGAGATGTGCATTGCCCTTTCCGCCCTTCTTTTCCGATGATCATCATGATTGGAATTAATTCGTATCAACAGCCAATCGATGACTTGTATTAATTAATTGCCGACAAAGACTATGGCTTAGTATACCGGCACTTGAAGTGGCCGAACAACTAGCCTTTGGATAGCTTCAACTCTGAAGAGGAAGAAGGTGTGCTTTTTCCGCTGCAAGAAACCTTGCCCATGCCTTATATGGTAGAATATTGCCTTTCGAATATCTGTTCCTGACTCTGTTATTTATCTATCTCTTCACGATACCTGATCTTCATCCTGCCTGATACTCTACAGACTCGAGATAGTCTGGAGATTGAAAACATGCTCTGGAATGGTCCTAGCTTTCGGATGTCGGGTCTTCCATAAACTAGCGCCACCGACCAACAGCGGAAAGGTCAGCTTCCGTTGCAGTAAAAAGGCCCTTGCGTGTCTGGGAACCCTAGGATCCCTCGATGATCTCTCTGCCCTACGGTAACTGCCTCGGTCAACTTGTCTACTACAGCGACCGTGTCAAAATCATCCCTGAATACCTGACGCAGTCTCATTCTCAATCCGAATTTCCGTGCGTTCCTTATTAGACGCGATAATACGATGCGTGCCGCAACAAATTTGGCGTATCAGGTGTTACATCTACGTCGCCGACATGCTGGACAGGGTGAACATGAGACTCGTTACCCCATATTTCAGCTTCACTACCAATAATAGCCACCTTAAGCAACGGGATCTCTCCCACATCCCTCTTATCTTATCGGTTCCCAGCGCTTTGTCTTGAAACTCCCATCATCATTCCGCTTCATCTCATTAGATCCTCTCGCCTCCCTTTGCTCAGATGAGATCTTGAGATATGCATATTCTTAAAGGCCCGACTCTGACCTTTTCTTGAGACGCCAGTGCGGCAAAGCGCTTGTTGGACAGGGTCTTTGATACTGTTGTTTAAGTTTACGGTTTCTAGGTAATGCTTCACTTGGCCACATCCTTTGAGGACCATGAAACTCGAGTTCAGTCCTTCAGTCTCGTCTCATGATACAGTCAAGAGACTTGCTCAATACTATAACTGGTAGAAGTCCTCAGCTTCTCAAGATCCATGTCGCCAAGCCTCCAACCGTCAGCGGCCCCCAGCCGATTCAGAGTGAGACGAGATACAGTCGTACGAGTTGCACACCAACTTCAGCTTCATAACAGGCCGAATTGCCCAATCGAGCCGAGTACATGTTGCAGAATCTGCACCCCAGAAAATAGTAATGGTTCGCCCAACATGACGGTTCATGTTCACTTCTCGATCCGCTCCGCTCCGCTCCCCCTCTTCTTCCCCATGCTGTTCCTGTGCACTTTCCAGCATGAGGCAGTCCTCATGCACCAATCATCACAACCAATGCTTATCCCAGACGCCCGTCAATGAAAAGTTTTTCATATCACAATACAGAAAAACCTTGCTTTCACAGAATATTTTCGTGCTCTCGTTGGCTGCTCCGAGTTTTCGTCATATATACTACTTGTGTGCCTTGCCAGTAATCAGGGCGGCTCGGACGAGGCAGCCGCAGCCACTTCATGGACCGCAAAATCAGCCGGGCGATGTTCAGCCAATATGTGAACCTGATCTTCACTTTGTTGAGGGAGCCAGCTGGCATATGGAAAAATTTTCACTCTCCGTGGGGGAGCAGCGAAAACATGGTAGGAGTTGCTTGCATATTTGTGAAGTTGTTGGCTCATATATATTCTTGGTCCTTGACTGCTTTGTGTGTGACTTTTTTGATGTGTAGCTTCGTATTTCAAACTTTTAGTAGAACTTCATCCTAGTGCTTGAAAATGGCAGAATTTCACGGGCTCGGAGCCAAGTTCGATGGCATCCCAAGCTCGACAAGTGGCAGTACATCGAGTCCTTTCGTGGTATGTATCATCGCGAGATCAACGCACTTCAGCCTCTTATTCTGAGCAGCAAGCTTCCGATGCATCGTCTCATACTTCGTTGTCCCTCAATTCCAATCTGTGCCTACCACCACTCTCGACTCATGACACAGAAAAGGCGCAGCATCACATGAAAAACTTCAACCGCTTCATCGAAGACCTCCAGGCCGTGAGTGCTTTCTGATAACGGTTTATTAGTCTATTGCTTACACATCATAGTCGGCGAGGAAAGCATTTCCCAACTCACCTTACTCGCGGTATAGCGACGTTCAAGTCCTTCTGATACAGTGGGATGAAGATGAACTCCAAGTTGAGTTGGAACTCGACGAGTTGCAAAGCGTCTTTGACCAAGTATACGGATTCGCAACTCGCAAGTTCCTTATTCCCACTGCCAACTCACATCGCAAATTGAACCAACAGGTGTTGAATTTTGTCGAAGAGAACGAAGACGAGGATACCCTTCTTATAGTATATTACGGAGGGCACGGCAGTATCAATAAAGCGCGGCAATCGACGTGGCACTGGTATGGTCCCCCTTCCTATCATTAGTGACTCACAACTGACATAGTAACATGACAGCACAAGAGACAGGACTTACGCTTCAGTCGAGTGGTCTGCGATCCAAAAGCTATTTGAAACAGCACAATGTGACGTCCTTCTACTCCTCGACTGTTGTGCTGCTGCAAGTGCGGCCCCTTTGACCGAGAGAACAAACTACATGATGGAGACAATTGCGGCGTGTGGGTTCGAGACCTGGACATCTCTACCAGGCGCGCAGTCGTTCACTCATACCTTGATCGAGGTGTTGAAAGACTGGGCATCACAACTCTCCTTCTCTGCCGCTATGTTGCATAGCGAGATCTTGACTCGGCTCAAACATGCTCCTCCTGAACGTTCTTCGCAGGGTGTACCGATAGAGGCAAGGAGAACACCTACTTACATTGTCTCAACATCCAATCCACTTGCTGCTTCTATCACGTTGGGCAAAAGGATGCAAGAAGACGAAGAGTCTGGCTCGTTTTCATCATCTCGGGTGATCCCTGACCCAAGCCTTGAGAACTTCACAGACAGAATGCAGTCAGATAACTGCTTCCCAATCCCGGCCCTGCTGGCTACGGATGCCAAAGGGCAGCGAATGGCACCACATGTGCTTCTGACAGTCTCGTTGGAAGAAGACCAAGTCTTTGATGCCGCAAGTTGCGGTCGATGGCTGAAGCAGTTTCCGCTCTTGGCAAAACATGTCAGTGTCGAAGCTGTCTACCGCAGCTATTCGACCCTTCTTGTGCTGTCTGTGCCTGTCGTCGTATGGGATCTACTACCAGAGCATCCGGCGACTCAGTTCGTGGGATATGTGAGAACTCGTAACCTTATGTCTAAAGACATGGTGAAGGACGGGGCAGCGGCGCCGATTCCTATTACTGGGTATGCCGCAGGAAACAAAACCAGCGATCCATTTGACTGCACTTCTCCACCAAGATCGGTGTCAGGGCTCAGCAGTCTTGACTCCGGCTATGACTCGTATCTATCACGACCTGGAAGCTTGGTGGCATTGAGACAGAATCGATTACCAATGGATGGATCGATGAATTCCCTTGCTACCAAAGTGCGAGCAGGCAAAAGACGAAGTAAGCCATCGTCGGTAGAGCTCCTTGGGTCAGATCGGCCGACTCCAATGACACCCATCATACGCTCTAGTACCAAACAAGGAGCGGGCTCGAGCAGCCGAGGATCCAGTCGCTTAGTTGTCTCGGTTGGCGAAGCAGAACTGAATGGCGACAGAATTGGGCATACATGCGTCCTTTGGTATGGGTACGATGTCCAGCAGAGTCGACCCGCTGAAAAAGCAATATCGAAACCAACATGGTGAGTGAAATATTCCTAATCACTAAGTGGATATGGCCGAAGTTAGGTCTTTACCATATGACTTCTCTCTTGATCAACCAATAGTATCGTGAAGCTGATATGGATCTAGGAATGAGGACTTCAGATTCCGAGTACATAATTCACCGATGTGCTACCACTTGAGGGTTTCTGTGTGGGGTGCTCAAATGCTCGAGCTCATTGGGGAGGTGTATGTTGACCTTTGTGAACTGGTCACGAAGGGGCGGCTCCCAAAACTTGACACATGGCAAACTCTTCGTTGCAACGGAACCACAACGGGGTCGATCCGCATCAAGCTGGCATACCTGGATGCAAGTGAGGACGAGGAACAGCAGAGCTCGGCAACCAAGGTATCAGCTGCAGAGCAACAGGAAGAGCGGCAGAAGTTGGAACGTCAGGGGAGTGATGACGGGCAGGCTCGGGTGCATCAGATGGATTTTCAGGTTTGGTGAAGGGTGTCTTAGTACCTCGGCATTGACACGGAGTGAAGGAAAGGGGCCCAGGTCGGTTGGTATTGCAAGGAATGAGACTCATCAAATTTGATGTTAGTTACGAGCGCATAGGGGAGTACAGCCAAGGGGGACAACTCTCAGGCTAATGTCGACCTTGAAAACCGACATCCCTGTCTGGGTCGGTACTTGGTTAGAACCCACAGAACAAAAGCAATTATCTTTCCATCTTATCTGATCGTGGCTGACAGTTAGACCCATCAACTTGGGCCAGGGCTGACGCCGGCGCCATCTTTTCAGTGGGACAAGTAAACATGGAAGCGTGAAAAAGAAGGCTTGTTTCCCTGGTCCCTGCTCAAGCAATAGTTTCTGCAATAATAAATTCTGTCGGTGAAAGAGATTCCTGGTGAGGTTTATGTTTGTTGGGGACATGGAAGTAAAGGGGGACTTTTGCAGTTGACACAGACCAAGTGGGATGGAAACAGATTGCCTGATCAATCTCTGCATGTGTGTTGTTGTACACGTGAATGTCACAGACTGTTGAGCTGCATAGTATGGCTGACCAGCATATGTACATAGAATTAGAGGTGCCAGCAAAGCAGTGGGTAATTTGGGCATTAAAAGGGTATATTTCTTAATCTAAGACTGACTCAATCTTTTTTATTTGATCAGTTCCGAGATCGGTCAAGTTGCACATCGTAATTAATGAGATGCGTCTCATGTCAAGGGAGTGAAGCTCGAGATTAGATTGGATTGATAAAGGTCAATCCATCTGATAACTTTTTTCTGGGCGCCAGGACCATGGCTGAACAACCACCAACCATGAGTTGTTGGGATGATCCGATTGGTGGGCATGCGACATTTGAAAGGGAGAAACGAGGAAACAGTGCCTGGAGCTGGGGTGACCAAGTTTGTATCCAGGTTAGACTCGGAGCTAGAAGAAAGAAACAGACAGCGAGGGCCAAGACAGTGCAATATTTGCTTGGTGTTGGTGTATCAATTTGGTTTGAACATTACTTCAGAGGAGGCATGTGACTCCGAAACATTGACCCCCTTTCACCATCGGTATTATTACGTCGGGAATACAGAGCCCAATCCCGCGAACTACACAACGATACTGAGATCACATCACACAATGCCAGATTGCACGATCTGTGTTGGTGTGGAGAAATCGAAGCAGCCACAGATCATCCATTATCACTGCAACACTGTATGTGCCACTTGTACGGCAAGTTAGTGTATATGTATCGGTTTAGATTTCGGAGTTCAACTCCTCAACTCTTCAAACTTGAACGAATATGGATCATGAATGCGGGGAAATGCTGCGAAGTCGGTACTTAGTGAAGAATATGGATCTGATAAGCCAGCCAGGCCAGTCTGCCCGCGGGAAGAAATAGCGCTTTGCGGGCGTCCGTCGTACATACGGTGATTGATTTCCTTTTCCTCGGGACGCCCCACGGAAACGCTCGGTTCGGCCATCGGAAGAGACGAAATCCGCTTACTGTACCAGTTGAGAGGGTCGGCAGTGGGCCGGATACCGATCAATGGATGAAAGGAAGTTTCTGGATTTCCGACATTTTTACCATGATCTGATCTCGAGCAGATTGAGTGCCTGTGCGGACGTAATCGCAATTGATATCGTTTTGATTCTACTGGACTCAATTGTTGGGAACTGACAGGCCATATCGGCGGAATTAGACGGCGCATTTTGTACTGATAGTGTCTGTGGTGGCCTGACCCGAAACTAGGAACCGTTGTCTTGTTGACCCGGTTAGTTAAACGCCTGCCATGACTGGTCGGATCCAGGTTCCGAACCCTTGTTTCTCCTGGTAGCATAACCGGACAGAGCCTCATATGAGTTTAATGAGTGTGTGTGTCTTATGTTAGATTCCGACCACTCGCTCGAATGGCATATGATGGATGAACCGAAAAGATCCGAGTAATACGCTCCTCGTATGATGCGCATGTGCTCGCTCAATTGCTTGTTGGTGCTGTAATTTACAGCACTGTATTCATCGGATCATGGGGAGTTGGGCGTGCGTCTAGCCTGTCGTCGTCCCAAGAAAATAAGGATTCGATAATCCTAGGATATGCCGACTTCTCACTGTGAGAGGTTGTGTTTATGGTGTCGGGGAGGCCGGCTAAGTTGTGCAGTTATGCAGGTGTTGCTACCCTAGAATAACGTTGACTTTTCTAGTTTTTCTAGCTGCCGTTTCAATCTGACGATCTCCTTCTTATATCAATGGATGGTAATTTGTTTTTCCTACTACTTAAATATCAGAAGACAGTAGACTTCCACGTTGAATGGAGCGTCGGACTTTGAATAGCGAGATCTCGTGACGCTGTGGAATGGATTGCCAGATTGCACCAAACGTTAGGACAGTGCCCGTTGATGGGTCAAGACAAAAAATTGATCATCAAGTGGCTGATTGATAAGGGGGGCTCAAAGCTAATTGGGCCAATCAGAAATGAGACTTGTGCAAGCCGGATAGCGTTGCAC
Organism: Fusarium camptoceras; assembly: GCA_004367475.1. NCBI lineage: Eukaryota > Fungi > Ascomycota > Sordariomycetes > Hypocreales > Nectriaceae > Fusarium > Fusarium camptoceras. The sequence continues at coordinate 119,337 of QGED01000014.1, forward strand.
AAACCGGTCACTGGATCGGCAGACATTAGATCATAATCCGTCATGGAAGAGAAATAGAGGGAAACCCTTCGCCAACTATCGATAAACGATAACAAAAGTTGCATAACTGATTGATTGGAGGGTGCGTATCGAAGGTTGTGTGAAAGGGTAGTCCGAGTAAGGACTGAGTAAAAGTCCAAAAAGAGGAACAATTGCTTGATGGCCGACCCACGTGTGCTACATACATAAATGATTGATTACAGCAGCTGAGACAAAGCACTGACTGATTGATTAAGGTGATTGATTAAGCATTGATTGATAACAAAATTACGGCAGGGTCATTGAGACACGCAAGTCACTTTAAGCCTCCTATTTCGGAGCTTGAGTTTGTTCAACAAACCCTGTGCAAACTCTCAGGCCCCTATTTTATCATTATATCCAAACAATTACTGTGCATCCTAATCATCCATCATCAGATCTTGGTTTGCCCTGCTGTTGAATCGTGCGCCAAGTTCACACCACTTTAGGGGCTAGAGTCGCTTTGGACCGGGCAGGCACCTTCTCGAATTCGGGTTCTTTTACCCTGGGGCTGGACCTGGGCCTAAGTCTGAGCCTGGGGAAAGGAGAATAACTGGGTGATTGGATTGCAAGGTTATCTAACCCGCGCATGTATCCGTACCTGAATTGAATATGATGCCACGAAACCTGTTTGATGACTGAAGTTTGTTCTGGTATTTGGCATAATTATACGGTTTACAAGATATTAGACGTTGCATCTATTTGTTTGTAGAGTCAATCAATCAGCAATAAAGACTGATAAGATAACAGACGGGAAGAGATCCATTGGTGGTTAATGACACGCCCCTGAAGACACTGAGGACAGTGCCAATGCAAAGCACATGATAGCCAGCCCCACGGTGGAGATTCCCCAACCCGCATCGGGGCGCATCCATGGCAATGGCAAGAGCAGCCCAGAACAAAGACCTAATAGAGGCAATGGATTGGATTTTAAAAAACCTCCCGCCCGCTCTCGGCCGCTACTTCCTGTATTTGAGTCTTTTGCCCCCTCCAGCTTTCTCAAGCTTCTTCTTTCCACACAACCAAGCTTCTTTACTGAAGTATCTTATTGATCAATTGCATTTGCAACTTCACTCCAACTTTACAACCTTTACAAACTACCTACATTCTTACCTCTCAGTCGCAGCACTTACAATCCCTGTCTGCTGCTGTATCGTCATGCTTTTTGAATCCTGACGTCGCCCTTTCAAACTTTACTCGACATAACCGAACTCGCCAAAACCGTCACAATTTATTCGTTGCGAAGAGCTTTTCACCAACACCTACACCCGACACTTCAGTTGCTCAATAACAACTTCCAGCGGGTGGCTCATACACATTTTTGGCCCATCATGACTGCTCCTGCTATCCGAATTGACGGCATCGTCAACCCCGCCGCTCCACCTCAACCCGAACTGATCATGGCCGAAGGTGCTCCCTCAATTGCACCCTCGCTGACCTACTCAGACGATTCCGACTCCCAAGAAGATGAGCCCGTCATCCCTCTCGAGCGCCGTCGTCGCGCATCTACACGCCTGATTGCCCAGAATGCTAGAGACATTCAGCGAATCACTGGTGAGACACCAGCTGAGTATATGGGCCGATGCTGTGGTGGTGCTTGCTGCATGAGTGACCGAAATGGCATCGAGTATGAGGAGGTTTCTCTGCCTGACAATGACGCCTTCAAGTCTCTTGGCCTTCGACTCGAGAAGCTTCCTGCCAATTTGACTGGCATCATTCCTATGCCTGAGCAAACTGTCCACTTCACCTCAATCCCTCGGCCGACTTCTTCACCTTCCGACTCAGCTATCTCGCTTGGCTCCGACTCTGAGTCAGCCCCCACATCCTCTTCTCCCAAGAACAAGTACCTGGTTCCTGGGCCCGGCTATGAGGGTGTCGACACCTCTATTCAACCTCCTCGCTTTGTTCAACCGCACCCTCCACACAACGTCTACCCGGCTAAGATTCATAACACTCGTGAGCTCACCAAGCCTGGTGCTGAGAAGCGAACATTCCATTTCGATCTTGATATCACCGATTACCCTCCTGAGGAGGTCTTTGACTTCAAGGTTGGTGGCGCCATCGGCGTCATGGCTCCCAACGATGAGATCTCTGTGGATGAGATTCTTGATGCCCTCATGATCCCACGCTTCCAGCGTGACAAGCCTGTTCTCATGAAGACAACCAAGGGCCGCTGGCCAACAGTTTGGGGTGACGACAAGCCTCGCGAGCTCATCACTACCCGCCGCGAGCTCCTTACCTGGACCACCGACATTCAGTCTTATGCTCCCACGAAGGAGCTCCTCCGTGTCATTGCGGAGCATGCTACTGCCCCCAACGAGAAGAAGATTCTTGAGTATCTCTGCTCTAACGAGGGTGCCAGCATTTTCTCTGACTTCCGCGGTGGCCCTCACACCACCCTTTCTCAGATCCTTAACGCATTCCCCAGCTCTCACCCTCCTATGGATCAACTACTTTCCGTCCAGGCTCAACTCATGCCACGATTTTACTCCCTTTCCAACGATCCTACCGAATCATACACTCTCCGAGAACATGCTCAGCGTCGCCTGATTGAGATTGCTGTCACAGTCCACGACTCCATGGACTGGCGGCGTGGCTGCCGTGCTGGTGTGGGATCCGGTTTCTTTGAGCGACAGGCTCATAAGTTTATGAGAGCCCGAGACGCTGGCGAACGCACCCCTCAAATATACATCCCCATGTTCAAGGGTTTGATGGCTAACCCGCTGGCCAAGCAATTCAATTCTGACGGCCCTATGCTTCTGATTGGTGCCGGTGTTGGTATTGCTCCCTTCCGCGGATTCGTCCAGCGCCGTCTCAAGCAGGCCAATTGTGCCAACAAGGTTTGGGTCCTTCAAGGTATCCGAGACTCTTTGGTGGATGAGATTTACAGTGGCGAGTGGGGCGTGCACGAGGAGGAGGTCAAGCGTGTGGTCCAGAGCCGAGTTGGTACCGGCAAGTACGTTCAGGAAGAGGTTATGAACCAGTCCGATCTGGTCTGGTATATCATCAACTCCTTGGATGGCCGTATCTTTGTGTGCGGGAGCAGCAAGGGTATGGGCGAGGGTGTCGAGGATGCTCTCTGCGATGTCGCCATGGAGAAGGGTAACCTCGAGCGCGAGGAGGCTCGCAACTTCTGGAAGCTGAAGAAAGAGGAGGGCAAGTACATCTCCGAGACTTGGTAAATGGCCTTGTTTGGCTCATTCACAGCTTGACCGAGCCAATTGGACCTTGGAAGGACTTGGATATGCTCGTCCCATACAACTGGTGACTTGATGGAAGAAGAGCATTGTAACAAAACTAAGGGTTGCTGGCCGACACGGGTTAGATGGCCGCTGCACAAGCGAGAAGGTTAGCATATGGCATTTTTTATTTGAGATGAGAGGAGCACTGGGCATGGTAAAGGCGTTATTGGTACATAAGTTTGGGTGGTTATATTGACTATTCTCTGTGTGGAAAATACCCTCGGCGGCAGTCTGGCCTGGATAAAAATATTCAGGACCTTGTTCTGCCCTATTCGAGAAGCGAAATTTATAAACTTCAGCGATGAAACGTTTTGAGACTGAAAAGCACTGGTGATATATCCTCGTTCACTTTCTTTTCTAAATCTTGTGGTGAACTTCAGTCATGAAACCGACGCGTCCCAGTTTTGACATTATAGCTGTAATTCCCAGTCTTTTTATTATTCAAGTCAAGCACTGACATACAGATAAGAAGTCAATGTTGCACGGCGTGTCTTTGTTCTCGTCCCTTCACTATCGGATGAGTGATTGTGTATTATGGACGGCAGGATCATTTGACGTGTTCCTGTATCAAACCACAGATGACGCCAGATTTCCTCTTCTGGCGTCTGAACCAGTCTGATAGGCCCGGCAGTCGCTTGTGGCAGATATGCGACGTGCAAGGGTTCAATCGTGTTTATGTCAGCAGGGTTTTGAATTTTCACCTTATTCGGCTTCTTCATCGATCTGGCGCGCGCGCGTATTGTAAATCAGCAGCGGTCTAAGGTGGGGTTAAAATCTGGGGCTAGTAGTAGATTCTAATAGCGCCTCAAGTACTCATGAATCAAGGCATGAGGGGGAAAGCCTGATTGAGGAAAAGATAGGCTTGCTTGAGGGGAAAATTATATTTCATTGTTAGTGTCTAGGTCTTCAATGTGAGGTTTCGGCCTGTTAAGTGGGATGAAGACAATTGACTACGAGAATCACCTCTAAATTGCAGACAAAGAGAACACAGATAGAGCGGTGTGAATTCTATCTTCCAGTTGGTCAACCAACATGGGTAAATTATGCTCTCGGCATTCAGACAGCTGTTACAACACATCACATCGATGCCGCTGTGTTCAATGGAGCACTAAAACTTAAAAGGATACGAAAATCGATAATCTTAATTGAAATCAATCATCAGAGCCCAATGACTCGGAATGATATTACAAATTCCGAGTCAAAAAATATCGTGATAGCTTCAGGGTAGTTTTCTACTGCCGACGCTTATCCCTGTCAAGGTCATATATCCGGCTGAATAATGCTTTGGCAATTCCAACTGGCTTAGCGCGCGCACGCAAAAAGGTGCGAGCCGGTGGCTGACAAACAGACTAACTGAATTAGTACAAGCTTCATAGTACCTGACTGATGCAATTCCAGCAATGCATGATCATACATCATTAGTCAGTGGGGATTGAAGATTCCAAAGAATTGGCAGGGTCCGAAGTCTTTTTTCTCATTCGCGCTTGGGAATCAAATCCGACGATGGAGGGTCCAACATGGCGGGGCAACGTAGATGAATAGTGCCGTCGTAGTCTGGTAAGTGAGGAAGGGCATTGCTATATATTCGACCTGTTCCCCCGTCGTCTATTCTATTTCATCATCAGCTTCTCACGCAACTCATATACCACTTACACTCAGTCTTATACCAAACAAAACAAACCATCTATCATAATGGCCGCCAAATTCTCTGCCAACGCCCTCATCGAGCTGGCCAAGAACCGCCGCTCCATCTACTCCCTCTCCAAGAACCTCCCCATCTCTACCCAGCGCATCACCGAGATCGTCAACCAGACCACTCTCGAGACCCCCTCATCATTCAACTCTCAGTCCAACCGTGTCGTCGTTCTCTACGGCGCTGAGCACGACAAGCTCTGGGACATCACATCCGACGCCCTCAAGGCCATCGTCCCCGCCGAGAGCTGGGAGAGCACCGCCGGCCGCATCTCTGGCTTCAAGGCCGCTGCCGGAACTGTTCTCTTCTACGTCGACAACACCACCATCGAGACTTTCCAGGGCAAGTTTGCCGTCTATGCCGATCGATTCGAGCCTTGGGCCGTCCAGTCCGCTGCTATCCAGCAGTACCTCCTCTGGACTGCCCTCGAGGCTGAAGGTCTCGGTGCCAACCTCCAGCACTACAACCCCCTGATCGACGCCAAGGTCGCTGAGACCTGGAAGATCCCCTCCACATGGACTCTCAACGCTCAGCTCGTCTTCGGTGCTAAGGAGAGCGAGGCCGGCCCCAAGGAGTACCTTCCTCTCGAGGAGCGTGTTAAGGTTTTCGGCGCTTAAACGTCCTATGAGGCATACGAAAAGTGAATTGGATTTGGGATAGAGACTGCATTTTTAGCGAATAGCACTAGATCATAGAGTATAGCTCGGCATGTCCGTAATGGGCGAAACAAAAAAAAATCTTTATATATTACAAAAAGATCCGGCGCCATTGATGAGTGTGACATACTGCTAACTTCTCAGAAGATTAATGCGAAAAGTGGCAATTCGAGGACCAATCAGTGATGGCAAGTCGTAAATAAGAATGCTTCATTAGCGGATACATTAATGGAGTGGTATACAATTATATATAAACATCGAAACGCTCAACTTATATTTTTACTCTTTGTACAAGACATTGCGTTACTCAATAATACGGCCAAGAGCCTGTCCCATCTTTACCTTTTGTTCCTTCTCCACAGCCCACTCCCAACCGGTGTGCTTGTTGTCCTCATCCACTTTGTTTGCGGGTGCCTCAAATACGAGTACGATAGTGCTACCCAACTGGAAACCGCCCATTTCTTCACCGCGTCGAAGTGCGTGGCCTCTCAGAACAGGACTAGCAGCCTCGTACGTTGCTTCAGCGAATCCGTGGTACACCTCACCCCTGCTGGCCGCCTCCTCTGCAGCTCGATCCGCTGCTGTGTCGGTCAAGAGGCTGTTGGTTCGGAGCTCCTTATCAAAGTTGACTACGATGGAGCCGACGTTGGTAGCACCGACTGGAACGTAGCTAAAGAAACCCCAGCGCCAGCGTCCCAGAAGGACTACACGCTCGTTGAGGGTAAAAAGACCAGGCAGGGTTCGCTGAAGATAAGGGGACACGCTGTAAAGTTCTCCAGCGAAATGGCGTCGGCGGTCAACGACCCAGTTGGTGGGAGAGTGGAAACGGTGATAATCGCCAGGAGCCAAGTAGATGACTGCATAGTAAAGGGCTGTAGCCTTATCTGGTGATACAAGATCGTACCAAGGTCGCTCGCCTAAAGCGAGTTCGGCTCGAACCTCAGAGACTGTACCAGGAGATGCGGGCATGGATTCATCCTTTGCTGAGGGAACCTGCTTTCCACCACCGGAAAGGAGATCGGGCAGGGTGTAATGAATGCCATTGACTTGAGCAAACTCCTCGTCCTGCTTGACAAGGGCTTCCTCCTCCGATATGTCGGTGGAAGCCAGGCTGGTCGCAGGGGTTGAGGTGCCTGAAATGCTCGCAGGAGGCGTATTCTTTCCAAGGAGAGCATCGATGCTGTATGTCATGCCCTTCACTTGCTCGATGTCACCGCCTTGAATCTGGCCGAACTGCAGAACCTTGCCATCGGAGGGGCAGACGAGGGTATGAGGATCTTGATCGAGTGGTCGAGCACCGGGCTTGAGAGTACGGTAGAAGAAGGATGCGAGGTTGGGATAAACATGGAGATCGGGTTCGGCAACTTCGTCAAGGCTGGTTTTGTTAGCATGAGCTTTATAAAACATTAGCTGGGGTGACAAACTTGACACCGAAAATCCAAGAATACAGCTTGAAACCAGGAACACGAAGGTAGTAAGGAATAGTCAACTCATTGAATCGACCCCAAAGTCTAGAGATAGCTTTTAGGGGCAGAGTTGACATGACCTGGACTTGCCTGAACTTGAATTAGCATTGACGTGGCTATAGGGGCAGAGGGATTTGAACGTACCAGGGACCATCAGGACGAATTCTGGCACGCTTTTTCGGGGTTCTAGTACCCTCTTGTCCATCTTCGATCTCAGATCTCTCCCTCTCACGGGAGGAGACCTTATAAAACTGGACGAGGCCGAGAAATCCAATACCTAGACCGACAGGGATCTGGTACCATTGGATTTTGGTGTTGCGCATGGCCTCGCCGAGGCGCTGTGAGAATTTCGGTCTCTTGCCCGAATTGGAGGCGAAGGTTCGAATTGAAGAAACCGAAGGCCGTGTTAGGCATCGCGATCTCGTCGAGGCTTGGAGCATGTGTCGCGAAGCAGATGGCGAACCACAGTTTGCATAGCGACCGTGGGTATAGAATGAGTTGCGGAGCATGTGACTGCCGAGTTGGGAGGAGCCATGACCAAGGGTTGGCGCCATGGTGGGCAGAAACGAGCGACAGCGACTGAACGCTGCCGACTTTGATCTATCGTCTGTCGCGGATCAGATGAAACGAATTGAGGCAGATGAAGCCTCTCAGAACGAATTGAGACCCTTTTTTTTGCACGGATGTTGACGTCAAGAACCAGCGATGACGATGGGCTGGGCTGGGCTGCTCAAGCTTGTTAGTTAGTCGCACACATATTCTTTGGTAGGTGGGTTGCAGGTCTCGGATGTAAAAGACGCCGACCGCCGAGAATTATCTCTGTCTGTCTTCTCGAAGAAGGCTTGAGTGACAAACAGCAAACGGACGTGGGTAAGACTAGAGGCAGACTGGACCAATTAAAAACCATCCTCAGCGATGAGCAACTCCAACTGAATACATCCAGGAGTACGTACCAATACCGCAATTGCTCCCCCGGCGTCGCAGTGCCACCCAAATCTGTACCTGAGCTTACCTGAGGTACCACGCCTTAGCTTGCCTATCTAGTCGCAGGACCCCCAAAAGACAAGAGGCCACCCTGACCACTATCCAGATCGATGAACCATCACTTTATCGCTCCTTTCTCTCCTCAAAAAGCATTGCCTTACAAAGGCTAACAATCGCCTGTATTTTCCCGACGGTTTATCACAGCTTCTACAGCCTTTACCGTTCACCATTTTCTGTTTACCGTATCGTATTCTCATCGTTGCTTCATTCGCCGCCCGAAACTCTCCCTTGACATGCGACCCGTTTAGTGTTAGTAAGACGACACAAATCGACGTCAGTAACCAAGTCGGTGCTTTCCCTCAAGTCAAGGACGTGAGCTCTCGTAGATCGACAGCCACGAACAGGGAGGGGCGAACTCTTATATACTCTCGATTTTCGATATATGTTCCTGCATCATAGCTTATTCGACGTCGATCCGTCGCATCATTCGTTCTTAGTCGCCGTTTCTTCACTCCGACACTTCGGACTATTTCATTCATCCTTAGCTTACCTCGGCGTGGCATGCTACTAGTCTGACCATCATGGCTTCTATGCCTCTTGCGACTGGTCCTGAAGATGGTGAATCGTCCGTCACCGCGACTTCAGCAGTTGACGAACAGACCATAAACGTACAGGTTCTGTCACCGTCTAATGGCGTCACCGGACCTCTGCTGTTTCCCGGACTTGCTGCCAATACCACCGTTAAGCAGCTCAAAGACAAGATTCGACAGAGCCTTCCTTTGCGCCCTGCCGATGAGAATCAACGATTGATTCATCGGGGGCGCGCAATCGTGCGCGAGTCGGACACCTTGCTTGACATATTCGGCGCAGATGCGGTATGTCCTCCTCAAGTCGACACCCTTGCCTCGTGTCAGCCTACTGACAGTTTGCCGCTCTTTCTATAGGTTCGCAACCCCGAGCAACATACAATTCATCTAGTTATTCGCGATGTACACGATAGTCAAACTCCAGCCTCGACCGCCCCTTCTGCGCCTCCGAACCTAGCTGCTCCTGGTCCAGCAACAGCGCCGGTGCGAGGACCCAGCCCGACAGCTTCTGCTCCCCCGACAAATCCTCCACGAGCACAACCACAACATGCTCATTTTCACGGTCAGGCTATGGGATACCAAATGCCTTGGCGAAATTCGATGCCTCCAACTTCCAACCCGTTCCCTCAGCCGCGTATGCCGTCACCTTCTCCGACCCACACCCCTGAGCAAGTTGCGGCCTTTCAACACCAACACCAGAATATGACACAGTGGCTGACTAATATTCAACGAGAGGCTATGGCAAGAGCACTTAACCAGAATCAACGTACACGGGCCCAGATGGGAATGCGTGGTGTTGGAGATAACGGTGCAGGGGCTGTTCCGACAAGTGAGAGAAACGGTCGAGCGAGCCCAGCTCCAGGCCAAACTATATATCGCGAGCATGTTGGGCCCAACGGGCACACCACCTACCAGGTTCAGACTTTTACAAGCTCTGGAGGAAGCGGGCAACAGGGTCATGGCAGCGCCGTTGTTTCCATGTCACCAGCCGATGTGCATAACATTATTCGAAGCGCCGATGTCAACCAAGCTACATCAGCGGCGACCAGTGCAATGCAGCGTAGCGCTTCCAGCACATCTTTACACAACCGCCCTTTGACACAACCTGGAATGACAGCACCTGTTTATCCTCATGGATATTCTGCCCTGTCGAGTAGACGAGGGACCCCGGAGCCAGCTTCTACTCGACTTGCTCCCACTGCAGCTTCTGGCATTTCTCAAACACGGCAAGGACCCGAAGTCTACATTCTCTCATCACCTGAAGGCCCAAGAGCTTTATTGTTCAACAACTCCAGCTCCGAGGCATATTACACCCCACGACTACGCACTCAAACAAGCCTCCCTCAACTTCGACAAACTATGCTCAACCCGTTACAGGAGTCTTTCAATGCACAAATGCGACATAGACACCACCATCACCACCACCACCATCCTCGCACCCATCTGCCAATGCCGCAGCAACTGGGTCAGATGCCACCACAAGCACAACCTCATTACCCTCAAGGCTTCCGTCCCATGGTTCAACAGCCTATGCCGCAACAGGGACCTGCAGTCCAGGGACAGGTTCCGGTTCAGGCCCAGGCCCAAGCCCAGGCTCAGGTTCAAGGCCAAGCACAAAACCAAGGACAGGAACCAGAGCCTGGGGCGTTCATGGGCCCCTTGATGCACCGAGGTAACCCACCTATGGGGGCACTTCCGCCACTTCTTATACAGCTTTGGCCCCAGATTTGGCTATTGTTTCGTTTGGCTCTGTTTGTCTGGTTTTTCACTTCTCCTAATGCGAGCTGGTCTCGATGGTTCACTATCATCGTGGTCGCCGTCTTCATCTTTGTGCTCAGCACCGGTGTTTTGAACGGAGTCCCAGACCACGTTTGGCGACCACTGGGACGACACCTCGAGAACTTGATTCCCTTAGATCCAAGAGGACAGGGTGCTGCTGCGCCGGAGCAGCGTAACCAGCAGAACCCACAGCTTAGGCAAGACCCCAATCCTACCGAGATGGCAAGGCGACTTGTAGCGCAGCACCAAGGCCAAGAGAATTGGGTTATTTCTCAAGTCAGACGTCTCGAGAGAGCTGGCCTCCTGTTTCTCGCAAGCATCGCACCAGGTGTTGCAGAGAGGCATATCGCCAACCTGGAGGCAGCAGCGCGAGCTGAAAGGGAACGCATAGAGGCTGAGGCGAGAGAGGCCGAGGCAGCAGCAGCAGCAGCAGCAGCGGCGGCGGCTCAAAACGATGAAAATAATGAAACACGGGCTGGAGACGGGGACGAAGCGACGACCAGAGGCATTGAGGCAGATCAAGCGGAGAGGGCGCCAGAAGACCGTGAGGAGCCACCAGTAGAGCAAGGAGTCCGAGAGGAAAACCAGCCTGGTGAGAGGGAACCGCTTATACAGCTTTAGGAAGAAAGATATCCAACCTGTGCCAGGAATATGTTGCATGTGTTCAGATGAGACGCGAGATGAGGGGAAAAGTTTATACCAACCTGCCACTTACAGCAGGCGCCGAGTCGAAGTGGAATACTGGAGTTGATGGTGTTTCGTTTCCTTACTTCTATTTTCTCGTCTTAACAGCGAAATCTCATTAAAGACACCAGCTGGGCGTCGACCCTTATGTTAACTTGACATTCATCCACTAGCTAGCGTTTAGAGAGCTTGCCTTTAAGTGTTGTTCCATGATGATAACATTCAGAGACCAGCAAGCGTGCTTAAAAGCTGTTTGTTTAGGAGAAAGTAATAATTAATTATAACTGATTTCTCTCAGACTTTTCCATTGTCTGGTACAGTACTGAAATTTTAGTGTGACAATTGTAGGAATGTTGAGAGTGGTGATGTCGTAGCTGTGTTGCTGCCTCAAATTTCTTATCTTATCGGTGGGGGATGATATCAGACATCGTGTGGCCTTGAGCTTCGTGCTTGGCTTTTGAAGCTTCAAGTTCGTCATTCACTCTGCAGAAGCATTTTCACACAATCCTGATACCCCTGACGTCCTACCTATCGAACTACACATCGTGGAAAAGAGCAGATAAATATTGCTCCCTCTCCTCTTTTGCTTCATCATTTCTGGCGGCAGTGAAATCTAGCTATACTTGTTGCTACCATGAGTGGTGGATGGAATACCAGTAAGTTCCTGTCTCTCTCTGATTATCGGAATGCTAACTTAGATGACTCTAGTTGAATCCGATGCGGTACGATTCGAGCTTTTCGATTATCAATCCCTTGAATGCTAACAAAGAGCTAACAGGGTGTCTTTACCTCCCTCATCGAGAACCTCGGCGTCAAAGACGTTCAATTCGAAGAACTTCTTACACTCGATCCCTCAGAGCTCCTCACCCTCCAGCCTATTTACGGCGTGATCTTCCTCTTCAAGTACCCGACCGACCAACCATACGCGACACCAGAAGGCCCCCGCGACGGCTCGTTCGACGAAGCCGCCTCCGAGAACATCTTCTTCGCCGCACAGACGATCCAGAATGCATGCGCTACACAGGCCCTCCTGAGCGTTCTGTTAAACAAGACGAAAGATGTCGAGATAGGCGAGCAGCTGGGCGACTTCAGAGAATTCACCATGGTGCTGCCACCCGAGTTCCGCGGTGAGGCGCTTAGCAACTCTGACCTCATTCGGGAGGTGCACAACAGCTTCGCTCGCAGCAGTCCCTTTGCCGACGAGACGGACAAGACTGGCGCAGAGGCGGAAGATGCTTTCCACTTCATCGCTTACACTCCCATCAACGGCACACTCTACGAGCTCGACGGCCTGCAACCCGCTCCCATCTCCCACGGCGCCTGCAACTCTGAAGATTTCCCCACGAAGGTCGTCGACGTTCTTCAGCGCCGCATTGCACGATATGACGCCACCGAGATTCGCTTCAACCTCCTCGCTATGTGCCGGGATCTTCGACAGCGAGCACGCGACTTTGGCGACCAGGAATTGTTGGAAAGGGAGGAGCGCAAGCGTCGAGACTGGATGTTTGAGAATGCCCTGCGAAGACACAACTTTGTTGGCTTCGCGGGTGAAGTGATGAAGGGTGTTGTGCGCAACAAGATCGCCGAAGGTGGTGATGCTGCCTGTGACAAGTGGGTAAAGGAGAGCTTGGAAAGAAGAAAGAATGCAGAGCAAGCTTACAGAAGTCGAGGTGGCGGCGGCGGTGGTGATGGTGACGGCGATGTTGATATGGGTGCTTAAACTACTTAATGAACTTGTCACGGCGGGAATATAGATACCATGTTTTGTGACTGGGTTTTATGAGCGAGCAGTTGGGCTCGTGGTTGACACTTAATGATACAGGCTAAAGCTATGCATTAAAGACGAAGCTCGGTTCTTTTGAAGAGACTATAAAGAAAATATCTACAGTTCATATCTCATTTCATACATGACATTTGACATTTCAGTATCCAGCCTCTGCTGATATCAGGCTCGCCGTTTTCGCCGCATTGCTTGATCTCGCAGGCACTTGCCCAGTGATCAAATACTATTGTAGGGAGCTCCGCCCTATTGTCCTCATCCAGAAGCAAAAGCTGTTCCGTTGCATAATTCCAAAATGAGGGTACCTCCCTAAATGATCAATACAGAGAATGGAAAGTGTCGTGCGTGGGTGATGTCCTTTTCAAATCAACGTCCCCATCGATCGGGAGGAGGGGACATGGGAGGCTCGTCTTTGCCAGTAGACGCAGCTGTTGTGGAACTACTGTGGTCACGACGTTCACGTTCAGCGTAGCTGAGATCATTCATGGCGTGCTCGGATCCAGTCGGATGGTCGTCTTCCTCTTCGTTGGAGTTTCGGCCGTGGTGAATGGCGCGGACGAACCAAGGTGCTCGACCAGAGCCCTTCCAGGTCCAGTATTCCTTGAGGTCGTACTCGCGGGGCTCGATGTAGCCGCGAGAGACAAAGACAACGAGGCCGATGAGACCGTTGAGGACGGCATAAACAAAAACGCCACTTATGAAAATCAGCAAGGTTTATTAAGGGAAAAAGAGAAGACTCACGCGATGAGACCATACGCTACGCTGTAGCTGAAAGGGATAAAGGTCATGACCACGAAGGAAGGAAGAACGTCGCCGATATATCGCCAGTTGACCTGAGTGATTTGGCGGATCATCATGCAACCAACCTAGTTGTGTTGTTAGTCTTGTTCTTGGTAGAAGAAACAACTGCGACGGAACATACCAGAATCAAAGTACATCCTGTTGCCCAGGGTGGGACCGATGCGAAGATGGGCGCAAAGAACACGGCCACGATGAAGCAAACTCCAGTTACCATCGCTGTCAAACCAGTTCTTCCGCCCTCAGCAATACCAGCGCCACTCTCGATGAAAGCTGTCACAGGAGAGCTTCCCAACAAGGCGCCGACAGAGATGAAGGCAGCATCAGTGCAGTAAGCAAGAGTAGAACGGGGAAAGTCACCGTCACGAGGGTTAACGACGCCGCAGAAGCGAACCATGGAGTAAAGAGTAGCGGTAGCATCGATGATATCCACGTAAAGAAATGTGAACAAAGCAAGGGCGAAATGGGACGCTGTTCCGCCAAAGTTCCAGTCAAGTACGTTGAGAGTCTTTTCGATCGGGTGCCAGACAACTACTTGTTTGAAGAATTCGAATCGGCGATCTCCGTCTGCATCGTGAGGGAAGAAGGTGATGGGGGTATTGCGGCTGTACGTTTGTGAGAAGATATTGAGAAGCTAGAGAGGAGTACATACGGCCAAGAGAGGATGGAGACGAGGGAAATGCCGATGATGAGGGCGTACTTGACTCGGAAAGCCATCAGGAAGGCAGTAATGATGCCGCCGCAGAAGACTGCGACCCAGAGCTGCTTCGGTGAGTTCAGGCTTCAAGCCAGGGACCTATGAAACTCACCTTAGGACTCGTCATGACCCCATCTTGACATATACCATTTACATCCTGCATTTCCTGAGGACAGCCAGCAAGCGTAAGGGGAGTAGCCGCTCCACCAGTGATCGCACCGATTCCTGCAGAGTACGAAAGGCCGATTTCAGTGAGGAAGAAGCCGATACCGACACCAGTGGCAGTCTTGATAGTGGCGGGGATCAGCTTGACGAGCCACTGGCGCATGCCTGTAAGAGCGAGAAAGATGAAGACGAGACCTTCGACGAAGACGGCAGTGAGGGCGAGACGGTATGAGATGGGACCACTTCCATTGTATCCGACGACCTGGAAGGTGAAGTAGGCGTTGAGACCCATGCCGGGACTGTCGAAGAGTTAGCATGATATGAGAAGGGAATTAGGAGGGAGTGACTTGCGCGATAGCAACAGGGAGGTTAGTGAGAAGACCGAAAGCGAAGCTTGCCATGCCTGAGACAGCAGCTGTAGCAGTGATGATATCTCGTCGAATGTCTAACATTAGTCAGTAGTTGTTCAAGAAACAAATGTTTTGGAAAAGACCGACCTTCTTTGCAAGCCATATAAGACTCGATCTTGTCACACGCGTTTCTGTCAACCAAGTCGCATTCGCAAGTACCGCCAGTCTGTTGGAGAAGTGCCGCCTAAGAAGTGTCAGCCAAAGTTTGCGCAGAGAGATTGTTGCCGCATACATTGACGGCGATAATGTATGCCATGGTCGCAAAAGTAGTCAAGCCAGCCCGGCATTCTCGAAAAAAGGTCGCCCCTGTGATCGCTTCGGGCTAAAAGGAAAGGGTCAGTTGATGTTATACCGAGAGAAGGAAGTAATTGTTCGTACGTGACCGGTACCAGAGAGGCGAAAGAAGTGACCGAAACGCGAAGTGGTGATGTATCCATCGAGATGATCAAGGAAGTCACGGAAACCACAAAAGCGGGAGCGACTGATTTCTTCTCCGGTGACAGAGCGCTCATCTAGAGGAGGCATCATGCCGTGAGCTGGCGGAGAAGCCATCTTTGGAGTGTTGTTTTGCTGATGATCCGAGGCGAACTATAGAAGTTGAAGATCAAGGTAAAGAATAGTTTTGGTGGACAGAACCGAGAATGATTGTGTGAAGAAGAAGTGAGGGAGTGTGAAGGTGAGAGAAAGGAGTGACAAGGTTGGGCTGTTGGTGACGCCAATAAAGGCGTGCGAGGAGGAAAAGGTGACACCAGACGAGATGAAGAAGAAGGGATTCTGTCTTTTGGCGATGTCCAAGAATTTGAATTAGATCAGATAAGACTGGATCTTGAAGTAGGAAATGAAAAGGTTGAGAGAATAAACAAGAAAAAGAGGGAGACAAGTGAAGCGAAGTGGGAGAATCACGGCTGCAGGTCCACGATTCTTTGACAGTTTCTGCCACTGCCAACAACCACTTATCCCCCACTAAACCTTGAGTTGACCGCCAAGTCTCTCCCTCGTCAAATCTTGTTACCGAATCGCTGGTAGAAAGATAATGCATTTCACAAGACTCGAACTTCGAGTCCAAGTTGCGAGTAGCGCAAGATGGGGATGGGATGCTTACACATACATATATGCACAAGTACATGTGCAGCATAAGCGTTGTCCTAAGAAAACAAAAGAGAAGGCAAGTATGAGAAGCATATAAGGTTGTAAGTATGGCAATAAACATGTCTGCTCTTGTTAAAGGATAAGGGTATTGTTTCCGTGGGTCTGTGTGATACCGGTTTGCCGGCCTCAAAGAGCCTCGACCTCATATTGAGTGGGAAGCCCGTTTGTGATATTGGTGATGTGTTGTTTGAGTGACATTGTGATGGTTTATAGTAGCAAACGCCCTTTATCTGGGATAAACAGTGCTTTAATTCAAGATGATACCTGTGACTCTGTACAGACTCATTTTATAATGGAAATATTAACAAGGCATAGTGAGATAACTACATTGACATGACATGGATGGGAGTTATCAGCCGGCAACACTACACCACTATAAATTACCCCTGAATGCAGAAGCATGCACCCAAAAGACTTTTTCAATGAGATCATCACACCCGCATCCAGTCCTCGAGCTGACTACTAGGGACATGGGTTCAAAGTAGCACAAACCAGGCGTTCGTCTCACTTTATGCAGCCCGCCGACGTTGATGAAGCGAGGCGGCGTCGGGTAAGAATGGTGGCGAGAGAAACGGTTGGTTGGTGTCGACGTATCACAAGGTCCGGTCTGTCTGTAGCCGAAATGAAATGAAATGGTTCCTGCTGGTGTTCCTCTTGATATGGGAGAACGATCTTTTGGATTGACGGAGATTTATATCACATGGCCAATTATGACACTTGATCATGTGAGAAGACCTGGGGATTCTTGAGTAAAGATTATGTTATGGTGAGTGTGTTCATGTAGGCTATATAGAACAATCGTGTAGATATCGACTTGATGGTTTTGTTCAAGACACATTGATGCCGTCCTCGACTTACACTGGCTAGATCTTTAAGCTGTGGACATCATCTGCAACCAATGGACTTAGTCCGATATATAGACCAGTAAACATAATCAAGAGACCCTAGCAGTCGGAACCTTGAGCTAAGGATATCCAACTATATGAGTTAAACATCTCCGAACACCCACGAACTTGACAGGCCTCAATCACATACAATCCTTACCCGCATAGTCAACCAACGCTCTGTATCACTCTAGTCCTCGTGACGCATCGTGACATTGAACATGGTAGTTCAGCTTCCAGTAGACAGTGAATCAGTGACTCAATGTACAGTAAATCATTTCATCTTGACACCTGATCTCCCACTCTGTCAAAATTGAAACAAGATAAGACCATGACTCGAGTTTGATATCTAAAAGAAGTTTTATTGTTTCAACTCATACGAAAACTAGAAGCTTTACATTGGCGTTTGAATCTGTATCTCACTTGGCTCTGACAAACAGGAATTCAGCTACTATTTGGGAGTATTTTCGTGCACCCGTTGCCAGTGCTCAGCACGCACTTGATCTCCTTTGGCCCTTAGCAACGGTATTTGCTCTTACTTACCTTAGTTCTACGTTGCACATAATTCTTGACCTTTCAGCTGACCTTTCCAGAAGTGCTCGGCACTTCTTTTCTCTTTGATTTGCTTTCTGCATCAACATCATCCACCTCCTCCATCTTCCCACACTCGCTTCTCCGACCTAGAATATCACGAGATTTATTCAATCTCACCGTCGTTTTTGAATCCTTTAGCTGATTCATCGTACCTATTAACTGCTATACTGCAGCTTTATCTAACACAGTACTCGCAATACCTTCATTCATTCAACCTGCCTAAGCGAACGCACCGTTACTCTTGCTAGAAAGGGCCCCTTAAACGTCATGTTCGACGTTATATGGACAGATCCTGATCGCGAGCTGGTCGGCGAACACCGCGCCAAAAAGGAAAAGAAGCGCGAACAAAAGGCCAAGCAGAAGGAACAAGAACAAGCGAACTCGGTCATAACACGCTCCACCTCCGTCACAAGCACCGGATCATCCACTGAATCACGCTTTGGCTTTCTTCGACCTCGAAATGGCAAACATCCAAAGAGCCGGGAGAAGACCAAGTCGGGACTTCTGACTCCTAGTCAACACTCTTCTCGCTCAAACTCGGGGAGCTATCACCGCTCTGCGCTCATGGCCAACCTCTCTGACGTGTCTCTCGGCACTTCTAGAGCACAAAAGGGAAACCTTCCTGCTTCGGCCTCTGCTGATGAGGCGCATAATTTGACGCGTCCAGAGTCTGATTCTTGGGTCACGAAGCATACCAGAGCGCCACAGACTCCTCGAATGTCAGAGTCTGATAAACCAGAACTGTCTATCGACATGCGCGTCTCGTCCGAGGCCGATGTTGATCCTGTCACGCCATCAGACTCCGTTGGAGAAGGGTAAGTTTGTTACGTGCGGCTGGGAATATGCTACTAAATTGTCACAGAAACGATCCAGTTCCGCTACTACAGATCGACTCAATCCCCGATCTTATTCCAAGCATTCGACTTCCAAAGGCACCAAGAACTCCCATCATCATCAACTTCCGACCCAACGACCCTGACTCATGGCGCCCCCCTGAAGAATGGGAGTATCTCGACCGACAAGCCGAGGAAGCGCGACAGGTCGAGGCTGACCAGGATGTCGAGATGGAATCTCAGACCGAAAGTCAAGGTCAATCCAGCTCGGATATGGAATTTGAAGCGGTTAAGGCTCAAGTGAAGCAGATGGCTGCTGCGAGCCCTGTCATGGTGCTCGCGCGCATTAAGGAAATTTGGAGTGTTACCGACGAAAGTCTCCACGGAGAACTGAACATCGAGTTGAAGCGATGGATGTTGTCTATCTTGAGTCATATGGACGTCGAACAGAAGGGAAGCCCCGTTGATGTCTCTGATGCGGCATCTGATTCTGGCAGTGTCAATATTCTGGCACTTTACGAGTCTCAAAGTGAGTATTTCCTGCAGCCGTCATTTAGAACGATACTAATGAATGCAGTTATGGCCTCTTACCTTGCAGCCTTGTATCCAACCAAGCAGGTTCACCACTTATCCCCAGAACCTCTACCAACCGCACAGTTTACCAAGGTCTATCCTATGCTTGTTCCGTCAATGTTGACAGCAACACGTCCACTCGGACAGCACCTTTTCGAAACCGTGCACTCGCTATCGCTCCCTTCCGTCAGTCCTTCCAACGATATTCCAGCAGTACTCAAGAACATCAGCAAGTGCCTACGAGTTGGGGGTTCACTACGCCTCACACTCATCGACCCACTCCCCTGTGCAGGAACACTCGGCCACCACATGCGATCATGGCTAGAAGAGCACCTACTGATCAATTTAGAGCGACATTTCCGATGCACGAATCCCAGCAAGCTATTTCCAGACTGGATGGGCGATGCTGGTCTGCGTGGCCAAGGTAGTACTCTCACTACCTCGAAATTCTATGCTGTATCAGCCAGCATCCGAAGCCAAGTCGACGACAACGATCCCTTCGTTGAAAAAGTCCCCTCCGAACGGGAAGTCAAAGCAGAAGTACGAAGCATCATTGGTCGCCTGTTGTGGATGGAAGTCTGGGGCAACTTTGTCACTGGAGAAAAATGGTGGTGGGAAGACGAAGGTTGCGTCAACGAATGCCTCCAGCTCGGCACAGTTTGGGAATACCACATCATAGAAGGGGTTAAACAAGAGGAGGCTCTTGCACAGATTGAAGAAGAACCCTGAGACTTTTTGGAGAGTTTAGACTCTAGAAGGGCGAGGATGTTGCTGGTATGCGCTCCTGCTTTTTCCCTTTCACGTCGCTTTATTGGTGACAGCGATTGAGACAGAAAAGATGCCTTCGTTCAGGGGAAGACGACTCTTCCAGCAGATACACACTTTAGAGGCAAGGTTAGCACTTGGTCCTCTATGTTAAAGTTTGTATGGATGATAGAAGCACTTCTTTTCCTCTTGAGGCAATGTAGATGTAGGATAGGGTGCTTCTGTTTGAGTAGATAATTATATCAAAGAATAAATGCTAGAAAGCTTTGAGATAACTCGCTCCATACTCATCCAGATGTTCTCCTTTGATCTATCTAACAAGCAATGAAAACTGTCGTGTAAGGATTGGGGCGCCAGAAACAATTCGCCCCAGGCCAGTCTGAACGAGCATACAGTAACTAGAGTATCTCGTCTGTTCGGTTCTTAGCGGCCAACGTTTCTGATATTGTGACGTTTACCACGAATATTGATCACTCTGATGTCTCCGACTCCAATGCTTTCGACTCCGACGCCTCTGATTCACACAACTCTGACTCCCGTTATTCTGAATCGCATGTCGTTGTCTCACATATTTGTGAGTCCAAAAAAGCGCAACCATACTCGGGGGGGATCTCGTAAACAGGCGTACCAAGCTCTTCTTTCAACTCTCTCAGATAGTCACTCAAATCTTCAGTGGCTAAGTCCCATTCCAGATTCTGAATACGCTTGTCGACGGCTCGGTACCAACAGACGATATCTTCACATTTCCAACGTTCCCCCTTTGCAAGTAACGAGCCCAGATGTTCTCTTGCAGTGGCAGCATCCCGGTCCTGTAACCCAGCCACAACCTTCTCAATGTTACCGATATCGTTCTGTAAAGATCTGTCCTTTATGCCTTGACAAAGGTTCAAAAATGCACAGAACTCAGCAGTGCTTGGTACACGGATTGCAAGCGATATCTCGTCGTATGCGTACAAGATCCAATACCCAGGAGTTCTGCCCTGAAAGTCCTTCTGATATGGATTAATGTCGCTCAAGCCCAGGCTACCAAGGTATTCCAGCATTTCCAAGGAGGCATTTCTGGCTGCTAGATGCAGAATATTACCATTGCGTGAGTTAGACGATGATAACGAACAGCCCAAATCTAACAAGCATCTCATGGCGCTAGTATTGTTCTGAACCAAAGTCATCATAATAGGCGTAGATCCTGAGTTGTCCCGTGCTTCGAGGTCGATGCCTGCAAGGACAAGCAGTTCAGTGATTCTTTTTGCATCGCCGCGGTTATCGGCTAGTCTATGTAGCGGTGTTTGGCCATAAACGTTCTGATGAGTTGCTGATGCGCCTGCCACCAGCAAGAGACGTACTGACTCTACACACTGAGAGGACAAGGCGGAATGCAATGCTGTTGATCCGTCCATATCGGTCCAATCCACCCTGCACTTGGCGTTGAGCAGTAGCCTTACAGACTCAGGAGCCCCTATCAGCGCGGCGAGCCTTAAGGATGATTGTCCATGTGATGTTACTTGGTCAACATCTGCTCCCGCAGAAATCAACCTCCCGATATAGCCAATTTGATGACTTGCAGTTGCAAGTGTAAGAGGACAGTGGCCGGTATAATCGATTGTGTTGATAGCCCATGGCTGTTCCTGCAATGCTGCCTGGAGACCTTTACGTCGGCGAATTGCGATATGTATCTTGGTTGTTTCCCTAGATTGGTGCCCAGTAAGTCTGACGAGTTTCTGAAGAAGATAGATCTCATGGTCGCCAAGGTATCCACATGAGAGTAGATCATTGGCATAATCTGTTATACGCCTGGCTGTTGTTAATACTGATCTAGCATTAAAACAGCACCAGAAAGTCACCTAGGCAGCTCTAATTGGGGTAGTAAGTTTCCCCAGAAATCTAGAAGAGTTTCGAGGGCGGTATATTGCTTGTAGACGAGGGCATGCTATATGAATCAGAACCATTGAATGAACGGCCGGCCGCTGGGGACATGGTTACGAACCTCGACGAGTCCAAAGCCCTTGATGTCAGCATCACCGGGATGGACGCCATATTTAATCACTGATTCTCGAATTTCTTGACTGGAGCCTTTTTGACAGGTCCATAATGGGGAGTCCTCTTCAAGTAATTTGAACAGACGCAGGGAGCATCTCAGTCCCCCGATGTTATCGTAAGAGGCAACAATGGCGAACGATCGAAAAAATAGCCATCGAGGTACCTGGTATTCCAGCTTCAAAACTGATGGGCTGATGCACTGGCAGTTGGGATTCGAGCACTTCTGAGGTTGGTTTTCGCAATGGACAAGCCACGATCCAAAAAGTGACTGAACCCAGCCTGGGTTTTGATATTGTCTCTTGGAAAAATGGCAGCTACATTGGCATGATACAGATGAAGAAATGCCATGGATGTGAGTCAGGGACTGTATTGAGATTGATTCAACCACCTGTGCCTTGCCGCCGTGGTTGTTAACATCCATTGCTTCTGGTACTGATGCTTCGGGGCTGTCTGTGAGTTGATCTATTACTGACTCGTTGTGGGACAAAGCCTCCGATGTGTCATTGTTTACTGCGTGTATTGTGCAAAGATTCATGAACATTTGCCGTATGTATGTCTGGAACCTGTCGTTTGCGATCAGCAACGAAGTTCAACCAAGTCCAAAGGGATAGTCACTGAGCATCGTTTGTCGCACGGGACGATGTTACTGCGAAATGTAAAGTATTCTTGGCATTTGACATTCTCTGCTGAAGCTTTATGATCGTGCCTCTCTCGAGCAACCACTTTCTTTTCCTTGTCTTGTATAATTTGCTATCGTTTGTGCTAGATTCGCGGGCACAGCTTCGCAGTAGTGATTCAAGTTCATTGGTAATTTCGCCGAGGTCTTCAGCGGCCGCATCGATCAAATCCTGTTCGTAGGCAGAGGGCGGCGTTCTAGAGATTGCCTTTGCTATAGACTTGATTAGGTTTAACTAAGACAGACAAGTAAGGATTCGCATTCGAACATAGCAGTGGGGAAAATCACAGACCTCTTTCATCAGATAATTGAAGTCATCCTGAATACCGGGAACGTCCCGGATGATACTGACGACATGTTTGCCAGCAGCCAGAGCCTGCACCACAGCGATGGAACTTGCCACGGCACCGGGAACTTCCATCGCAAAAGATAGACGATGTAGATATGAGGTTCAAACGGCAAAGTCGATAACAGGTGAGCTTACAGTTTATCAGACCGGATGAAGAAAGAGTTAAATGCCTTGTATGCCTTGGAAGTTGTAATTACAAGTCAGGCTCTCAGGTCAGTTGTCGGTGGCAGAAAGACCAATCACATCTTTGACTCACAGCCTCCATGTAGCCATTGGATGGGCAGCCACGAAAAACACTGACAAAATCAGCCCTGCGCTCAGCCATAAAGCAGGTAGATAGGCAGATATCAAGGGCGAACACGAATCGTTACCGGAGCCATCTGAAGTTGTCACCAGATACCAACACTTGACTGAGATTCAGTACCTGGAAAGACGAGAAATTCTGATGGACACTATACGCGAAACACCGTCGATTAGGTAGTTTTTGAGGTCTATGAGCAAGAATAATAGTGAAAAGGCCAATCTGTAACCATCAACACCAAGGATTACAAACACCATGCGAAAGCAACGTCAGAGATAACCTCAATTCAAAACCGCCAATCCCAGACCAACCCAAACAGGATATGCATCCCAGATCCCCCACATTTGATTTCAACCCAGTCCCTTTCGTCCGGGCCAGATCAGATCATAGGATGCCCTCCGCCAAGAATCTACAACAGACAAACACCAGACAAACACCAGACAAACACCAAACAGAGTCATCAACGGGCCGTCATCAAGCCACCGGAGATATAACAAAAGCAATACAAAATCCCCGACGCCATCCCAGAGCTGAAGAGTTATACCGGGATCTGATGTCGTTCACCTCGGACGAACGGAAACGCCTCTCAAGCACGGCCCTTGAGCCACGAAGATCGTTAACGGGTTCAACGGTTAAGCTAAATTGCCAAGTTTGTTATAGATACACAAGAAGAGTTGTCTAAATCGAATTATCTGACCTGGCTTAAGTTAGGTGTCACAGCTAATCTCTCACTGACCGCTTTATAGTAACAAGGCTTGTTCAATACTAGGACTGTTCATGTAGCACCCGGAGCAGAAGAACAGAGGATGATGAGATCACGACATGCACGACATAGAAATACCACACTAAGAGGAAGGATGTAAGACATGACCACAAAGTAATCGATACGTGACAAGGAAAACAGAATCGTAAAGCAACTGTATAGGACAGTGTACTCTACAACATTGCCGATCTAAAGGGGACAAGTACGAGTAGCTTTCACATGACGACATGTATTCTACAGTATTTGCAACACTAACCCACTCTTCAATAGTCTCAAAGAATCGAATGTCATTTGACTACTAAATAAGCTGCTATATTCAAGTCTTGGGTATCCATCATCTCCAACTCCAACACTAGCGAAACTACCCCCATTGTCTTGTAACAATTGGTCGTCCCGCACATGCTAGCCCCCAGAAAATCATGTCTTCATTATATAAAATAACAAAATTGAAAGGACATTGGCACATCGCATCCAAACAAGTCTCTGGCACCTATTATACACGGCTTTGATCCCGCCGCTCATCGTCCGAAGTCGGCCGGCTCTCGTTGGCCAATTCGGTCATGCTCTCCGTCTCGAACTTATTAGATCGTCGGAGGTGACCAAGGTTATGTCGGTGGTGACCGCCGCCGATGGTGTGGTTGGCTCCAACTTCGGGTCTCATACCACCAACAAGTTCCGTTACATCTGGACGTCGACCCATGCGCATGTCGCTGGCCCAGTTCTTGCATGCGTCCCAAGATGTAACCATGTAGATAAGGGCATTCCAAAAACCCTGAAGGGGAAGCACAAAGGCACTCATGAACTCGAGGGGCTCTGATGATGTCTTGTGGAATACAGAGTACACACGGTTGGCGCTCGAGGGGACCCATGTGATCAAAATAGCTGTGAAGAAAAGAATGGCGCACTTTGTGTACTGCCATGCTGCGTTGTTGAGTTCACGATTCCGTCTTCGATTCGTGTTGGCGACAGAACGTTGCTGTTGTTGAGGGGCTTGGATGCTCGCTCGTGTTTGCTCCCTTTCGATAGGGGCCAGTTGGTCCTCGATATCCCCGGAACCTGGCTGAGCTGATATGTGAACCGAGTAGTTTCCACTGGAAGGACTGGGGTTGTTGGAATCTGGTGCTCGACCGCTCATGGGCTGCAAAAGGATCCCATCGGGCTTAACGATCTCTGTTGTGACGGAAACTTCTGTCGTCTTGATCGTAGCAATGTGGTTGTCGTTAGCATAAGTCAAATCTCGATCGGTTGAACTAAAGCCGTCAAGTTCTCTGCGTTTGCGGTAAATTGTGCTGCCGGCACGGATGTAGATGAAGAAGGTGACGATCATGACAAGCCTGGGATGGTCAGCGAAGTTGATAGCAAGTTTGGATCAAGCTTTACTTACCAAACAGGACCATAAAAGGTAATAATTCTCCAAATGTCCCATTCTGCACTAACCCAGCACCAAAGTGTGGCATCGCCGTACATTCTCTGACCCTCTTTGTTCTTGATAAAAATGTAGACAAAGGCTGGAACGAATGGAACGCCATAGCATCCAATAAGGTAAGGTATTTCCATCTTGCGTAATCTTCGGGCATCGAATTTGTAGTAGAATGTCAAGTAGACGTTGATAGCCATTGTAAGAGTCCAGAAAGCATCGGCGGGCATGAACCTGATATTTGTCAGTATTCCCTTAGCACAAGACTGGATTTCCAAACTTACATCTGGATGAGAAAGGCTTGAAGCTGACAGCCTGCCGAGTTCGAATCACCAACGTACGATCTGGACATTAATGTACCGACATTGGTCATCATGTTGCCAAATGAAGCATAAAAGACCAAGCGGTTGATCGGCTTATGGAACGCTTTCGATGATAGAAAGGTGACGATGATGAAGATGGATCCGAGTAATGAGAAGACGGAACATGTTCGTTCGATAACGCTTAAAGCGCGAATCTGATATTTGCCGAGGTGTTCTGTGGTAGACATTGTGAAGTTGTTGAGATTCAAAAAGAATGGAAGAAAGATATCCTGGTAGTGGAGGCGTCGACTAAGTCGAGTCTCGAGTCACTTATAAAAGTGAAGATTAAAGTGGTCGGTTTATGTATAATGTACCATTCTCCTTGTATACCTTAGGTAGGTAGGTAGTTGGATAGGAGGTATTTGTTGAGGTGATGAGGAGAGTTCTGATGATTTTCCTGTTCGACAAGAGGCAGACCTGGAACCTGATATAGAAGGAGCGTCTGATGTTGGTTGGTACTGCCCAGTGAGGTAGGTAGTGAACCAACAGAGGTGAAGGAAGGTACACCGAGGTGAGAAGGCGCCCCAAGCGTCAAGGTCAAGTCGTACCGAGTAGCAAACCAACAGATATAATTAATTGCCTTTTGAATCGAGATTGGAAAACGCCATGTCAAGGTGCAGTCAGTCTAACAAGAGGCTTTTCGCAAGGGTTGAGCTAAGGTAGCCTTCTCGAACAAAATGTGGCCTCCGATAACGTTTGCAAACATGCAGGATACACTAAGACAAAGAAGATATAAAGATACAAATGCAAACGCAGAGGTGAATGAGAAAGATCAGAGACAGGAACAGGAACAGGGAATGAGGGCGGGGGAAGAGGCAAAAGGCAGAAAAGGTGGGCGATGTAAGATACAAGTAGTCAAGTAAGACCAAGACCCGGCACAAAGGAACCGCGAGTGTCGAGAAAGATACCAAAAGAGGAACGGACGATGTAAATGCAATGCTTTACTAAAATGTATGTAATGTATATAACGCACAGTGATATTGTAATGGCGCTTATGCTTATGCGTGCTGTGTCCGCGGTCGGGGGAGGCGAGGTCAGGATCAGGCCAGGGTTGCTGAGCTAGAACATTATGAGAAGACAAGTGCAAGTCATGGACGATGATCCCCTGCTATCAAGGGTGGACAAATCATATTGGCAAGTTGCATTGTGCTGTTAACAGAGGAAATACTTATGAGTATATGACCAGTGCCTCTAAAGCCATGACAGCGGGAGCATGATCAAGGGTTTCAAGCCGCGGGTTTATTCGCCTAACGAGGTATCAGAGCACAGCAGTTTGTGTCAAGTTTGTACAATAGTTGCAGAGAAAAGAGGGTGTCTGGTATCTAGAATAGTGAACGCATAGGCTATCCGCATAGCTGAAATGTTTCAACTCATCACAGGTATGTATCATTAGACAATGATAAAACATAAAGAAACAAGCTCAGGCTGACGCTATGATCCAAAGCTCATGGCTAAGTCGTTATGCTGAAGAATTTGGTTATCCAGGGGATCCCAGTATCTTCAGCAGATCATTCTTAATTGAAGCCTGTTGTATGGTTCCGGACGTGAGGAACAAGACTCGAGTTCCACAACCACGATAGATTGACGAGTTGAGGATGAGGGAGATTAGGGACAAGAGACGAAAGAAGACGGTGGCGTGCAGGTCAAGATCTTCCAAAGCGGGTACAGTATGATAAGACTTAAGCCAGATTGTGGGGGAGACCTGGACCTCCACCAACTGTCCATGGACGGTATGCGGCAGATGTTGGTGGGCAATAGAACAATACAATACCGAGTCTACCTACTGAGACAATGTCTTTTATTGATTTTCACCACTAGACTCTTTTCACTTTACACTAAATATTGAACCATCTCCGAATTAGAAGGCGGCCAACGACGTTTGCTGTGATAGCCAGGAACGGCGTCCTTTTTAACGGAGGTCTCAGCGACACGATCCAACGCTGCAGACCGCATTACGTAGTAGCACCCTCAGGCGGGACACCCCCTGAACATCTCCTAATTATTATCACAGGTATCTATGGATGCCTCGGTTTGATACACATTCAATGGAGCAGTGGAGAGGTCTTGACTCAGTGCTAACTAGAAAGCCCATGGCTTATATCAAATGCAATAAATGGTACCTTGAGTACCTAAGTCGCTTTGACTAGAAGCCCCGAGGATCAACTAGAGATTTGACAAGTGCCGAGACTCCGTGATCGTCACTGTCAATGGAATTATGTCTCAATCCAAGCGCTTGGAATGCCTTCTCCTTTTCTTCTCCATATCATCATTTCCTGGTCCAGGCACTGTATTCATCTCCATCGTGATCTTCCAACAAAATAGCACAGACGAGACCCTCCCCCAGATTTATGTCTCCTCCTTTGTTGGCCTCTTTCAGCGTAAAACGTCGCACTTGGCACGCGGGGCCGCCTCATTCTCGCCTTCTGGGGAACCCTTGTCTCACCTGTAGACAGCCTTGGCCAACGTCAATAGTCATTGGGTAAACTGTAGATGCTAAGAGGGTCCGGGATTAACAAAAGCCGGGTCTCATTTCTTTTTCTCTCTTTGACCAGTGTGCTTCAGAAATCAATAGCGTCTATCGCTTGAATCACAAGAATGTGCTCTGTTGATCTGTGGATATCAAGGTGCCTTCGACGGAGACTACAGCACGTCACATCAACTAAGGGGCCGTGAATGCCGAGTTTCGTATGTGTGCTATTCAGTGTTGTGTCTTTCTTGTCCAACGTCTTGTCGCTTTGACCTCTTCAGGTGGGACTCTGTAATTAAGCAGCGCTGTTCTCTTGGCCTACGCTGCCCATCAATTGCCAAGCCGCTCTACGGCTCGAGCTTCTAATATTGTCAACATGTTTTGTCTGGGATATCCAATGTTTTGTGTCATATGCCATCAAGAACAGCGTCTTTCCTAAAGAGTTCAAGTAGAACACTTGGTGTATACTCTGTGATCTCCCTACCTCACCTCACTTTTGACATAAATTGATTGCATCAATTGCTACGTAGGTCAAGTCTGGTTGATAGACTACAGAGTTGAGAGTCTACTGACTTATGCCCGTCGCCGGTCCCTATCAACCACGTGCGTCAGACGAACATCGTTGCCACGGTAGGAAACGATCGTTGAGAACTGCCACGCGAGCAAACAGGTCTACTGCAGCGTCGTGTATCGTGTCACATTTGCATGGGAAACCGGTCGACTATGTCTCGTTCTTCTCCAACGGATATCTAAACTCTGACGCCACAGCTCGGAGGCTCAAGTAATGAGTTACTGCGTGCATTTATGCTGAATGTATGCCATCCTTTTTCCAGGATGACATGTTTTTGGGCCCAGACTCTGGATCTGGGCAGAAGTGTGCCATCCATGCTGACGCATTGAGATGGTAACAGGCGGGTTGGGTCAAGGTTGTTGATTTATCCCTGTTCTAAACCCCGGATTTCCCTCCACATCACCCCGACGGGATGGCTATTGTCTTTTTTTACGTGGTAACTGTTTTTGCTTTCCCCCGCAGCTGTTGGTTAATGGCAATGCGCCTCTTGGACAATCTGGCGTCTGTTTCCCACAAGCCCATTCTTAACAATAAGCCACCGCGGATATTGGATCTGGTTTTGTTAAACCCGGCGTCTTTCTTAGTTTTCTGGGGTACTTTTCTTGGCTACAGGTAGGCTACTCTCTGTCAACTGTCTCAGCCAGTTTGGGCTTTGGACGGAATGAACTTGTCAAAGTGAAACATTAGTGGTCAGTTATTGTCAGGACAAGGCAAGCTAGCGTCGTTAATGACCTAGCATTCAAATTAATTAAATGGATGGCATAAGACGCCTTTCATGTTAGCTTCTTTTCTAGTTCCTCCGGCTAAAATGCCATGTGCTCTCGATCCTCGCTCCTACGTCGCTCCCACGAACCATGTGGCGGAAGATCATAGATAGAGGTTGGAGCATTTGCCGAGAAAGGAAATACAGCTGTTTCGCTCCGTGAGTTAAGGCGCGATGACTACAGCCCCTCACCACGTCAAGAGACAGAGCAACACTACAGCTCAAGCAGGCACTGAAGAACAATGTCAGCGTTGTGTCTTCCCGTTCCAAACCATGAGTATATTAATAAAAGAATTATTGCCAAGTCGTCTAAGAGAAGCGGTAGCTCATGAACCTGAAGTCAAGTTCGGATCAGCATACATAACCTTGTCAGAGTTTACGGTGCTGCAACTACCCCGGACACATCCCAGTCTAGATTATCATACTTTCAAACTCTGTTTCTCCCTTTTGATCCTGAACGTGATACGGATACCCAAAGTTCCATCCCTTACCAGGATACCCTTTGTTGTTACCCGCTCAACCCCTACGACACGAGGATTCCTGGCAAGTTGAGTGAAGCCATACCAACTTGGGAGTAGAACCGCATCTCGCTCGCCATCTCGGGTTACATTACCACATGTCGGCGTGGACGATTTACCTTGCGTGACCAAGCCACAGGGACCAGATTCCAGATCCGTTGTGTCTGTCATACATGATAGTTGTCTTGTATTCTTCGTATATGACTGCAATACACCTGTGTTCGGTGTACACTATGATCAAGTTATGATCAGGATGGTTCAAGTCAATCATGTAACAGTACGGATACAATAATACGGAATGGACCTTGCAAGAGTCCACGTTGTATACCATTCTTCGGTGTCCTGGGGATTCATCCCGCTCGGAGGCACAAACTCCTCGAAGCTCCTCCCCACAGAGATTAGACGGCATCGCCGAAACTTCACCCTGACAAACGTTCTCGGCGGTCCAAGTATAAGTCATTAACCGTTACATCTAAAGGCACCTAGAAAAAGTCATGATGTCTGTGTCTCTGTCTCCTTCCCCTGCAAAATCATCACTAACCGGTATCGGCTTAAAGGCATTTGGTGATACAGCTTCCTGGTTCTTGGCTGTTTGGAGAGCTGCAGCTGTTCACATCAAAGGAGGCTTAGCCACCACAGCATCGGATAGAAAGCTGAAAAAGGATGGAATCATTCTTGAGTATTACCGATTCCTCTGCTTCGCCTCCCCTTTTTCCCTAGGGTCTCTGCGGCAGAGCAGTAAACGATGAGGTCTCGATTGCGAAAGCGTGCAAACACATTGCACCCATGTTCTTGCCAATAGTTCGAGAGGGAACTGCGGAGTCAGAATACGTTTTTTGCTAGTATTCACCAGAGACTAAAATCTTTAGGCACCAAGCCTGCAAGAGTAAGTATGTCTTTACTGTGAATGAAAGTGATGGCAACGCTTGGATTCATAGCTACCCTAAAGATCAGAGTAGTTCAAGAGGACCGACAAAGAATGTTGCTTTGTCAGTTGATGCACCTCTGGTGCACAAACTCTGTCCCTACAAAGTTCTGCAAGGATTTTGTGTACTATTAACTTGAGTAGCATAGATTGTAGTTGGCATGCTACTCATGCCCGAGATCTCGTAGTGTCATTATCGGCTGAAGTTGCAGACCAGTGACCGGTCTATGCAACAGTATACGCATGTATTTAGGCAGTAAATGAAAAACAGTCCATATGTATCGTTGTTTGCATCGATGACCTCTGCCCATCAAACAACCACTACAAACCAAAAAGAAACATGCATGACAACACGTCTTCTTATTGAGTGGTTTGCAGCCTAGATGGCTCTATTAACAGGATAGGATACCTGATAGTTCTTTACTGTCTTCAACCAGTCTCAGTTAGCACTTCTCTTCTTCGCAAAGATGCTATTTCTAGCAATTCACTCAGGAAGTGCTTTAGATCTTGTATATTATCGACATGAGCAGTCATGCCTTTTCCTTCTTCACAACACAACAGAGTACATCGTCTACTATCATTTGACTGCTACATCCAATAGCATCATACTGCAATGCCAGGAGAGCGTAGATTCTACAAGAAAGACCCAAAGAGTCGTAAGAAAAAGTCAAAGTCGTCTAGATCCAACAATCGGAAGACGCATAGCAACGCCCTCGACACTCTTCGATTACATAAGAAGAAGCGACAATCTGAACATGAAGAACCTCTCAAGTCTCTACACACTGCGTTATTTTATATTTTCATGGACAGGTGGAGCGGCAAGAGGAAAAGGCAACCGCTGACTGAAAGTCAGGACTTCTGCTCTAGGGTTGGCAAGATCTACATCAAGGCACTCGAGCTGGCCTTAGAAATAAGCACCACTGATGATGGTACGGAGATGGAGTGGCAGTATGAGCCGACAAAACATGTATATCTTGTTCGGACAAGAGAGGAAGAGGCTTATTATCCTGATGGAGCGGTTATGTCGCCATGGCAGACGGAGACCAACACGACAGTCGCAGTGTCCTCAACAGACCCAATTTCGGACAGAGCTCGAGCAGCATAGAAAACATCCTTTAAGTCGGGGTAGGTGGCATTGATGTATTTACGTTTGGATGGGCACAGTTGGACATATGATGGCAGCTTGGTGTGAGCTGAGCACACAGTATTTGTACCTAGATCAAGTTTGCGAATTATTTCGCAGTTCGACAAAGTGTATTTCGCATTGGAGAGCTTGTCCAGATAGTATGAGAGAGCTTTATGAGAAAGTTTTATTACATTAACTATACTTTAGGCAGATCAAGGTTCAAGCACTGCAAGATGGGCACCTACCTACCTGCCTATGTATTGACTGTCTGGTTTCTCTTTCCGCAGATTCGCAACTTGCATATTGTATCTAACTCCCATCCAGTATCATACTCAGAAGGTGCATGTCAACTACTAACCTTTACTTCTCACGCAGACAAGTGTTCGTCTTCCAACCTGCACCTTTCACCTTTAACCTACATAACTACTGCATCTCGACATTCATTCACTCGCCCTCATCTCTCCGATGAACGGCACTCATATCGCATAATTTATTGCCTCGCCCTCCCCACAAGTCTTTTTATATTATTTATTCGACCTTCAAATCACCATCATGTCACTCTCTCACGTCACTGGATTGGGTCTCTACAGTTATGCAACACTCTCCAATGCCGGGTCCTATGCTGGATCCCATTCATCCGGCCACTCTCGAGAACCATCATACTCGAGACGTCTATCTCTACCTACGAACTCTTACCCTACGTCTATGCACTCGAGAGCCTTAAACTCAACCGACTCGCGAGCCGACCCATACTCATATCCCCGTACCAGCGAGTCCTCTCACGCTACAAGAGCAACATCTGTCAATGCAGCATCCGTCAATGAGGAAGCCATGCGCCGCAGTTCTCGCAAGAAGCACAACTACCATGAGACTTCAGGATCTTCGTCTGAACAGCACCGTCACCACGGATATCACAGACACAGCCACCATGCCTACCATAGCCATCATCCAAGCAAACGCGAAGACAGGTACAACAGTGCATCTACAAAGGCTCGCAGGCGTGTCAAGCATGTTGAAAGTTCAACGGACATACCTCTGTCACCTCCGCCTGCTCGCAAAAAGATCACCAAGGTTATGGCTGTCAAGTCGACCAAGAAGGATAAAGACGGCAACAAAAACACGGGCAACTTGACTTGGCGCCGGATCAGTCAAGGGATGAAGATTAGCAAGTCTAAAAAGAACGAACAGACTGAGTAGAAACCATCTGATGTAACTGAGACAAAGCCAAGAAGGAAAAGCAAGTGGAAGTTCTGGGCCAAGCAAGAGCCCTACGTTGAGGCTGCTGAAGCAAACCCTCTCCCACTTCCTCCCACGACACTGGAACCCAAGCTCAAGTCGGATAACAAGGTCAGGAGCTCTTCGCGCACACCCAGCATTACGGAGTGGCTTGGTCAAGACCCAAGTGTTCCCCAGTCTCCAGCGACATTGAAGCGTCTGTTCGAAGAGGATGAATGAGACAAACTGTATTATGGCTCGAGTAGTTTGATCAACCTTGGATACCCCCAGAATGCAGAAAGATGGTGATCCTGGCGATAGATACTCATTCTTTAATTCGAGTATAGTTGTTTGTACCTTTAATAAGATATACTCATTATCAATGTACCTGATATTACGAAGACTGCCCAAGTGCGAGCGAAGTACATTATATAACGACATGGGAATTGCAGTCAGCTGTATCGCTATAAGAGAAATGAAATCTATCCTGAATATCAAGATCCTCGGCAAGCAAAGGCATAACACTCCCACTTCTCAACACTGCGAGGGTTTGTTCGGCTCAAATGATGTGCTCTAGTGCATAAGAAGGAGTACCAAGAGCAGCCGATGTAACACACGTTTCTAGGTTTCCCATCCCCAAATCGTCAAGTGTCCTATCTCAAAGCTGATCTTGACCTCATGAACGGTTCAGCATGCACGTCATCCTCGAACAGGTGTGCTCCGAAACTCCATCCTTCCTATTCTGCCGTTATCGCAGAGCCGCACCACTACCCTAACCATCTCTATCATGCAGTTCTCTATCTTGAGCCTCGGAACAAGAGAAGTAAATACGAGTACTACGTGATGACGTCGAGAGGACGGGGATGACCCCCCACGAAGAAAAAGGGTCTGGTGAGAGAAGACGGGAGGAAGCGGCCAATGGATGTATGGTTTGCTTTTTTCATTCTAGCGGGAAAAGAACGTGGGGAAAAATGGAAGCGAAGTACGTATGTTTTGCATGTGGGTTGATGGATGTGATGGTCTGTATGGATGTCTGGTGATATATGCATTATATTGCGTTTTGCTGATATGGTGGAGCTGTGAACTGCATGGGCATTTTCTTGATTGCGATATTTATTTGCTGTATTTGGCATTGTCTCACGTTAGGTATAATGAGCCGTGTTTTGTGCATCAATACAATGCAAAGCTCGTCACTTTGTAGTAAAAGATGTGCTCCCACTCTGTCCCGTCTCCAGCCTTGGGTACAGGGTGAGTCCATGTTAGTCAATACATTTGGTCATGTTAGCATATGTAGTCTCTACTGCAATTAGTAGTCTCAGTCGCTGCTACTGCACATTCTGTCTCAGAAGTACTACGTAGCAGTAGTAGTCCGAGTCCGACCAACCAATGGATCACCTCTCCACTCTGCCCAAGTCAGCATCCAATCCCTTCGTTTGTCACTTTTGTAATTTGCCGAACCAATCCCTCACCAAAACCAAGAAATGGAAAAGACAGAGACACAGAAATCGCCTCAGTGGCACAATGTTTCGCAATTGGTAGAAAAGAAGATGACTCTTTGTGTGCCTACCATTGGATGTAAATGTTCTCTCTTTTGAGGTTCAGAAAACAAAACACAGAAATCACAAACACTGCAGTCCAGTCCAGTCACATGTCTCCTCCTTCTCCTCCTCCTTCTCGGCCATTCGATGCACACTCCCCCCTCTTCCTTGGTAGTAGCGAAAGAGATGGGCCCCTAGTCATTCTGTAGCCTGTAGCCGATGGCGTTCATGTACCAGTACAAACGCCAGACGGTGGATCTCCCCGTCCCCGCGAGGCTCGTCCCGAACCCTCTCGTCTCGTGGTCTTAGGACCCGCTTGTTAGTGGGAGCTATTGGTTCGTAGTGGGGAAACTACAGTATGAAAAACCACAAAAGAAACGTTCCCATCTCTACGAGATAAAAGGTCAAACACCACCCGTGACATCGTCAACAATTAGGTACACTCTGAGACATCTTGGCTTGCCACAGACGTTGTTTCTACCACATATTGAAGAAACATCTTACTTAGCCAATTTATTGCCCTTTACATCCATCAATTCCTACCATGCCGTGCCAAGCTAAGGGTATATCCACGCACACATTACCTACTTTCTCAGTTAACAAGAACAGGGTGTAGGACATTTCGCAACCGTCTGCGCCAATGAAAACAACAACAAACAGACTTAAAAACCGCTAAGCACTCAAAATAAAAAGAAACAAACTGTCATGCTGACCTAGGTGTCTCTGCCTAGTTCTGTTTTTCCCCAGGCTGTAACTGGCCCATCCTGATCTTCAAGACATCCAAACAGATAAATAATTCTCCACCTTTGATCACCGACCCGTAGCCAGTGCGATCTTGATTCGAAATGAATAAAAGAAAGGCAAGAAAAGAAAATATTAATAGAAAAAAAACCCCCCCCCTCCGATGGGAAGCCTGGCTGCTTCGACAGGTTCAGTGCTGTTGAACTCAATCCCAAGCAGAGTGCGCAGCAACACTGCTTGCAGTTGGATGACTCTGTCGACCGCTAGGCATACCCGGGGTATAAGTGACTGCCCTCGAAAGACGATTCGTCCCAATTCTGGATCCATCGTTGGAGTGCTCGCTTGTTACAAGCTGCACCATATCTTCGGGCAGCTCAGCACCCTCGTCATTCCACCAATAGTGCAGCACATCGCTCTGCCAACGATCCAGGTCGCGAATTTTGAGCCCTCGGCTCTTGGTAAATGTTGTATGGAGCAGTCGCGCGTTGGTAGAAGACAGACGAAGCTGATGCAGAAGCCATCTATTGATAAAGTCCCCCTTGCCCCCCTCGCCGTGATCCAGCATGAGTCGATCAATGGCATATTCCTTAGATGCGAGCTGCATACAGCTTGGTTTCTCTGGGTCAGTTGCTGGCAGTGCTGCAGCTTCCTTGAGTGCACCGCGCGACGTGAGAGGGAAGTCTTCAGCTAAGACGTGTTCAGGTTGACTTATAATCACAGGAAATGTAGGATCAGCAAGATCCGTACGCGTGCGCATGATTACGGAGGCTTTTTCGAGCTCTATATCCTCATAACCGTCCTCGGGGTATAGAAGATAGGAAACTCTTGAGGACAAATGCTTCTTCATCACCCTCTTCTCCTCGCAGCGTTTCCGGAGATGTGCTACTTGTTCTTCCAGACTCGTGACACTGCTGCGCATTTGTTCTTCTTCCACTGGGAACTCGGCAAAAAACTCGACCTCAGCCTCGTTCAGATCCATTCCTGCTGCAGATTTCATCCTCAACTCGCCCTCATGCTGCTCCTTAAGAAACAGCAGCTCATCAAGCTCTTCCTTGGCATTTTCGAGATCACCAACTGCAGCCATGAGTTCCAAGAATAAGGGATGTACGTCTTCGGAGGGTCCGTTAGGATTTATGCCCATTAACTCATTCGGCATATTGCTATGGTGATGTTCGAGGTCGGGCTCGTCGTCGCGTGGTTGTTCCAGTGGGGTGGCTTGATCCACTGCCAACAAACTGAAGAAGCGGATTTCCAATTTGTTCAGTGTCTCTTCTTCTTCGTCGAGTGTGGACTCCAGATCTTCGTAATCGTTTTCATAATCCTGATACTCGGTTCTGAGTTGTTGCAGATCTGCAAGTTGTCTTTCCAAGGTAATAGGTGATGTTTCCAATCGTTCTTGGTGAGCGATTAGCATGGGCCGAATCACACCCATGAAAGCGTTATCTGCATCATCTCTTCTCCGGCGTAGTTCTCGCAGTTCCTTCCTCTTCCTGGTCATCTGACCCTTGATGTTATTTAGCTTGACCCGTTGGTCTTTAAGTCTGATCCAAAGAAGCTCCAAGGTATCCTCGGAAGGTGCAGATTCCTTTGATACATGGCTTCTGTCGCCCCTGGTGGTTTCCAAAAGAGGTTCTAAGCTGGTACTCAAGTCCAACCGATCCTTTGGCCCATGAATCCGTTCATACTCGGATATCCAAGTAGTTATGCGATTTGTCATAGACGTTTTTCGATTTCTTCCCTGGGCAGTCAAGGTGGATGCAGTTGGGTATAGAGGGGGAAACTGCCGTGAGTTTCTAAGAACAATAGAGTCTTCGTCAGAAGACACATCGTCAATTAGCCGCGGTATGGTATAAATTGAAGATGGTGTTCTCGAGGTTGATCCAGCAATATCGTGTCGATTTGTCATCTGAGGAACTGATAAGCCTCCCGCAATAGTTCCCCCAAGCAAGTGCTGGGCGCTAGGCAATTGACTAAAACCAGTAAATCCCCTTGGTGGCCTCAAAACTGGGGTGTGAGGTTGCGTCGAAGCACCGCCAGAAGCACCAAGTGGTGAGCCGTTTGGCGTCAGAATGGGAGGAGGAGGCGGCGGTAGTGTTTGCTGAATTAATTGTTGTTGAGAAAACGCGTCATGATTGTAAACGAGTGGTGGTCGTAGGTTTCTATGGACAAAAGCATCTCCGGGCGGTGGTGGAGGCGGGGGTCTACCGAATGGGGTTCGATTTGACGCAGGCGAAAATGACTGTGGCAATATCATTGGAGGTCGAAGATAGGACGGCGGCGGCGGCGGTGGTGGAGGAGAATGAGATGGCTCATCAAGGGCTTTCCATAACAGTGGAGGATGCGGTGGGGGAGGCGGTCCAGACATATCTATATCGCGCCGACTGACGATACTGGCCTGGGTAGACGTTGGTTGATACATGGAAAATATAGTATCGACTTCTGACATGGGCAGGCTGGTCGAGACATGAAGAGAAGGCGGTAGAGCGTCGAGGGTCTGGTAGTGACCCTCGCCCTCGCCCTCAACCTGGTCTTGGGAACGAGGTCTGTCATGAGTCCCAGGAACCAGAAGAGGCGAGGTAGAGCTATGAGGATATTGGTGATGTTGATTTTGGTGGGTTCGGGCATAGCTCGAGTGGTTGTGGTTGTCGTACGCTACGGCATCCATCGACGTACGTAAGATCAACAGAGCTAAGGGAAAGAGACGGATTCATGGGAACTGGAGGCGGCTTGTCCATTTCTCTGATGACCTGACCAGACAAGACGAGACAATCAGTGCCGAGACGACCGTTGAGGCTCTTTGCTCGAAAAAGATCGACTGTTGACGGGGAACGATAGGATAGGATAGGATAGAATGGATGGGTACGCAGACAGAGGGAGGAGAAAAAAGGGAGATGACAAGGAAATGAGAACAGTGAAGCAACCGAGCCAGGGGTTGCTTTTTCCTCCATTTGGCGAGAGACAGCCCTGGGCAACAGAGTAATCTGGCGGCTGA
Source organism: Fusarium camptoceras (assembly GCA_004367475.1). NCBI lineage: Eukaryota > Fungi > Ascomycota > Sordariomycetes > Hypocreales > Nectriaceae > Fusarium > Fusarium camptoceras. The sequence goes on from QGED01000014.1 coordinate 157,894, forward strand.
TTTGCACGTTGCTGTCACAACAAGGTTAGGTCGAGTTTTAGGGGAAGTGCTCCCGGCGTCGGGGACAGCGGCCACTAAAACTAGCGACAGTTAGCGCCTGTAATCTGGAGAAAGTGCATGCCCTTGGAAGCTGTTGATTATCCATTGGCAACAAACACGTCGAGTATTCGTTAACTCCTGGACCGAGTTGATCAAATAGAAATGTGACAGCAGAGCGCGGGAGGAGAATAAGCGAGTGTTTCCTCAGGTTATGCAGCGACGTTGACCAGTGATGTTGTCCAAATCACCGCCAGACTTGCTGGGATCTCTAAGACAATCCGCTATGTAGCGTGTCATGTGTCAGTTGTCTGTTATGCAACCTGGCCTTGCTTAGTGCTTTGACTTGTTAAACACATCACTTTGTTGTTGTTGTCTTGTCGGTCACAAATGTCCAATTCGCAACTCAACAAAGTTCAAAACGGTCAACAGCTACTCTGTTTAAACCTAATCTTAGTACAACCGTCAAGCAAGCCTAGAACTTGGGTTTTGAGGCCAACTACCATTCCACTAATCGGTGGATGCTCTAGCGCACACTGTGCTCTTTCCTACCCACTTAATAGTCAAGCTAGCGGATGCAACTAGAGCCTCCTCGTTGTAACTCTACCTCAACACCAACAACTACACCCTGTAGTCATTCCCGCTGGACACCTTCTAAAATCGCTCACTCCCCTCCTAATTGGCTCCGCGATCCAATACCCTCTCGGCTCTATGCATTATGCCCTGTATTCGGAGGGGCGTGTCTTGTTCTCTGGACTACAGTGCTCTGCTCTGCTCTGTGGTCCCTATCCTAGATGGATGATATCCATCACTTTCTCATTGCTCTTCCGGTTGGCGTCTTGCTTGCGAGCCTTACCCTGCCTGCCCTGGTTGACTCGGGTTATCTAAGACGGAAGCTACCTCTGCTTGTTTCAGTCTCTTCCTCTCGCCTAAGGCAAGGTATCTCTTGGAGACTTGACTTAGCTAAGGGTCTCGTCATGCGAGTTTGCAGCTCGACTCCTCCGAGAACCCCTCCATGAGTCCACCTCCTCCACTTGTTGCATCCATCCCCACTCGACGCTCCGTCTGCTACTCGCTGGCTGATGCGCGACATTAAAGAGATGCTGGACTGCATAGTCAAAAGCGACTGATAAGCTGCGGTTGCCGCTCAGTTGTCCACCCTCTAAGCCCTTCGGTTCTATCTCTTGTTTTCCGTCAACCAAGGCTGTGTGTGCTGTAGGCACTCGGAAACTCGACCTCATTGACACCAGGCTGCATGCAATTTGTTTTTGCTCCGGTCAGCCAGTGCTACAGCTTCTGCAGCCGAACTACAGAACACTTCTGCGGTTCTTGTTACTAGCATTTTGCATTTTTTGGCTGGCAGATGCCACTGGTCCTGTCGTGTCACCATTTCGACAAAACCGCCTGCAACGACTATTCTGACTCTTGATTCACGAGCAAGACCACCTTGAGGGACGCACGAGATACTTCTTCAGCATATTTCATGCAACTCTGAAGCGATAATCCTAGTTTTGGCGGCGGATCTGACCTACGTCCTCGACGTACATACGCCACAAACACCAATCCTTACAGAACAGTGGTCGACCTCACCCCAGATACATGAAAGGCGGTACAGCACTAAAGAGACAATTTTCCCCACGAAATTTGTCGAGTGCCTTCGCCCAAAGATACCATCAGACCAGATCTTCGTAAACGCACCCCAAGCATACCAACGAGAGCTTGGATCTTCGTCCTCGTGCAACCAAGTTGCAGCTCCCTCGTCCACTTTGCATTTGGAGAGGCAGCTGAGCCGCATTCCTGGCCAGCTAACCAAGTCGGTGATTTAACGGTTTTCACTTGGTCACTTTTCATCCTTGTTCATTTCTACAGTACAAAAGCCCCCAGCCCACCATCTTCTCAGTTACCAGGATCTCTTACTTGAACTTTGGCGGGTGTCCTGGATCTCAATCAACAATAAGCTCTACGTCCATCGAGGGTGACGGATCAGAACTTTTCTGGTATTGATCGTTCGGCATCCCTTTATTCACTTCACCTTACGATTGATCGGTGCCGTCTTGGGACAACGCCCGGTTTAGTTGCGAATCACTACATTATTTTTGTCGTTGCTCAGTTAGTTTCCCCCTCGGATTATAGTAACCCAGGGGCGATCTTTAGAAGCATTTCCTGTATGCGCAAAATGCTACTATGTATCAAACGAGCCGATCAGGATGGAGCGAGTGGTCTGTATGGATCTGGAATCCAGACTATCAGCAGTACTACCGCCAGCGAGTAGATGCTTCAGGTTCGTATAGCATCTCAACACACGATGCTCTTAATCTATGCAAACAGTGCTAACTGTAAATTTACAGGTACTCCGGAGATCCAGTGGCAGAGTGAATATGAGGCTGCTCGGAACAACCAGACACCTCGAACGCCAGTGGAGCAAATGACACAACAGTTCGGGGCGGTCAATATACGGAGCCCTGAACAAACAGATGAACAAAACAGTATGTCTACCCTTCAACTCGCGTAATATCCAATACGGATCTGCTTTTCCTCTGATAAATCTATCTATAAACAGTTACTGACATGCTCAATGGGCTAGACGACGATTATACTGTTGCGAGCTCGACGTCCAAGGCGAAATCGAAATCCTCGAAGTCACATGGCAGTTCCTCAAAATCTAAATCGAGGACAACTAAAACTTCAAGTGGGAAAGGGAAAGCGCCTGTTCAGGAGGATATCCCTGAAGATGATGAGCAGGGCTACGGAGATCGCTATACTCAATACAAAGCAGCTAGTCCGCAAACCGAACAAACTTGTAGGTTCTTGTCGAGGTCCGTGGAGTATTTCGAACGCATAGCTTACTAAAGTGTTCAGACTATGACGAGGCTACTGGACAGTACTATGCATATCCAGAAACTACACAAGGTTTGTGCGATGAGTCCTCCACGTAAATAGCTACCATTGCTTACTCAAATTTGGCAGTCTCAACTCCTACTCAGCAATATGTAGACGGTACGGGAGAAGATGACGACCCTGTGCTTCGAGAAGCTCTTGCTCAAAGTAAACGCTATGATCAAGATCGATATACCGGTGGCGAGTCGTCGTCCGCACCATATACTGCATACAGTATGGCACTCCAGTACTAGACAGTGGTTTGGCTTGCTAACAGAATGCTTTGTAGCTCAAGCCGAGGAAGATGAGCCTGCGCCATCTATGCCTGCGGGCAACCAAGAGCACATCATAGGCACTGGCGGTGAAACAGAAACACTGGATCCACGTACGTTCACCGTCTTAACCCCGTTTAGATTTCTCAAGCTCACATCGCCTTAGGATATACCGTCATGCCTTCCAACGCCTACCAACCTGGAGAGGTAAATCATTATCGCTACCGATCACGTTAATTATACTGACCGACCCAACAGGTTTTCAAGGTGCTTTGGCCAGAACCAGCAGGAGGTGGAAGCATTGTGGAGGAAACAGTTTACCGTGACCAGTATGGTGGTCGAATCTTCGTTCACTTTCGCAGATTCATTGTCGTTGCAAACGATCGTGGGCACTGCACTTGCATGTAAGTATTACGACAAGCAACAGCCGACGTTTGCTAATGTATTAGTCCAATCTCTACCTACGGTAAGAAGGGCTGCAAAAAGAGTGGTGTCAAGGCCGAGCAGCATGGAATTGTCACTGAAAGCAGTAATCGAAATCCCCTACCTCTAAGGGATGAGCCCAAACTCGGATTTCCTCCAGTCCGTGTACATATTTCTGAGCAAGGCGAACGGATCTCGAAGGAGTCGCGAGTTAACTACTCGAAACTCACGACTGTGGAGCACAACGTCAAAGTGCTCTTCATTGGTCGCGTCATAAGCTCGGATTGGGATACCGTTACAGAAGCCGTCAACACCAGTTGGGCAAACAAGATGCATACGCACAACAAGAAGAAGCATCGCAGGTGATGGACTTGCAAGTGTCCTCCTATTCACGTTTTTATGGTGCCTGCTACAGCAGGTCCCTATTCTGGGCGTTTTCATTAACACCCACATATATACGTTCCTCAGGAGCTACCAGCCACTCTGGAATGCTCCTGCGAAACTCGTCTCGAAGGCTTTTCAATAGCGAGACAACTGCGATTTAAGTCTACAGTTGAGTTTCAAGACGTACTGCCTGAATCATGGAGGTGATGTTTCCGTCACGACACTGGAGTCTTCAGCTCCGTGGCATGCCGGAACAAATCTGAACGTTCTAGGCAAGGCAGCCGTTGTTTTCATGGCATTGGTCTAGTTTCTGCATATTATTTCAGCATTTCACGTCGGTTTCGAAACCAGGAAGATATTTCTGGATGATTTGTTATTTTATGATATGTTATTTCTTTGCATAGTGTGGCACAGGATAAGGTGGAACAGCACACAAATCTTGATGTGTTGTCAGATAATGATCTTCAGATAATGATGATTTCGGCCTTTTGATCTCCCCTCTTCATACTTTTTCCTCTGTCGTAACTTGGGATGGTTTCTTCTTTTTTTTGTAGTGGTTCAATTACTCTTCTGTTGCAGGCAGCAAAATGTTGCCATTGGCATAGCGCAAATTGACTGGCGGATACATTAAATTTGCTGCACTTCAACGATTCACAATTAAACTTATTCTCAAACAAAGATCTGGTACACAACAGTATGTGAAATATATAAAGATTCCCGTAGTTGTCGATAATGTATGGATGGAGCTCACCTATGTATTCAACTTCCATTGTTACCGAAATGGACCCACCTAACGGACATCGTGCCTCGGCATCTTCTCCCCCGCAACCGGAAGTTAATTAATGAACCCCGGACTTACCCCAGGGCAGTCAATACTCCGAGGCTCAGTGCTCGCCACGAATATCAAGGGGAGAAGACCGCCCATCGATTCTCTTTCCTATAAAGCGTACTTGGTCCTGTTCATTTCGCAATCGTCGCGCTCTGAAATCTAGCACAACTTATTGTAAAAACAAAACATAAAACAAGTACCCCCTTATTAACGTCATCGCTTTGTTTTTGACATCAACACCAACATATACATACATCATGGCTGAGGCGCAATTGAACGATTTCCCTTCGCTCTTCTCCCTCAAGGGCAAGGTTGCTGTCGTTACTGGAGGCTCTCGTGGTCTGGGTCTCCACGCAGCTTCAGCGTTAGTAACCAATCTTGGTTCGTCTCATGAACGCGACTGACATAATCGCAGATTCCTACAAGCAGGCGCATCAAAGGTTTTCATCTCATCCCGCAAGGCCGCCGCCTGTGAGGAAGCTTGCAAGGCTCTCAATGCGCTTCCCAACCTTTCGCCTGGCGCTGTCGCCATCTCAGTTCCTGCCGACTCCTCCAAGTTTGAGGGCGTAGAGAGTCTGCTCGCACAGGTCAAGAAGCACACTGACAAAGTGGATATTCTCTTCGCCAACGCTGGCGCTACCTGGGGCGAGTCTTTCGATACGCATCCTGACTCTGCTTTCGCCAAGGTCATGGATCTTAACGTCAAGGCTGTGTTCAACACCATTCGCCTATTCACGCCACTTCTCGAGAAGAGCGCCTCTCTGAAGGACCCCAGCCGTGTCATCATCACAGCCAGTGTTGCTGGTCTTGCTGTCGGCACTATCGGAAAGCAGGGTACATACGGTTACTCTGCCAGTAAGGCGGCTGTTCTGCATCTCGGACGCAACCTGGCTATGGAGTTGGGACCCCGACACATCACCGTCAACTCCATCTGCCCTGGCTTCTTCCCTAGCAAGATGTCCAACGGCCTATTGGAGATGTCGGGAGGTGCTGACCAGTTCGCGGCCCAAAACCCCATGCGTAGACTTGGCGAGCCGGAGGATATCGCTGGTGTTGTTGTCTACCTTGCCAGTCGGGCTGGATCGCATGTCAACGGTGAGACAGTTGCCATTGATGGCGGTGCGCTGTGGCAGCGCGGCGAGCTCATGGTGGCGGAGAAGGCGAAGCTATAAGGGTGCCGTAATGTATGATAAAGCCTGCCATTAATTTACTGGGTATAACTTAAGTTAAAATTACTTGATAAAATCTTGTTCTTGAATTCGTTTATTTATTTATGAGCCGCTCGTATTCAATGGCTTTCGAGCAAGCCAAGTGCTCGCCCTATATGTTGACTGCAGTAGACTTTCAGGATCGTGGATATACGGCGCGTGAACACCAGTCTTATGCCACTCAACAACGAACCCCATCTTCTCTAGAAGAGCAATAACCTCGTCATCTGTCAACTCGAAGCTTCCTGGATCTGCGATACCTGATGAGTTCTTAGGATCATGTTCCGCATCGCCATCCTGCCCGTGGGTTCCGGGAGCATTATTCTCGAAATGCCACAGCAACGGTCCAATGTTGATGAGAACACCTCCAGGTCGAAGACAGTGTCGTATCACTTCAAGATACCTGATCAGATTGGGCGCTGTGTCGAGGAAGAAAACACTTGCTACGGCGTCGTACTGCGCCTCGTGGTCTTCATCGGCGTAGAGGCAGAGGAAATCAGCAGCACACATAGACATCTCTCCGATGTTGGGTGTTTCTGCTAAAACAGTAGCTGGATGAATGTCCGGAACGGCGTAACCTCGAAGATGGTTTGCTCGCGTAAGGTGATTGGAGAAACTGTGAACCCAGGGGTAAATGGTATGGTGCCCGACTGCGGGGCAGTAGTTGAGGATGTATGACGAAGCGAGAAGTTGGTGGTAAGAGATCTCGTTGCCTTCAGCATTGTACCCATTTGCAACCAGGTCGAACACCAATCTCCCTAGACCGGCACCCGGGACCAATACGTTTAGAGGAGATATGTCGGGGTATCTCTCCTTCTCAGCCGCAAGTGCTTTCATGATAGGTCCATAACAAGCTTCCCTTTCCGCAGCGCCTGCTGCAGTCCAGTCCCTGTAGAATTGTCGGATTGTACTTCTGGCCTTATCAACATCAGAATGCTTGGCTACTCCAGCCCATTCTTGGGGCATCCTGGGTTCTTGGCCTTCAGGATCATCAGTCATCATGCGAAATTGTTGGAGACCAATGCGAGCAATGGAACGAGCCAGCTCAGCGTTTTCATCAATGGCATCGTCAGCCTTCTCGAGTGTATCAAGGAAATTGAATGGAGGTGCAGCTAAGAGCTGCCATTGTGCTTGGGGCAAGGCGTAGAAGGCTTGACGGCGTAGATGTGTGACGTTGAAGTGTGAGACTTTGGCATATTGGCTGCGAAAATCTCAGTATGGAATACAGCCTCTTTAGAGCGACATATGGTCACCACAGTGACCTTTAGATCTTTCAGTCTGTTCTTTGATGAACTGAGCATGATCGTCCGAGTCAAGTAGATGGAGCATAGTGCTCTTGGGTCAACTCACAAGAATGAATCCAATGCGTTGAATATAACGCGAACTTCTTCAGGATCTTCGGCATTTTCCTCTACTCCTGCCCATGCGCTATCATCGGGGACAATTTCGATGTGGTGACCATCTTCAGATTCAGCCATCTTGGTTGGCCTAGAAATAGACGTTGATAATGTATGAATGTTACCTGCAAGTAACGGTCATGGCGGGGTAGATAGAATGTTGATAGAGAGCAAGATCGTCCGCCAGATTGAACAGTCAGGTGAATTTCGAATAATTGACAGCACCGTCAATTACATAGTTCAATTGAGTGACTAATTTTGTAAAGAAAGTTGAACTGAAAAAGAATTCAACCAAGATCAACTCATATCGCTCACTTCTTACAAGATCCTTGGCAGGGTTTTTGCGGACCTCCAATGAGTTTGCGTGGGGTTGCAGAGATCATGTGATTGCGGGATGCGACAAACCTCCGACTTGACCATAACAACATCAATAGCAAAAGGAAGTTGATGTCTGTCAAATATTGATATAATTTAATATTTCTCTCCTGTACGTTGATGATAAAGGCCTTCAGTGAAGAGTGCACACCAACGGCTAATGCGGTTACGTCAGACGCTCAGACAAATAAACCACATCTACACAGCTTCAGTCACCAACAATCCACAAGTAGCTTTGAGACTACAGCCCCTGGCATGCTTCACGTCTCGCAACAGACAATCTAATCTCTTGTCAACAGGATCTTCCAGATTCACCTTCACGCACTACATCATCATGGCTACAGACACCACTGAGCTCTCAGTGCCCCTCCCCCGCTCCCTTGATACCCGCATCTACCTCCGCCTATCCACCAAAGCAAAGTCCATTGTGCTTTTCCTCGCAACAGCGTCACAGGATGACCTCGCCGCACCTGTATCTCTAGGCTCATTTGTCTATGCCCTGCCTAACGTGAGTACGGCCCGTTTACCATCCAGGTAACCAGACGTTGCTGACCCAGATCTGTTCAATAGAGACTTGACCAGGCACAACCGTTATCTACCACACTCTACTCATCAGAGACATCAATAGAGTTCACAACACGCATGGCAAAGTTACTGGCTCGCAAGTCACAGCTTCCTGTCTACGTCACTAGCTCGGTGAGCTTTGCCAATGCCGGTATGGGCGGCACGGTAGAAGAAGAGATGGAGGCTTTCAAGACTATCGTTCAGGTTGTTTCAGAGAAGCTGCAGCTTTCAGGTGCCAAGCCAACTGCAGCCTGAAATACTACGGAGATCATTTTCGAATCATGGCAAGACTTGGTTCTTCAAAAGAAGTTGTCATTTTTGCTCCTACAGCCACACTGAGTTGGAGATCAGGAGTCCCTGATGGTGAGATTCTCACCGCAAGTACGGGATCGCGTAGAGATATGGCACTGCTTCACGTTACGTAGTAACAGAGCTGTCAAGGCAGTTTTGGGAGAATTACAACATGGGCCACGCACGATCCCGGACAGTTCCGCAGTGGCACATGCAGACAAATGGCTTGAGACAAAATGTTTGTCATCTGGCGGGGATGTGCGTGTGATACCAAGACAATCCATTGCTTCTTAGGTTGAGAAAGTCTTGGGCTTAGCGTCTGTCTCTGGATAAAGTCAGGCTTAGGAACAGGACATACTCTATTACACGGCGTCAGTTGCACCATGGTGGTGACCCTTTGCATTCATTGTGATCCCAATCTGCTCAGGACTTAACACCCATGAGGGTGCTTTGTGCCATCGATCCTCAGGGCACCTTAGCCAGCTACAGACCGCTCCACAGCAACAGCAACTGGCTGGGAGATGGCATCGTACATGTAATACGTGATGAAGACTGATGTAACATGAAGCTGCGCGCGGCACTTGCAGCGAGACTGATCTTGGAACGACGCTCTGGTGTGACTAAAACATCTAGACCAGGAGTTTTCTTCTTACTGAGTCCTCGATCAACACACCGTGTAAGGCTATCTCAGTGAATAGAGAATAGCCATGATATCCTACACTGATACTGATATATCTTTCGTCGTCGTTGAATAGTTCGTACAGTATCCGAGGACGGTTTCGAAAACCATTAGATTGTCTCAGTCCTGGCCGCGGCCCGTTGCAGGCGATAATATGGAGGGTTAAGATGAGAGACTGAAATTTATTGGATGAGGTATCCAAACAAGCGGCTATTTCGTCTTGTAAATTTGTCTAAGTCAATCTCTTTGATACCCCCGACTGTGCACATTCCATACCTCTTGCACCAGTAAATCTTAGGATAGAATATTTTTGTTTTCATATATTACACTTCTGCCTGGCTAGGGAATTGAACATGCGTGATGTGCGCAGGCATCAAATAATAGCACATTTGATCTACCTACGGATAGGTGCTGTAGTCTCGACTTAACTAATCCTTGACTACCCATCTAGCCATCTTGGATGACCCCGCAAAAAAAGAGTCTTCAGTCTTCGCTTGGATTTTCTTTATCAATTGCGGGTTATCGTTATCGCGCGGCGCCACTGAATTTTTTTTTCTTTGGACCCTTGGTTTTGACACCAACTGCTGTGCGTGTTTCAGGGCGTTATAGTGTGTCGACACTGTGTGAGATGACATCTTGTTGTCTCATCTCGCCAGAGCTAAACCCAAAGTAAACCTTAACCTGTTTGCCCACCTTCGAACCTCCGCTCTCTCTCTTCGCAGGGCTCCTTCTTTACAGTACCTAACACCAAAACTTCCCAAGGTTTCCATTGTGGGCAGCTGAGCTTCTTTAACTCTAACTTGAGAGTCCATCGTCTAAATCTTTTCCCTACATTGTGGTGTCCTTTTTATTCTCTTGCGTCTACTGGCGCATAGCGTCCTATTACCCCTCATCTTGATACTCCTATCATAATTTCTACCAACTCTTCTTGACAGAGAAACAAACAATAAGTGAGTTGACTTGGACTTGAGCTTTGCAAGTGTGGCTCCACGGTGTTGCACATCCCTGTATCGGAGGGGCACATTCGCTTCGCCCACTGCCATCCTAGCCATATCCCATTCGATACCACTGGACTGTTATCCCACTATCCCAAGAGCCCACCGCTCGTCTCCCCCTCATCCTATCCTGAACAGAGCCCTATTGCCATTGTCTCTTGTCTGACTCTCGTCTTGGCTAAGCTTTGCGCATTGTTAATCTTCAACGAGTAGGATCTGTGAGGCTTCGCTCATGTGAAGATTGTTCACTCAAAGTACCGTCCCGCTTCAGCGCCCCTCTTCTCTCCATACCCGCTTCGCGACACTCAACGACGCTGTCCAACAATACCGCTGCCATGTCCTCCTGGCAGCCCGCTCCCGACTCGCTGCAGCAGCTTGCAACATGCCTCAAGGACTCTCTCAGCGGTTTCAATAAGTCTGCTCAGAAGCAGGCTGACTTAGTAAGATTTCGCCCTTCCCGCCCCATCGCATTTCATGCGCCGATCATCAACTAATCGTCTTATCTGCAGATGCTTCAGCAAGCCAAGAATTCGCCTGACATCAACAACTACCTTGCCTACCTCTTCTCGAGCTCTTCACCTCCCAATGGCCTCCAATTCTCAGAGCAGGACTTCCACCTTGTGCGGTCCGCCGCCGGTATCATGCTCAAGAACAACGTTCGAAGCGAATGGAAGAACATCCCCGAAGACAGCCTTCAACTCATCAAACTTGCCGTGCCCATCTGTCTGCAAGATAAAAACTCCCAGATCCGTAACTTCGCTGGAAACATTGCGACCGAGATCGTCAAACGTGGGAGTTTGCTAAGCTGGCCTGAGTTGCTCCCTCAGCTACTTGATCTGGTTGGCAACTCTTCAGGGCAGTCTTCGAACGAGGCCCAGGAAGGTGCTATGTCTGCCCTGGCCAAGATCTGTGAGGACAACTACCGTCAGCTGATCAAGGAGGTCAATGGTCAACGCCCTCTCAATTACGTTCTTCCCCAGTTCATCGCGGCTACTAAGAGTCAACTGCCCAAAGTCCGAGCTGGTGCTCTGACAGCTATTAATGTTTTTACGCCCCGGGAGTCTCAGGCGATGCTTAATTCTATTGATGATCTCCTCCAACACCTGTTTATCCTGGCCAGCGACAATAACGTTGACGTCCGACGACAGGTTTGTCGTGCTTTTGTTCACCTCGTCGAGACTCGCCCGGACAAGCTCCAGCCACACATCAGCGGTCTCGTCGATTACATCATAAGTCAACAGAAGGGTGACGACGAAGAGCTGGCATGCGAAGCTGCCGAGTTCTGGCTGGCCGTGGGCGAACATGATAACCTGTGGAGGGCATTGGAGCCGTATATCCACAAGATCATCCCAGTCCTTCTCGAATGTATGGTGTACAGTGGTGAGGATATTGCTCTCCTTGGAGGCGCTTCGGACGACGAAGAGGAAGAAGATCGCGAAGAGGATATTCGCCCTGCATTTGCCAAGAAGGCGCTCCAACGAAAAGCCAACGGAGAAGTTGGCGAGAACGCCGATCAGCCTCAAAACGGCGGCTTCGAGAAGCTTGGCGGCATGGATGATGATCTTGAGGAGGGAGAAGTCGACGACTACGATGACGGTGATGATGCCAACCCTGACGAGAGATGGACCATCCGCAAGTGCTCCGCCGCCGCTCTTGATGTTTTTGCCCGCGACTTCCAAGCGCCAGTCTTTGAGGCCATCTTCCCCTATCTGTCACAACATCTGAAGCACGATGAGTGGCCCCAACGAGAGGCTGCTGTTCTGGCCCTGGGCGCCGTTGCTGATGGATGTATGGACGTTGTTGTCCCTCATTTGCCTGAGCTTGTGCCTTACCTGATCTCCCTGCTGGAGGACAACGAACCGGTTGTACGACAGATTACCTGCTGGACCCTGGGTCGGTACTCTCAATGGGCCGCGACCTTGGAGGATAAGGATAAGGACCAGTTCTTCCTTCCTCTGATGGACGGTATCCTTCGCCATATGTTAGACAAGAACAAGAAGGTTCAAGAAGCAGCTGCTTCCGCGTTTGCCAACCTTGAGGACAAGGCAGGAAAGATCCTCGAGCCTTACTGCGGTCCTATCATTCAGCAATTTGTTCTTTGCTTTGCTAAGTACAAGGACCGAAACATGTACATCCTTTACGACTGTGTACAAACTTTGGCAGAGCATATTGGCCCTGTCCTGGCCATGCCTGAGCTGTCGAGCAAGCTTATGCCTGCCTTAATCGACCGATACAACCGCGTGTCGGATCAATCACGGGAGCTGTTCCCTCTGCTAGAGTGCCTCTCTTATGTGGCGATGGCACTCGGAGATGCGTTCGCTTCCTACGCTGAGCCGATCTTCCTGCGATGCGTTAACATTATTCACATGAACCTGGAGCAAACATTGGCAGCTGCCAACAACCCGGTGCTCGACCTGCCTGATAAGGATTTCCTTGTCACAAGTCTGGACCTTCTCAGTGCAATTATTCAGGCTCTTAACGACGACAAGTCTACCGTCTTGGTCAAGAGCTCTCAGCAATCTTTCTTCGAGCTTCTCAGCTTGTGTATGGAGGACCCTACTGATGAGGTCCGACAGTCTGCCTATGCATTGTTGGGAGATTGCGCCAGATATGTCTATTCTCTACTGCAACAGTATCTCCCCACGATTCTTCCCATCTTGCTCAAGCAGCTTGATATGGACAGCGTTCTCGATGAGGAAATGGACAGTGGCTTCGGCGTTGTCAACAACGCATGCTGGTCAGTTGGTGAAATCTCCATGCAACACAAGGAGAACATGGGTCCCTGGGTTCAAGAGCTTCTCCAGCGATTTGTTGAGATCATGACCAACCCCCGCGTTCCCAAGGCTCTTAATGAGAATGCCGCGATGGCCCTGGGTCGACTTGGTCTGGACAACTCGGAACAACTGGGACCTCACCTGTCTACTTTTGCTGAGGAATGGATCAGCATCATGAATGAGGTTGAGGCAACTGAAGAGAAGGCGACAGCTTTCAAGGGATTCTCCATGATTGTAGGACGAAACCCTCAGGCTATGGAGAAGGAGTTGCTCAACTACTTCACTGCCATCGCTAGATATCGTGATATGAGTCTGAAGAGTCCAGTCAGGCAAGAACTGCACGATGTCTTCCAGAAGGTGAGTTGTCAACTACTGATTGTGTCTTGTTCTTACTAACGATTTGAAGGTTATCGATATTTACAAGCAAATGATCCCCGAGTTTTCCAGCTTTATCGGTCAGTTGCACCAGCGTGACCGACAAGCGTTGGAACAACACTACTCCCTATGATAGGGATTGGCAAATGAGATTGGTTTTCACGTATTGAAGTGAAGGCCTCAGTGGTGGAAGCGGGTAGTTGGTCATTATTACATAGTTATAGATAGCACTTGTTTTCTGTTCGCAGTAGATAGCATGGTATGGGTTGCATGGCGAAGTTCTGGGGGAGAGCCGGCTCTAAAAAGTCTTGGGACCATTTTGATATGTTGACACGATGGTATGAAATGATGAGGGTTGCTATATTGGTGGTTTGAAAAAAGATATACCTAAGCATGGAAGAAGATCTTGATTGGGATTGGACCTGGAACTGGCGCTGAGAGAAAGGCAACCTGATATGCCACATGTTAGATAGAAACCGGGACCCGTGGAAGAAGTAGTTAGCATTCACGGTGTCCATGTTAGATAGAAACGTTGATTTGCAAGCTGGAAAAGACGATGAAGTCTATGGAACCACGAATTTTGGATGGCGATTGGACTGTGATGGTGTTTTCGTTTTCATCTATACTCACAATTGTGCCGACTCAGGACAAAGGCATTGTCAAATTTAATGGAATGCATGACTACAATAACCGTCCCACTCAAGGTCACTAATTATTTCGTCTTCATGATAGGTCTGCAGCAACTTCACGATGCCTTCAGGTGAAGGTACAGGGTAACCAATAGAGAAGCTGTCAAACGAATCTGCCACGATTCATGACACTTGATCTGTGCTTCCAAGTTTCAATCAAAGGGAAATGTCTTATCCCTCATCTCATTTAAACAGCATAGCTGTCAAACTGTTTCGTGCATGAAACAAGAAGAAGATTGCCGGTTGAAGCTTTGTCCATCCAATGCCCACCTCCACAGTTCACTATTAGTCAATCAACAGGCAAAATGTGTCATTTGCCTGCCTGGTGACAGCAAATAGCCAGTGGATAGCACATAGTGCCCCGTTCTCGCGTTGACAAGACGTTACATAGACAGATAGATTGGGCTGATCACCGCGTTTCTGAGTCCACGCCTAGACCTATGCGACGACAACTCCCGCGGAAACATGGCGAACACTCATGATTTTTCACACCGCATCATCATTTGAAATGAAATGGCCTGCCGCTTTCTGTTCCCTAATTCACACTAACACTTGTCATGATTCGCGCTGGACATGGCTTTTGATCGTCGGCAAGGAACGTCTAGACGGGTAACACTTTTCCTTGAAGTTCTGCATCGAAAAGGAATCGAAGCCGACTAGTTTGCCCCTTGATATGAATTGCCTCTTTTGATCTCAAGGTTCGATCTAGAATACCCAAGTTCTGAGACAATATCAACACGGTTGGGCAGAAAAGTTGTACCGGAAAACTAATTAAAATTCCGCTCACTAGACGACGGACCGGCGCACTGGCGCACGGATCTTAAACAATTATAATGGTTGATTGTTGACAAAATCATCGAAGATGAATGATTCTTAGGGTGAACTTAGACATTGAAGGTTCGGTAGTCAGGAGGAACGTTGGGCGGAATTAGAGGCGTCTGATGGCGGAACCCAAGAGACCCTACCCTAGTCTTAGCTGCATCATCGAAAACAAGCCAACGGCACTTGTTTAGACTTCGGGCAACTTGGTAGTTTAGCATCAAGTCCAACACTGGGCAGTTAAATTGATTTGAGTGCTGATAGAACACTAACATGCCAGAATCGTGTAGCGTGCATGAAACGAACCAGATCAAATTAAGAAGACTCTTATCTATCAAATCATTGGTGAACCTTGAATAGATGCACCTACCTAAGGAGCACTGCCAATGATAGAGCCGCAGGAAGGTCCGATGGCCTGCCCAACTCATAAGGCTGGGCATTGATGATCCGGAGGAATCTCCCGCGTAATCGTATACCTCCTCCATAGATAGGCTATGCTTTACACTACCTTCGGCACTAGTGGTGGGAGAATGCAGGGGAAAACAGTTTTCCGAATACCTTGACAAGTCGAGTTCGATCTCAGCTCCTAGACGAGTAGTCGCCTTGTATGTAGACAGCTATATTTATCTTGGTGGCTTGTCAAGTTAGAACTGGCAGGCTCACAGCAGCCGAGCTGAGACGCATAGACCCGTTGAGACGGTAGATAGCAGATAATACTACTGACGTCTGGAAAGTAGAAGCAACCAGTCCAAAGCCAGACAGGCTGTATGCATGATACTCGGAGGACTCTCACCGGGCCCCTGCGTAGTATGGTAGTTCAAAGGTCTGGGCCATCATGAGGCTCTTGGTCGCAACAACGTCATGACCTGGGTGCTAGCGTTGTAATAGTCTGATTGGCAACAGCACATCCTTGTTTCAAGTGCACAAGCACTGGAGTGTTGAGTTGAGAGAAAACATCTCCCTCAGTGAATGAAACCATTAGACTCCGTCACAGATTGCTCTGCTGTGCCGTTTAAGCTTTAGCACTAGGGTGCAAGGGCTGTAGTGGGATTGAGGCCAAAACCATGTCATCAACCCTTGTCGTTGTCGCCATTAATAGTACAGACTGGCACTACTGCAGTCTCCCCTGTTCACTCTTGGCAATCAGACGCCCTGCCTGTACATGCGGATACAGAACAGTAACCTAACCGAGCCTAGCCTAGCAGCTTGGTTAGCATCCTGGCATCTTGAACTGTCCCTACCTAGCCTGCTAGCCTATTCGGCAACCTTGCCCGGTCCTCTGTAAGCCATGGCCTGGTCTGGAACCAAGGGATCAGTCTTTGGTGATGGCTCATCTATTTGTGACTGAATCGTTAACAGACATCAACCGACTCGCGCAAGGAAGTAATAGCTTAGGACACTGTAACAACCTTCTGCAACGCATGTTCCTGTTAAGCACAATGCCCAGCGCCATCTTTTACCAATAAGAGTTTAGCCTCGGATGCCAAAACTCAAGCAGTTTGTGGGCCACGTAGGTAGGGATGGATACAAGTGTGTATGTAAAAAGTCCGGAGCGGAGGAAGCATCGACAAACTTCAACATTTGTTTGGCATTCATGATTCGGCCCTTAATGGCGATCAAACTCGGCCCCTGTTCTGGGACTGATCTTGACGGAACGTCAGAGATTTGAAGAGGAGTGAAATGTTCAGTCATCACCAATTCCATTTCTAGAATAGGGATCAGGCGCCTACCGTCGCGTGCCATGTGGTCTCGGGTCCGCATCGGGACGGGTACTGCGCTGCACTGCACAGTACAGTACAGTAGCGTAGTCCTGACATCGACCTCAGCGGCCGAGTCACTCAGATCTCAAGACTCAAGATGATACGTTACTGTAAAGCGTGTCAGCCATCAGAAGACCCTTACAGCAAGCCAGCTATGTCATGTCTGAGCGACCCTGCATTCATGGCGAGCTTTAAGCACATACTCATTTCGAGAAGCCCTATTAGATTGCCGTGATCCCGCGGCGCGGGTTTGCCGGTGTCCTAATATAGATCGCACTGGTCGTGCTACTGTACATAGCTCTATTAAGGGATCAGCGTCCTTGAACTTCATCCCTCGAGTCGATTGGTGCGCGAATGGGTTACCCCAAAGGTGGCTGCCAACTTCCGACGACCACGGATAAAGTGTTGTTGATGAACATCATCGTCTAATCTCTAACACGCCGTCGATATTGATGCCCAAATTACTTTTTTCCTTCTTTCTTCTGCCTCCTGAACCATCCGCTTCCGTCTTCAGCCTATGATCGGCAGCTGAAAGTTTGAGAATTTGTCTTTGGAGGGGTGTCCGATCATTCGTGATGAGGCTTTGCAGCAAATCACTCTTCTCTACTTTTGAATACAGTCAGACCACGCACAAGTAGCTTTGACGGTCACCTGAATCCCTGTCCAGGCCTTGTTCATATGCGTTGTCTTATGAGTTGACTGACTAGACGGGTTTAGACAACACCAAAGAAGCTGGGTCATAGTTAATGAGATTGGTCGCAAAGTCCGGGAGTGTACCACTGGTATCTCAATTGGTAACTCGAGCCGCGATTCTTGCAACCAGAAACGGCACAATATTTGAAAAATAATAAGATACTTGGTGTAGCTCGTTTGCTGATGGAAATAATCATCTTGGTCATGGCATTTTCCCGTCGGACTTTTGCGCATAGGCCAGCATATCTTGTCCCTCGGTCTGTTGAATGCACAACCAAGACCTCCATTTTTATCTTCTGACATCAACGTCGCAAGTAAACCTGAACAGATCATGGTATAGGGTCGTCATTCGTGCAGGCGCTTGGCGCGTTTTGCATCTAGATGTGCCGTGGCTTGACAACCAAACCCTAGACACAGCATTTCTGGCCCAGGTACGCAGGGATTGTTGTTTAGCAAGAGATTCAGACCATTCGCCTTCTGAAAGGCGTAGGTCAAAACAAAATCTCACGACCAAAGCATCCTCGGCAATCCTAACCTGCGGAACCCTAGGGGAGGTTGTGGCTTGCCCCAATGCATTTCCACTTCAGGCGAATTGTGATATGCGGCTCCGACAGGGTCGCGATGGATTTCCTTTAGTCAGTTGTTCTCCGCAGAAATCTGCCATAGTAAGTCATTGCGCGGGGATAAAAATAGCCGGAATCATTCTCATAGAATGCCTTGAGGTATCATACTGATAACCGTGTCCATGATCACCGCCTGTGTTAGGTAACGTAGTAGAGGCATAGACTCTTTGTCTATCGCACTGACGAAATAAAAAGACTCGGCGTGGATTTCAAGAAGATCGTCAGTCTGCATGCATCTCGATCTTCCGTGCCTCCCAGCTATACGGGACATGCTTCATTAGCGTATTGCCAAGGCGCTAGTCATGGCTGACATAAAGACCTGGATAAGCATTGACTTGAATTGGTCTATGAAAATTCCAATTCTGACTCCAGGCTTTTTGTCTGCTCAAGGTCAAGGAAGGCTGTGTATGACAAGGTTCAGGTTCTCAGGAACGTTGAACTCTTTCAACGCCAATTATTACACCGCTTTCGTCTATTCCCCATGTAGGACTGCACAGGTAGGCTGCAGGCTATAGCCTTCAAAGGAGACACAATCATGTCAGTGCTTAAAGCTCAGTCCCAAATCAACCAGCGACTGGCTATAGCGTACGTGACATGAGGTAATACTAGGCGCCGGATGTTGTGTTTGCAGAAGCCGGTTGTCCGGTATGATATGCGAATAGTAAACATCACTCGATATCGCAACTTCCAGGCATAACACAAGAGCCCGAGTGATGGATGATAGTGAGGTTCATATGTTCAACAGCGGTTACTCGCCTAATATGCAGAACACAACTAGCGATAGACACCCAAAGTTTCTTTGAGCTCGATATCTGACCCGTTCTAACGGCTTCGTAAATGAACGAGTGTTAGGCGTTGCAAAGACGGTGGTGAGCGAATAAAAGCAGGGCTGCGACAACAATTCTGTCTGTCTTGCCATGCGCACATGTACACCCTGATTATGAGCGCATGGTACGCATGGTGGTGAGGTTGGGAAGTGCGGAGCATAATAGCCAAACGGGTTCGTCGCCAGGGTCTGATGGGCTTTTCGAAATGCCCTAATATCTTTGGTCAAGCTCGACTTTCCAGGGGAAATCCCATTTTGGGACACGAGATTTGTGATTTTAGCCAAGCAGAGGGGACGTTTGGTCATGAAATCAGATCTGATCAAGGGTCAGCGTCCCCTGCACATCCTAGCGCTTCAAGCTAGTTGGTGGAGTTGGGTTGCTTCCATATCTTTAGTGCTGCCACCCAAAAAAGAAGTATTTGATACTCAACAAGGAAAATATAACGAGAGGCTGGTTGTTTCGATACTCCGCACAAACATGAGACAGGATAGGGTGAAGTAAGTCCGTAGCTGTACCGGACTATCATCGCAATCGAGGCAGGTTCGCCGAGTCAGATTTTCGTCTGGAGAAGATACTTCAAACGGAGACAACTGAGTAAGGATATTGTCGGGACGACAGGGAGTGGAAAGAGAGGGGAAACTGCTGTTGACTAGCAGACATGAAATCTCTCGGTTGATGATCTCATCAAGCTGTGCTAGCCTTAAAATCTGGGGATGATCACAGACGAGAACTAGAAACCCGTCTCAATCCGCAAATGACACCACCAGCTGCTCATTGCACAGCCAATGAACAACTGGCAGGCAGTTTCGGCCGAGATGTGGGTTGGTGGCAATTGCTAACATCGGCCGAAGCCAACAGAGGCTTGTTTCAGCTGTGGAACCATTGGTCGGGGGATCAGGACCAGAAGTAGAAGGGAGCTGACTGCGTTACCAGGCTAGGTGCTGAAAACACTGTAACTTCGTGCAAGGAGATCTTGAGACCAAATCTCAGCCTCGTCCGAGGTTGTCCAGAGGGCAGCTGTCGACCTTCGGGGCGGGGCTTTTGGTCGGCAAACTGAGGTGGAGAAGCCGCCGTCCCAGCGTAGCAGAATGGTATCTTGGCGGAATTTCCTAGCCCGTCGACTGCTCTAGCTTCTGTACACAACCGCGGTGAGTAACACAGGACCAACGCCGGAGCAAATACTGCTTAGGGGTACTTGGTATTTTGAGCCTGAGCATGGTGTACGGTATGTGTGACTTCGGAATGAGCATTGTCGCACGAAGCCAATCGCGACACTGGGAGCAGGTGTCAGGAACATGTAGATCACCATGTTGTTGTTTGTATTCCCAAGCTTGTATCCGTAGCTGTCTGTTTGTCTTGCCCAGAAGATCATGATTTGCCTTTGCTCTGTCCATTTTCGATCGGGCAGGATGTTTACGCTCTGGATGATGCTGCAATATCGACACCCTGCTGATCGGATGCTGATCAAGTATTGTAGGGTAGAGGGGGTGAGTTGAGTGGCTGCGAGGGGCAGAGTGCAGATGCAGGCAATGATGATTATGATGATGATGCGACAACGCTTTTGTTTGAGAGAAGAGGTGAGGTGAGGTGAGGGGATGATAGTGGGTAACTGCAAAGTTGTACTGTAGAACAGCTCCTGCATTATTCACTTCACGCTCACAGCATTTTACCTTGGACGACCATGAATTCGGAAGGCGCATGAATTGGTCGCCAGAGTATGAGACGCTCCTTCCTCCAGACATGAATTTCAGCCAGCATTCATCCATGGAAGGCGCTCGTGGCTTTTCTGGTGAGGGGCCACTACATGCATATCTGCCCCTCTACGCCATCAATCAAAGGGCCTCAAATCCAAAATGGTAATCGGTCAGACCTCAAAGTCTACCTAAGTTAGCTTCGTGGGTAAGGTGCAGACATAGAAGTGATGTGCAATATGGTAAGTTACGGCAAGGCCCTAGGTGTACATGGCTGTAGTGTATTGATATCGTGGAGCATATCAGTCCCTGGATGTCAAGTCAATTCCCCTCTCATCTTGTCCGTGGACATGAGACATTGGTCTCTTTCAACGCTTGTATGTACAATATCTCTGCAGTGTCATTCCGCAATGCAACTCTACCTTAGGTACGAACGGAACTTGTACAGTGCTATGTCCATAAAGTGGAGTTGAGACCCATCATCAGCTAGCCATCCCTGGCAACATCCCTTGCCTGTCGACAGGGAACTTGACCATGTCTGGAAATAGGTAAAAGGATTGCTTCTAGAAGCCCTATGGTCAAGGGCGGCCTAAAAACTACCGATCGGTTCCAGGGAGTTCTTCCTTGGCCAATTCCCAACAACAGCTATTGTCTCACGCTCAAGCTGTCGAGACGCCTGAAAAAGGCTTTCAGCTGCAGACTGAGGTTACATTGAACTGCAAGCCAGGGCGGTGATTGATTGCTCGCTCTTCCACAGATAGGCACATGCAAATCATGCATAATGAGTTGTTGGCCAGATTCACGCGGATGATCAAGCCAATGAGAACCCGTCAAATAGTGCAGTCTGTGATGATTTCAAGATTGGCGGCCAGCCTAAAATCAATAGCCTGTATCCGTGGAAAGTCTTTTGCAACAACACTACGTGCGTGTGACTGGCTGCACTGTACAGTACCTAGTCACTAAGGGAAACATCTTCTCGGCGAACGATGTGGTTTTCGGGCTTTTTTTAACTGATGCTATTCTGAACTCATGCCTTGCAGTCCCGCAATGGGTTGGCATGTCACTGATCCTGAACCTTCAGGATCCCTTTGCAAGGAAATACCAGGTAAGGATGAACTGAAAACCACTTGCATAATACTGGAAGTTGTTCCGGAGAGGTTACATCCCTGCGTTTATCCCCGGCTACACCAACTTGGAGTTTTATTTTTGTAGCCGATAGTTCATCAGTAGTCCTTCCAATCATACAGTGCTTTCTTTTTCAGGCTCAACTCAAGATATCCTGATTGCTATCACGTGAATGGTGCGTTTTTCTAGCCATGTGATGCTGTCAATGAGTAAAGTCTTGGTCATGATTTTTATTTTCTTATGTGTAATGATCTGATGGTTCTAGACTCAACTTAGCAAAAATGTGATATAGAACTCGCTGACTTTACTGAACAGAGCATTGTTACCTAAGTAGTATAGCCATCTATTCGTGCATTTATCCGCAGTCCTATCGCTGTTAGAGGACAATGGAACTGTACCATGGCTCTGATTCGTCCGCAAAGCAACTTTGACAGAACCGCGACCATCACCAACTTTTGGAACTCAGAGAGACATCGTACGATGATCCAAGTATTCAATCGAAACCTCAATGCCTATGTCCCATGCCTACCCTGTCCTTGCCTAGCGCCCGAGCTTGGAAAAGAAATGGCAGGTGAATGGACAGGGGCGGTTTGCGAGGAACAACAGGTTCCGCAGTATCGTGAAATTCCCGAAGTCGAACTACCAGCGCATTGCTAATCTAGCGCTGTAAATGTTGCAATGATATCACTCTACCAGCTGGACAAAGCGACCCCAGAGAAAAACATGGTACAGGCCACCAAACAAACGCAAAGTTAGAGTCCGCCAGCGAGGAAGCTTCATGGTCCACAAGTGAACCCGTCTTCAAGTATAATCGGACGATTGAGCACTCCGAACTCCCGTCGACACAAAAAGAGTGTAATAAGAGGACGAGAGTCGCAGCCCTAGATAACCTCAATTTGCGGTCAAGGAAAATTCATTCTGCAGTCATACATGACCATGGTAGCACTTCATATAATAAGCCAAGCCTTGGATCGCTATACTTGCGCGCAAAAATTAGGGAGGTAAATTATCACGGGTTGCAATACGTTTCCCGACAGCCTGTGAAAGGCCCAAGTATTTGGTTGAGGGTTACACTAGACGAGGGAGCCCGAATACGCCGACACCCTGGGCACAGGATCTACGGGGCAGCATACCCGATATAATCCCGTTCAGGAATATTGAGTGCGGGAAGATCATGTCTATCAATAACCATATCCATGTCATTATGTGCTTCAACTCACAGTGAGAAGGCGATGATTTCGATGAAAGTCATATTGTCGATGTAAGGTGTTGGAATGATCAATGATGTAGATTTGGGTAAGACGGATGAAAGTTGAGATAGAATTGGGAACAGGCCGAACTGCGCCCGTCTACGATTGCTACTACTACTGCTACCTTTACTGCATAACAGATATGAATACAACATTGAGACCCTGAGACGGGTAAGCAACGCCATGCGTCATGGTGTTGAAATTTATCTGAGCAGCGAGGCGCAGCTATGAGACAAGAGCTTCAGCGGACTTATCCGTGACTCCATCTCGAGTGCAAGATGATGTATGAGGCAAGGCGAGCTCAGGCCAGGCCAGGCAACACGGGCCAAATCTTTTGGAAGCGAACAAACGAACAAACGAACATGAAGCGATGGAAGAGCTGCACATCCATTACAGCCTTTCCAGGTAGTGTTAGTGTTCTGTGAAAGCATTCGTGCGGCGGGCGTTTATCTTACGGTGGGCCGCAAGTAACGTTCCAGTGTTACTAATCTACAAGCTAACCAAATATGGTTAAGCGTATGCCGTTTTTAGAACTTCTCCATACTCACATCTTGACCCTCAATCGAAAATGTGCCGTTTCTGGAGGTGTATCGTCCCTACAGATTGCGTTTGTGATGCAGATGTAATGCATGGTAAGGAATTCGCTGTATGTTTGGCCAAGCCCATCTCAGTGTTCAACGTTGCTGGAAAAGCGGACTAGGGCTTTGCATGCTGGAAATGTCTCTTGAGTGGTTTTTGCAAGGGACCTACAGTACAGGCTTAGACTTTTGACCCGAAGCTCAACTACCGGCCGCCCCGGTTCGTCCGTCTAAAGGGGACCATGCCATTGTTCTCATCCCCCGCCGCTTGAGCGCGCCATCTCAAAGACTGTTTCCGTACGCCCAGCCCAATCAAGGAGAAGAAGACATGTCGAGTTCAAACCAACGAATAGAACTGAAGACCGCTACTTGAGCCAAGTGAAGCCCTGCAACCGGCGCCCCACGGGCACCGAAGCCCAGTCGAGTAGATAAAAGCCCTAGACAATCTGGGTTAGGCTATTGTACCTTGGACCTTACAGTAGGTTTCCAGTCCAGTCCAGCCCAGCCCATGCCATGCCATGCCAGCCAACCTCTCACTCGCTCACACACAAACAAGGGTGACTAAAAAGCATCGTCTAGGTCAGGTTGAGCAAAAATAAAAATCAGCCGGCGGGTTTCTCAACAACAACTACCTCCCTAACTGGGTGATAAAGTACAGTGCTGTAGGAGCAACCAACCTAAGAGGGGCACGGACGCCCAAAGTTATTTTTACCCAGTCACGTACTGTTTTTGTCACCTCTCCGCTCGTTCCACCTGAACTTCAAGTGGAAGTTCAAGTTCGGTTGCCAAAGCGTTTAGTCAAGAGTCTTTCTGACTTTCTTGGCGATGACAGGCACTTACTTCATTTTTCTTCTCTTGGCTCTCGAGGGTCTTAGATACCTTTCCGAACACCGCGGAAAAGCGGAGGACGGACGCTAGTTCTCAACGATCTTTGGCACGCTACTGTAGTTTGACCTACCTCTGCCCCTTGACCCTGGGCCATGTGCGTCATGTCCTCCGCGTGCAAGGTTTGTTTCTCGGCCGCTGTTCACCAGCTCATGACTGGTTGGAGGGCTGGATGCTCAGCTCAGCTCCCCGTGGTGTACATACTATGCCAAGTTGCTACACACACTGTGTTATCGTCTGCCCTTTGCTACAGAAAGGGCGTCAACCCGCCTGTTGGAAGAGCCCAGAGCCAGAGTGGCCAGGTGCTGGGTACCCTCTATAGGTGCCACCATCCGCCACTATCTCTTGTTAATGCTTATTTTATCTTTTTACTGTGTTGTACTGTACAGGAACTCGCACTCGTTCTTTGTCGTCTGCTGCCCTTGAGAGCTGGATAGGGCAGGACTGGGCGCCAAACCGCCACCACTGCAGAATCATGATTTGAGGTTCATTCCGTTCAGGTTATGGAGTCATTACCATCTCGGTGGTCGTGTAGAACCATGGGACGAGCACAAGCCAGCGAGGTCGGCCATCTACCCAATGAAGCATCTCGAATCAACTGACCCCCCAAAATAGCACAGTAGAAGCACCTTGTATGTATGGATCGATGTTATCTTCAGGCATGGATCCGTCCAGCTACTGTACCTTTACCGAACGAAGCCTTGGCTCAGCATCTCCAATTCCATGCTTGCTAGGTGCTCCAGTACAGTACCCCTACACACTCCGCAGGCCTTCCCGCTTGGCACGTTTCTTTCTGCTAATGACCAATCCTTACTTAGATCTTCTGATCTGGTATGGACGTTTTGCTTAGGTTATGGTCTGTGGCCGACGCTCCTCGGGTCTTAGTCTAAAGATGAGGAGATGGGATTTCTCAACTATGACAGATGCCCAGCCCAGGGATCTTTTGGGGACAGCGGCCCTATTACTGATGAGGCTGCAGGACGCCCCCCCCCCCTGCCGTCCCTGTGTGGCACCGGACCACCCCCCATTCTTAGCGTCTTGGGCTGGTACTGGTAAGTTGTGTTTCTCCAGCGCACCTCACATTCTGACTCTCATGCTCAGCGCAGAAACCACAAAGGTCCATCCTTGCTCGGGGTTCACGGCCAAGAGACAGCGTCCGATACATTGGGACTCATCCACTGCTGCCCGCTGCCGTAGTCCCGGGGCCCGCACTCCACAGCCCACAATTCCCTTAGTCTCAAGCCGAACTCGCCGCTTCTCTTTGACGTTCCCTCGGCCCATTTCTAGGTTCCTGAATGGTAGACAAGGTTGCATGTTTCGGGATTCTGATGATGCTCGCTCTGATTCTGGCTCAGGCTCAGGCCCAGGCTAAGGCCAAGGCTGGCTTGTGGTGGGTGCCCATCGGCTGCACCCTTTTAGCACTGATGAACTGGCACTGACGCTGATTGCTGCTGGCTCCTGCACTCTCACCCACACAGCACATGGCACATAGGCAAGGACCCTCTTACCCTCCCCATACCTACCTTGCCTTCCCAACTGTTTTATCGCAGTACAACACGGCAGGTACCTACCGCCCGACCTTACCTACCTTACCTACCTTACACAGCCTTCCACCCGTTCCTTCCATCCCACTCTTTCTGACCTTACCTTACACTCCCACTCCTCCTACCCCCCGGTTACTGTTCCCCCATCTACTACTCCGCTTGTATTTATGAAGGCAGCTGTCCCCAGCTCATTCCTAGATCCTCTCTTGATTCTCTTTTAGATATCTCCAACAATCATATCAAACTTCACAAGTTATCATCACGTTCGCTATCCTCCTCACCCTCCTCATCTCTCAACCTTTAGGAAGTCCTCGTCGACTCCTGTCACTCGCTTTTAAGTTACGGTGCCTTGCTTGATACTAGAAGAACGGTCATCTTCACGATCCTCTTCTCTTCTCGTAACTCTTGGCCATTCAACCTCTCCATATTTTGGAATTTAAGGGAACACTCGCTCTGTACAAAGACCCATCGCCATCTGAGATCGACAGCCTCACGCTAAAATCATCTGGACTCGACCCCCGAAATTGTCAAAGATCGACTTCTGGCTCGAAATTGAATACGAGATCCGCCCACATGCTCATTTAGGCTTGGAGCTGCTCGATATCTTCAACTTTGCACATCTACCTTCGCTTCCCGGACCAACGGCCTGAAAAGAAAGAAAAGAAACTCAAATTAAGAACACCATATACGATCGCTACCACTCACTCGAACAACTAGACAAGGACAACTCATCATACAAACCAACATTCGACGGCCAAGGTTTCGGATATCTCTGCAACTTATCTGACTTTGATCATTGTTGCCTCGTAGAATCTATCGAGCTTGCCAGCCGCATTAGTGTGAAGCCATCCGTGTTTAAGTCCTCGACGCTTTACACCGAATTGCCTATCACGAGACTACAATCACGATATCCTTAATTTGGCCTCCTTGGATCAAATCCTGGAACCAATCGACTAGGTGAACCATTGATTATCACCTTGTCTAACGCTCGCTATCAATCCACAAGCTTGCCTTTGTGGATCATTTCGCGTATGTGTCTTCCCTTCATATGATACTGTGCATATACTTACTGAATAGTTCTCACCACACCTTCGCTTTTAATATTTCAAAATGGCCGGTCCCGGTGGTGGTCCTCCTCGCCGCAGCCATACCAAGTCCCGCAAGGGTTGTGATACCTGGTATGAATCACATCCTCCAAGATAACCCCCAATCCAAATACTGACTCTGCTTCATAGCAAACGCCGACATATTCGTTGTGATGAAAACTTCCCTCAATGGTGAGACTTATATCTGTGTGATCGTCATCCCCCCCAAGCTAACATGATTACAGCCGCAACTGTACTAAGCACAAGATCCGATGCCCTTATAACGACGTGCAGGTTCCCGATTCTGAGCGCTCTACCACTCCCGACAAGCCCGACCTTATGTGGACGCCCCAAATCGAGGCCGCGATTGCTGAGTGGCAACGAACAGGCATTTTCCCGCTCCCTAGCCTTGGAATTTACCCTGCGCCCATGCCTCATCTGTACTCCGTCGAGGACCTCCGTCTGATTTATCACGTTGCTGCCCTGTACTACCAGCTGGCTACAATCGACGCGAACAACTTCACCCTCTGGACTCGCCATATTCCCACTCTGCTTCGAATCGGCGCTACAACCCCATATGTGATGCACGCCCTGCTCGCCTTCTCTGCCATGCACATTGCTTTCCTCACCGACTGTCCCTTGGTCGGCAGCATGGCCTACGAACACCGAGGCATCGCTCTCAAGGGTCTTCAAGAGGCCATTGGATCTTTCTCTCGTGAGACTTCCGATGCTATCTTGGCCGCTTCTCTAGTCCTTTCCTGGCAAGCCACCGATTGGTAAGTTTTGAGCCTTCCTATGTGTGATAACCTCGGCTGACCGAATCATTAGGCGCAGCTGGACTCAGTTGATGCAGGGAACCTCATCGGTAAGTTGATCAGATCATGATTCCCGAACCCCGCTAACCCGCAGGTAGGTTATTGATGCCATGGACCCATGGAAGCATGAATCACAATTTGGAGACTTTATCGCCGAGAGCAGCACGTTCCCTACAGCTCCACCATCCCCTGGAAAGGACCACCGCCCCAGCCAACCTCGCCCTGAGGACCTGGATGCTTACCAGCGTACCCTCGAGCAAATTCAGAAAGTTGAAGCCCACCTCAAGCATCACAAGGAAGACACCACTCAGATTCAGCATCTGATTGGTTTCCTTCGAGGCTCCCGTAAGATCAGCCCTACACTTTCCATTGCTCAGCAGTTCGAACGTCTCCAGCCTCTCCGCAAGTGGCTCTTCTGGATGCCCGTTGGATACTTGCAGAACTACCATGGCTCTCCTAACTCCTTAGTCATCATTGCTCACTTGTATACTGTGGCTCTTCTCATGGAGCGACTCTTCCCCGAGATCGGTGCTGCCTACTTCGGAAGTTTGTCCATCTCTCCGGTTGAGGAAATCGCCCGCCGTCTCATGTCTATCAATGTCTCGGGCGCTGGGAACGAGATGCAGACTCCTCTGACTCTCATGGAGTTCCCCATTGATACAGTTGGCCAGTTCCGTTCCCGCATGGGATGGATGCACCCCGAGAGAACTCCATCGTTTCCTCAGTTCAACCCTCGCAACTTCACCGTTCACGAAGAGATGCCATCTGCTGAGACATACCTGTACGGGAACCCTGCTTTCAGTTACAGCACCGAGGAAATGCCAATGCTCAACGCATCTGGCCCGCCACCTTCTGCAGTGAGCCCTTTGGTGCTGTCTCCCTATCCAACCCAGCAGTACCTCAATGTCCCCTCTCCGGCTTACACGGGAGCCTACAGCCCTGCGTCCTCAACATTCGAGGGCTCAGTTGCTTATAGTGACACCGAGGAATACGGCTCATGGGACGTGAACACTCTACAAGGAGGACCCTCTTCCAACATTCAAGACTCCCCTCAAAACTATGGCGTCGGGTTCGTTACTCCTGTCCAGGCCGTGTGGATCTAGGCTCCTCGAGACGCCCACTGGCTCAATTTGCACGAAGAACATTAGGGGATTGACCGTTACCACCCAGGATGAATACGACACCTACGTACCCGCCTCCAGAGGACCCAAGTTTCTACATGACCTCCATGACGAGCGCCCCGTCTCCGTATATCAGCTCGGAGCAATTCGGCATGCTTCCTTTACCCGAATCGCCCGTCACATCGAACGCACCACTACCACGACACCGTCATACCTCGTCTATGTCCTCTGCACCACACCCTCCGTCTCCCCTGGCACGACCTCCTGTGATGCACCAGTTCGAAGACAACGCCCGACGCCGAGCAA
This sequence comes from Fusarium camptoceras, assembly GCA_004367475.1. Lineage (NCBI taxonomy): Eukaryota > Fungi > Ascomycota > Sordariomycetes > Hypocreales > Nectriaceae > Fusarium > Fusarium camptoceras. The sequence continues at coordinate 187,184 of QGED01000014.1, forward strand.
CCTGATACCCACCCCCCGAGTTCGATTCACTGCCAATTTGGCTTAATTGTTTTGCATTGATTTATCTTTCTACTTTTTCCAAAAACGACGCCGGCGCCATGTATACCACATTCCTTTCAACACTCGCTACAACCGAATCACACCGCATTGCTATGCAATGCCAACACTCCCTAACCCCTCGACTGTTACACGCTCTTGGAAGTGTTGTATCATATCTCACACTCTTTATGATGTCCATCACCAAAAGAAACGACATTCCTTCGACCAATGATACCCCAATAGACACTCCTTCTTAACGACTTTATGAAGATTCGATTGGTTATAGAATTCACTCCTTACGATGTCTGCCTATCATTATGGGAGATTCGTATGCGGAGAGCATAGCGACTGTTTTTGTTTTACTGCGCCTGGGAAAAGTTTGGCGTTGACTGGAGTTTAAGTTAGCATTTGTTTGGCGCTTTTGATCATGTTACGTGCCTCTTTTGGAATTGGTCATGCTTATCGCTCCCAACTCTTCGCAGAGCCTGGGGCAGCGATGGAATAACACGGGACAGAAGCACTATTGGATTTGAAGATATTATGCCTGGCTCTACAAGAGAGGCTGCAGGTGGACATGTACGTTTTGGATCGGAAGGATATCGTGCAAGGATAGATCTACTCTTTGTTTGCTGCTTGTCATGTGTATCTATGATATGTAGGCAAGATTGATGTCTGATGGCCGTTTTTGCATGATTAACCTGGGGATTAATTATAATCTACGATTTTTGACATAATTGATTCGTCTGTCCAACAATGATTGTGGTCCTGTGAAAGATCTACTGGTGAAAATTGTGTGTTTGTTTTGCGCATGTCATGACGAAGCATACGCAGCGCAGACACTTGAAATATGTAAAGTTGGATCCTAATCGATTTGGCCTAAGATTTAACAGCATTGCTCGCTCTCCTACGCCTTGTATACGGTCTCTTGGACACTGTCGTGGCCAAAGCCGATTGTTGTTCTGACTGAACTGACGCCATCGTGTTGTGCTGTTATTGTGGCGATGATGCCAATGATGGCACTGTAGTAATAGGGGGACTAACTGCTAATAGCTTGAGGAACAAGAGATTTTTATAGTAGTTACCCATAGTAACATAACCTTTGGTCTTGGATGTTGTTTAGCATAAGATTCATAACCAGCATCAGTATGATCAAAGTTTTAATTTGTTGAGTGAGTCTTGCGGATGTGGCATCTTCAAAACTTTGAATAGAGCTCCTCTATCGAAGTTGTAGTAAAGACTATTCCTTCGCAAAAATGCCTCTTTATAAGAGATAGCTCGTAAGCGCAGATACTCTGCTATTTAGATTGAGATACTATATTGTCGAAAAGCTCCTGTCTCTTGCCACTGGCTTCCTCTCTTGCCCAAGCTTTCAGAAACACTAAAGGATGGGACTTACAATGTACGAATGTTGTTCCAGAGTCTTTCCATATCGAATGAGGGTTGTGGATGTTGGCTGTATGGGCAATCAGCTGGCCCAACACTTTACAAGCCCGGCAGTCGTTCATAGTCTAGTCTAGACCTGAGGTTGTGCCCAGCTTCTGGATAGTATCTCGATAATTAGCGCTACAGTGACTAAGCGTATGAACATGTTACAGTCTCTGATACTACAAACGAGACAGCAGCCTTGTTCTCCATGATGAAGATGAGACTATGATAGTTCTTTATTGCCGTATCGATATACAGCCTTCCTCGTCCTGATGGGTGGATAGCAGAGAATTTGTACCCCACAGCTTATCGAGGACGCGAAAATAAAGTAGCCCAAATGCTCGTCTAGATGGACACCCAGGGACCAGAGGATCTCGTCTCTTATGCTCTTGGCAGCTAATAACTCAACACCCTAGTGTCATCACAGCTGAAGCCCTTCATCATATATCGCCATGTCGTTATATCACATTTCTTAAATCGGCATGCAGGATAAGTGGTTTGAATTTGAAGCCGAGACTACTCGCTCAACACCGTTCATACTCCAACGCCCCTTTTTCACGAAGCCAAAAGCAGAGCCTCGCCACACATCAACGCCCTCAATAGCTACCTATCAATGAGCCACTATCCAAACATTCATACGCACTCATCAAGACTCCCAAACAAGTGGTGGTGATGCAGTGTGTATAAGGAAAAAAGGAACAAGTCGAGACAAGAAAAGAGCGCATAGCCATCCCGGTTATTGGTATCAACATTCCATTCCGGTTCCCCTGCCCGGGAACATGTATCCAGCCGGTATCACCTCCTCTTCAAAAGGGCCGACCGGTTTCCCATCTAAAAAAAAATACATATAAAAGAAGACAAGACCACAGCTTGGAGGCTCTGCTACCTCGGAAACGTGTGTCTGCCAATGCCTAAAACTCCAAGGCGCCTGTACGAAAAAGAAAACGATCGAAATGGATCATGTATGGGCGACATGGCCCAAGCCAACTCCGGTATCATGTATTGTTGATGCTACATCTCTTAAGCATCGTCGTTCTTCAATATCATAGTCTGATGTTCGTAAAACTGGGTATGTTGCCCATCTGCTAGTCGCCGCAAAAAAGTAATCGTCACTTGATGGAGCGATCATTCTAACCGCATACTTCAAGCTGATGTACTGCTTCGAGGCCTGTTCGAGGACGTTCGGTTTGGTGGGGGCAGTCGTGCACTATCGCTTCGATCCCGGCCAGCACCTTGTCGTACGGCATCGCTGTAGCTGGGCACAGGTGGATGACGAGGGCTGGAAGTTCGGCCGGGGGTAACAGTGGCTGACGAATTACCTCGACTGCGGTTCATTACTCGAATCAAAGGCGTATCTTCCTCGCTATCGCTGCCATATCGATCATCGTCACTGCTTGAATGGTCGGGACTTTGGTATTCGGGTGGTGGATTTGTTGCGTCCTCGAGGTGCAAGTGTAAAGGGTTATGGTTGTGAGTCTCCTGTTGAGGTCCGGCATTGCCGCTAGCTTCGCCATTCTCCTCATTGGGTACAAAGTGAGCCAAGGAAATATCGGTGGAACTCCTAACCGGACCAGGGCTTGTGGGAGGCAGCACGCGGAAGTTGCCGCTACGTGTTCGTCCATGTGAAGGGTTCAAGTCGTTGGATGGGTTGCGTGTATTGTATGAACTTGCTGTGATGGAGTGACTGTGTTGTCTGCCTTGAGGATAAGTAGAACCGTCCTTGGTACCAGCTTCCAACAGAATGCTGCCCTGCTCAGATCCATAAGGGGGTGGAGGAGCCAGGCTTCCAGTGACGGGAGCGAGACCCCATTTCTTGACGTTGGCCTCGATAAAAACGAAGCCGGCCTGTCCGAGGTTGACGTGAATAGTAGCGGGACCGTTTGCTCCAATAGCGGGGAAGAAGTTCTGTGCCTTCAGACCATGGACTACCTCTTCCAGTTTCTTGCCATTGCGGGTGAAGAAGATAGCGCCAGTTCGAGGACGATAACCCACGCCAACGACATCGCCTTGGACCAAGGGGGGACCATAAGGAGTCGCGCCAAATGGTTGGTTATAACGGCGAGCGCCGGTGGATTGGTATCCAACGGAGTACTTGTGGTAACCTGGAATCATGTCAGCGAATGATCGGAAATGGAAGGTGTACAAGGGTATGACAGAACTAACCAGGTAGGCGGAAGAGAGGGTAAGGCTTGGTAGCCATGCCGATACTCAGCAGTGTACTCTCTGGCTTCTCGTATATCTTGGCCTCCCAGTAATAGACGTCGTTTTGCTTGGGAACAGGGAGGTTGCTCATGACGGTGCATTCTGAGTCGAAGAATTCTATCTCGGTGCGAGCTTCGACAAAGCAGTTGGCGATTTCGAGTTCGGGTTCAAACTCCCACGCGGAGACACCCTTTTCCTGGATAGCAAGGTATTGCGATAGAGAGATATCAGTTTGCATTGACTCAGGAGGGTTTGCGGTAACCCAGGCTGTTGCGAAGATGATTGTTAGCTGGTTCTATTCCCGTGTAGCGAGAGCAAAGGTTTGAGAACGTACCCTTCGCACGAAGGTATTCCTGGCGGGACATGTCGTCCATGACCTCGAGGGCCTCCGCCTCATCACGCGCGAATGCCTGTTCATCATCATATTCGCCTGGTCGGCCAAGTCGATCGAGAATGATGCGACCAGTGCTCGCGCAGCCGGAAACCCAGAAGATAAAGATAACCAGAGCGATGAGGACGATGGATCCGAACGACGACACGAGGCCGATGACGACGCCCGTAAAGGCGGATGACGGGTTCGATGTGAGCCCCATGATGGGCGATAATGAAGTTTCCTCGTGACTGTCTCTTGAATTTATTCTGCCCGAATTTAGAGGTTGATTGATTGCGAATTGCGGCTGATTCGAAGCGTATGGACCGTGTTGGGTGGGTTTATCGATCGATCGGTCGGTGGTGGACAATCAAGGCACGGTGCTTGGCGGACGGCGTCACCGCCGCAAATGGTACATGTAAGAATCAATCGAGCGGCGAGATAAGGGTAAGATGGAAGAGGACCTAAGTAGAGGGATCGCTAGGCTATAGATAAAGAAAATTGGGAGAAGAGAAAGAAACGCCGAAAGAAGGTGGAACAAAACGGGTGAGATAGGACGGCGATTCAAGGCCAAAAGTTTTGGTGGTGATGAGGAAGGAGGAGGAATGACGAAGACGGGGAAGGGAGAGACAACCTAAGAGAGAGAGAGGCGAAGCGTAGCGTTTGGGTGGTTGGTGGGATCAGATGTGGAGGAGACTCAACTCAGACACAGAAGCCAAGCGTCTCGCCCACGCGATATCGCCACGCAAAGTGTCTTGAGGATTCTATGTACTGTACTATACTCTACTCACAATAGTGGAAGAAGTTGATAGATTCATTATTCTATTTTGGAATTAGATTGAACTTGGAGATCTACAGCTGGTGCATCTGCTGTATTCTTTGTCCATGCCTACATGCCCGCGTCATGATTCTCAACAGAATGTAACCTGTACATAATCATGCAGGTTGTCGAGGTAAGCGAATGCTCCCAGCGACGAGACCTTGTAGGTGGGGCCTAACCTGGCTATCATCACTGAACCCAGGACCTAATGTTTGGAGGGGCTTAGGCGGGCAGTCAGCCTCGAAGCCAAACCAAAAGCCAAAAAACCCGTGGAGGAAAAGCCCGCACTCGCTCCCGCCGGTTCCGTCCAAGAGTGGACATGATAGCGCTTGCATCGTGTTAGCGCAGACCACTTTGCTAGGCTGCATGTCACTAACATTCCCTGTGGGGCATCATGTCTTTCAAGGCTGATCCAGTCAGTCGATCATGGAATGTCTAAGTACGGATGCAAACCCAGGCACAGGCACAGGCACAGGCACAGGAACAGGAACAGGAACAGGAATAGGAACCACAAAACCAGCCTCAAATTCCTGACGTTGTCGGTTTGATAATCCGCCGCATATAAGGGCCCCGTTCGCAGATATTTCCATTATCCGCTGTCGTATAACACTAAGCAACTTCTTCAAGGCCATATTGTTTCGGCCCGGTGGCTCTAAGACGCCCCCAGGTTTCACATCCTTCATGGATCAGGCGCCTAGAAACCCAGCATTGCATGGCCAGATGGATCTACAGATTCTGCCTGTGTGCTATTTTGAGCTTTCGCGATACGCCTCGCGTTCAGGTGCATGGTACTATTGACCAACAGTATTGCACTTCTGCTCTCGACTTGGAATTAATTCAGGTTGCTGCTGGGATCCTGAAACAAGCTGCCTGCTTATCGATATCTACCGAACATCTGGAGCATTGAGTGATATCTGTATGCCTTGCACTTTCTAGGCCAAACTCAGCAATCTGTCGCGTGATTGTTGCAGGATTGATTTGTCGTCCCTTTGTAAACGATTGGCATGATTGAGTAGCCTCGTCACAACTTTGAGAGTTCAGTTGCTGTGTGTAACTTCTATCCTGTGACTTCTGAGTTTTGAGTTGCTTATGGCAACATTAAAGAAATGCTACTGTTTGTCTCGAGCCTACTTCAAAGTTGCACTGAGAGTCAGGAGAAAACAAACAAATATGGGCTAAAAGTTGATTCAAAGTCGTGCTGACAATAAAAAGCTGGTTTTTGCACGACATTGACGATACATTGTTGAAACTCGATTGTACTGCGATTCGAAAAACACAATGCGCACTCGTGTCCAAGCGAACTTGCAATAACAATAATCAATAGATCAAACATATTGAGTAACAGTATCTTGATTTATTTATAGTCTAGCAAACTCAGCATATCCATATCCATTCATGTCCGTGAGTATCCGTTACCGTGCCTATTTACATACATTACACATACTACATGAATCAAACCAAAACCCAGACCCTGAAAGCAATAACCGTAGTTTCCCTGATAAAACTCAATGAACGTTTTTCATCATCCCATATCTCGGATCTTCATCTCTACTCCTCCTCCACCACAGTTCCAGTTCGGCCCCTTCGGGCCTCTCGCGCTGCCCTGCGCGCCCTTCTCTCCTCCCTCGCACGTTCCCTCTCCAACTCCCTCAGTTCAGGCATCGGGTGGTGATAACTCTTGGTTCCAATGTCGCCGCTGTCGTCCGTAGTGCGAGTCAACGCAGAGCTGACAAGACTCTCGCTCGCCTGCGAGTCAACTTGGCTATCAGCACGGGAGTAGCTTTCGGCACGCTGGTAGCTGAAGTCACGACGGGCGTTGCGGCCGGCTTCGCGTAGACGACGGGCTTCAGCACGCATGCGTTCAGCCTCACGGTTCTCACGGCGATCAGCGGTGGAGTAAACCTTGCGGATACCGGCCTTGGACTTTTGAGGAGTGGTTGTAGGGGTGGTCTGGTGCTCGGAGAGGAGGTTTGTTGAAACGTTGGATTCGGTGCCGTTGTTGGTAGAACCGTCCCATTCGGAGCCTTCACTTTCCTTGTTCAGACCGCCAACACGAGCAGCTCTTTCATGACGGTAGTTGCGGAGTTCCTTCTTGGCAGCACGTTCGGCATCTTCATCCTCCACACCTTCCTCACCGACATGTCGGCTGGTCTTCTTGCCCTTCTTCGCACGGTCACGGTCTCGCTTTTCCTGCTTCTTGCGGCGCTTCTCACGGGCATAGATGTCGCTAGCTCCGGCGGTGATACCAGTAAGTGTTGTGCTCTCAGTGACAACGGTTGTGTTATCATCATCGACGTCCTTATATACACTGCCACCACCGAGGTTTGTAGGTCGGGTTGCGTTGGAAAGAATAGTGCCGTTAGGACCGGTGCGTCGAAGTACGGTAGATTTGTAGTCGTCCCAATCGTTCTCTCTGAATTGGAAACCACCATTTTTGGCCCAGAAGAAGAACCAGATACCAGTGCACACAAACGCCACACCGATCAAAGCGAAGAGGAAGAAGAAACCGGCATTGCTGATATCATGAGGGTCGAAAGAGCCCGACTCGGGCTCGACTGATGGTCGGTGTCTGTCGTTCTTGTCGTCATCTCGAGCGACAAGCACTTTAGAGGACTCGATGAAACGAGTAGAGAGCGTTGAGAAAGCTTCAGCGGCACGAGGGGCGTACTGTGTGAGCGAAGGCACACTGCGCAATGCGGGAGCCATAATGGAATGAGATGTAATGAAAAGGTTTCAGTGAACAAGAGACAATCGCAAGCTAGGCTTCGGGTGCTGTAGCCCAGCCGAGCCCAACGGTGAAGGCGGTCAAGACCAAGTAACAGAACAAAGATGAAATAAGTCCGATATGCGGTATGTCGTTAAATGAGTCGTGTCAATTCGTGATGAGGTATGAGAGAAGTGATGATTTTGAGATAAAGAGCGGTAAAACGATGAGAAGAAGAGGGACTTGCGTGGCTTTGCCAAGGTGATGGTGCTTGGTTAACCCAGAAACGATGCTTGTAAAAGACGTGGCTGGGACGTGTAAAGGGTGGTTGGGCACTTAAACGTACGCGTTCGAATCCTTACAACGCTTTCAACGTCTGTCAAATTAGGGTCGATTACCGAGGACAATAAAGCATTAGTGACATCAGATCCGTTTTGACTTGCACTACAGTATTTTAAGCGATGTTTGGCTCCAACTGAAGTCATGTTCGTCGTGCAGTTCAGCCACACCTTCAAATGACGTCGAATGTAAACAACCCCATCGCTGACCGGACAACCACTCGCACAGAGAGCCCATTTAGTCAACAACCAATCACAGCCGTCCACGACTTGATGCTTCAGATCTCAATGCACACGCCCCCTTCCAAGGTTTCGTTTCTGGCCGCTTGGGAAAGGGAACTGACGAGCTCTATTTTAGCCTGCATAAGTTGATGGAAGGTGAAGAAGCTTCTAGGGAGGAGCGTCGGACCTTTGCGAGACGCCCATTATCCCTACTGCGCGCATAATTCATCGTGATACTCTGAGTTGGATTTGCTACAGACCCGAGACCCCCCTGAGACGGCGTCAGCAGTTGGTCTTACGGCCGCATGAATGATTATCAAGAGCGCTTAACTGAAATTGTTAGGTGTTGAGTCTTTAGCTATGATTGTAGAGATCGTCAATCTTTCACGCATCAAGTCGGATATCTGACACACAGGTAGTTCCCGCAATTTGGTTCAGACGCCTTCATGTCCACCATCTTGTTACTCCCACCATTCCCAATGGCAGCGAATTGGTGTTTCATCCCAATTTCTCGTCGCCGTTCGTCCACTCGTTGTCCCCTGATCAGCAGAATATGTCACAGAACTGCACAAGTAGAAAAGGCGATTGAAGAATCCAAACATGCATGCCATGCTGGTTGTAACATATGATTATTCTCTGCCGGGCAGTAAATAGAGGCGCGAACCTCACCTGCCCGTACAATCTATCGTTCTGATAACAATGTTGCGTAGTCCTTCCAGCAATGCCTTAACTTCCTCCTCTTACAACATGCCAAGCAATACAAAAACCACATCAGTACTCATTCCTCACGCAGCTTCCCAAGGTACATGCAATCCGGTCGTAGTAATGGGAGACAAGGGACAAGATAGTAAAATCCTAGTCCCAATCCTGCCAAACCAGCCCTGCCGAACTAGGGGCGGCACCGGTCCGGGCAGCCTTCAACCATTGCCAGATGAAGACAATTTAGTCGATAGCCGCCCGAGGGTGAAACCTCTCGTCCCCCAAGGCACATTGGCGCTCTCCCATTGCTCCGACTAGAATCCAACACAAGCCCTACCAGGGCGTACATGATTTCGAATAGAATAGTTGCTGCTTCTGGAAGCGCTTTTGGCATGAACTGCAGGCGGTAGAGTACCAGGTCCCTAAAGGAACTGGATCATCAACTGAAAGCTTCCACTGTCAACACTTTTTGGGGTATCAACTTTCTGCCATGAAACCAACAGGCGGGTTTGTCTCAAGAATAGAAGCATAAGGATACAGGTTTAGAGAGAATTTTCACACAACTGAAAACTCAGTTTCGGTGCAGTACACAATGTCCACCGAAATGCTCAATCAAATCGAAGATCCAAGATTAAACGTGAAACGCTGCCCATCCCGTAGACATCTGGATGCAAGAAATGTGTAGAAATAATATAAGTAAAAAACAAAATGCAAAAACGCGCTGATCATCAACTTTGTCGTCTCTCATAAGAAGAAGAAGAATCAATAAATGTAGTCATCCATAGCGAACGATGGGTCATACGGGGCATGATTTCCAGAATAGCCTCGGTGATGCGAGTCAGAACGACTAGGAGTGTGAGGTCGGTAAGGAAGAGCCTTTCGTTCAACTCGAGGTTGAACATCTTCCAGCTGGTAGTAGCTGCTTGCACGGTCGCTACCAATGCGAGAGGTACCATTGTTGGGTCTAGAAAAGGTAATCTCTCCTCCGTCACCACACTCAATCTCGGCACCCGATACACGCACGACAGCCGAGCCTGATACTTTGATTGTAACATTGTCGGTGTCGCTGGAAGAAGACCGAGTAAGACCAGTAGTGTTACTTCGCTTGTACTCGCTGTCATCATGGCTACCACTGCTGCGACTGCTTCCACCACCCAGTCTGGGGTTACTGGCTTTGCGAAGGGCGTCAGCAGTAAGAGGCATAGCTGGGCCACCATTGATGTCATCCTGGTACTTCATGGCGTCCAAGTACTTGTCCTCGTCGAAGCTGCCATCCCCACTGTCCATTGATTGTTCATAATCGTAAAAGGAATCTCTTCTAGTGTTGCGTGCAGGCACGATATCAATTCCACGCTGTTCATATGCAACAGACCCACGACGAGTGCTACGGGCGGGAATGATATCAGCACCGTAGTTGTCATATGCTACAGAGCTTCGTCGAGTGCGAGCCAAAGCTGTACGGCGGTCAAATTGGGCTTCAGGGGAGTCGGCAAATAGACCAGGGCTGTCCGCAAATTCTTCTTCATCATAGCCATGCTGGTCTGCAAAACCAACTCGGCTGCGACCAGATGGAGGAGGACGCGAAGGAGTTCTAGTCTTCTGACGAGTCACTGTTTGAGGTGGGGCACGGAATGGAGTGGTTGGGGGAGGCATCGCAGACTTGGGCCGGGGAATACTCTCAGGAGGAGGCATGCGTCGGCGATCCTCATCGTTCTGCCCCGGTCTCTTGGAACGGGAGGCACGCCTTACCGGACGAGGAGGGGCGGCTGGCTCCTCTTCCTCATACTCGTCCTGATGGTAGCCGATGGCAGAGGGAGAAGGCTGGTTCTGTCGGAATCCCATCGATGATGCAGGTCGCTCGAAGCGATTTCTGAGATGAGCACTCGCTTGTGATGAAGGCATATCAAAGAAGCCGGATGGTCCACCAGTAGCTGAGGGCGACGGGGGAACTCCCGACACAGACGGGGATGATGCACCGGGGAAGTAGGGCGCAGGTCCTGGGAAAGATCCTACAGGGAAAGAGGGCTGGGATTGCTGGGAGTGATGCCATCCCATGTTAGAAATTGGAGGAGCTGGTTGTCCAGGGTAATAGCTGTGAGGTCGAGTTTGAGCACGAGGACGCATGCCAGAGACTGCAGGTTGCTGGACACCATAGCATGAAGGATCCTCAACACGGCCTCTTCGATACTGCTGAATAACGGGTTCAGTCCTAGGCTGACTTAGAGAGGCGAGGCGGGGCCTTCTCGCCGGCTTAGCCTCATGATCTCTGGGATCTCTGGGTTGTGGTGGTGGTGGTCCTTGAACCTGAGCTTGGTGCCTGGCGGCTTTAGCTCTGGCTTTTTGTTGTTGCTGCTCAGCAGCGTCTTTTTGTTTCCTCTCCTTGCGGCGTTGATCTTTGTCTCGTTGTTCACGTTCTCGCTCTCGCTCACGGTCGGCCCGACGGGGACGTTCTTCCCTGCGGGGTGGAGGAGGAGCAGGTTCCTCCTCTGAATAGTCATCGCTAGGAGGGGTGACCTGCCTCCGACTCGAGTGTCGTCTGTGATCGCCTCGAGACTTTCCAGTGTTGGGACGTTCCTTGGGAGGGCTCGATGGTCCTGGAGCTTCAGAAACGGCATAGCGTCGTGTATCCCGGATACCCTCGAGGACAGAGCTCTCTGAGTCCTCCTCGGCATCCTCGACGTAGCAAACCTTGTTCTTAGCAGACATTTCGTGGTATAAAGGAAGAAGTGATTGAAGTCTGAGCGAATTCACTTCAAAGAAGTGTTGATTGGATGAGGGGTTCGACGGGTTCGAACAGGGACCACGCTAGGTGGGACGGCACAGTGGTTGTATATGGTCGCAATGGCAGGCGGTGAGTAAGCCGGCAATGGTGTTGACCTTTTGCAATCGCGAACGCAATGCTTTAACGTCCCCTTTCGTGAAACCAAACAAACGACATGTGAAGGAACTCGAAGTCGTTGATCAGGACAGCTGGAGCCGGAAAAAAGTCGAGAATAAAATGTCGCTGGTGGATTGGATTGGGTGTTAAAAGCGGTGACGATAGTGGCATAGACCAGGGCGGTTTTTTTCGATGGAGACGCTAGTAACGTTGTTATAACCGATGGTATACCGTAGTAATCGACCGAGATGTATAATATGATGTTCAAGTTGAAGCAATGAAGCGAAGAGATATGTATGTAGGATCGTTTTTCAAAAAAGAGACGGTTATCAAACTGTCATGGAGAAAAGACAAGACATGGAAGACAAGAAGGAGGGGAGGAGGGGAAGGAGCGATGGGCATGGATGGACGGGATGGTCTGTTTTTAATAAAAGTGCAGGTGCCCTGGTGGTAATTTCAGGGCCTGGGGGCGTCCAGCTTCCATTTTCTGTAGTTGATGTGTGTGTGGGGGCGTGCGCTCAGACTGTTACCGGTAGTTTTAGTGGGAAATGTAGCTGGAGCGCTGAGCTATTACCGCCGGGCCTCCACGGCGGACACGCAGCCACTGGCCGTTGTGGCCATAGACGTTGATTAATGGCCCAGTGATGAGGAAGCCACTTTATTCAAGCCCAACGTCTTTTTTTTCTTCTTGTCTACCCAAGTAACACCGAATTATGGCGAGATAGGATTGTCACTGAGAGTATCTGCAGCAAAGGAGAGGGAAAGAGGTGTGGACTGGTCGGGTGTGTAAGGTGCAACCAGCAAAACGCTGAAGCACACAAGCACAGCGCAGAGAGAATGGAAGCAAGGGGGTTAGTCTCATCAGAAACTATCGGGCCTGGGGGGTGTGTTCCTAGGTAGCACCACGGGACGATCAATCAAGCGACTCGACGCTGGAGCCAGCACAGCAATGGAACTGCAGACTCACTCACACTGCAGTCGAAGGAGAGCAAAGCAAATCAACCACGTCAAGTCGATGAGAGCAATGACGAAGGCACTGACACGAAAACAGAACAACACGCAGAAAGAGATTGGCTGCCGTTTGTTTTTACTCGCTCATTTACCCGTAAAACTTGATTCATCAGCAGTAAGACACCACCCGTTCTACTTTTTTACTACGGCTCATTCTCGTTCATCCAGCAACCAAGCACTACCTCCATACCTCTAGCTATTATTAACAGCCACAAACATTCTAAATCAAGCAATGACTCCCTATGTGAACGTGCTGTACGGATATCGATATCGCGCATTCGTCACTCTCCGTCTCCCTCTGTCCTGGGTCTATTCCGATGTGGCAAGGGAGCCTTAAGAATTACTAGTATCCATGGTAAAACAGCTGCGTCGTTACGGCCCGCCTCACTCAATGCTGTGTTGGCATATTCTCAATGCTGAATAAAGCATTCCCTCACAGCTGCCCCTGAATTCCCCCCTTCTCATGACTTTCCCATCTTCCATTCTTGCTCAAACTCTGATCTTCCCAAGAAATGCCATTAAAAACTATCATTCTGAAGTGGGGATGGCTTCTGGAACCAGGGTCTGCGCTTTTGCTGTGCTGGTCAATTTATCGTGGTGAATGGAATGGAATGGATGAATAATGGATCCATCCCCATCCCGCTCAAGGCTTACCACCATTAAGCAGCGAGCTGGGCGATGGAGTTTTTTTCACTAAGCCTTGACCTGCCCTCACCTTGTGCTGGGGTATGCCTGTCTCAACTCAATGGATAGAAAGATTGTCAGTCGATTCGAGGTCTCGAGATAAAATCTCTATTCTTTTAGTTTTGTTGAACAATGCGTAGTGTCACGATATCAAAACCACCAGCGCTTTGTCTGATGGGCACCAAACTAGGTAGTCTAGGCCTCAGAGATGAAATTCTTGCCCTGGTCCTGTAAATTCAACCCCGTGTACAGACGAAAGACCCTGGCAATTGATGGAATTGTCATGTGAGTTGTTGCAGCTGGTGAAACAGTTTGGAATAGCCAAAACACCAGCAAGCAATCGCCAAACCATACTCAAACGAAGTGAGGCGGTTAAGCTGTCGCTGCTGCTGACGATGCAAACTGCCATGCCAAACCCCAGCAGCCCAGCCTCCGACCCTCTCGCCTCTGCTTTGCCTGCGCCGCCGAGAATGGATCTGATCTGTCGAAGCGACCCCAGATGGTGCCCTGAAGCGAAGGGGACTGTTGAGAGACCCGACTTCTAAGCGGGTCAGGGTGGTTATCTGACAGGGAATCCCTTTGTATGACTGGCGCCAGGTTCAAGCAGGCAGGCCCAACTGTGGACCTTCTTGGAGCGTTTCATCCAACGATTCTTTTGGAAGCTTTTTCGTCTTTTCAGTCTTCCAGTCACGACATGCGCTGCCAAAAAATCTGCAGGCCTGAGTTGAGTTGAGGCTGATCAAGACACACCCCTCCCACCGAAAGTGGCTCACTCTACACAAGCAGTCTTGCTTTTTTTGCTACTATCAATCAAAGGTGTTTTGGTCGCTGATGAACTCGTTTATCGATCGGCTACACTCAAACGAGAAACGGTCGCCTACAGGTTCACTTGTCTATCCGAGCCTCGAGGAAGCCGGAAAGAAGCATGAGCAGGGCAGGGTTGTTCGCCGTTTGCCGGCCCGTCCCCACGAGTGACAGATAAATTGGCTTGACAGGCCCGAACCTCAACTGCTTGGTCTTGGTATCTCTCAACTGGGCAGAAGCAGATCGGGTCTGTGATCACATGGCACAAATGCTTAACAGAGTAAGACAGGGGACGGGTACACCAGACAAGGACAGCCAATGCAAGTGCTTCACTCGCCAAAACGGTTATTACTGTAGAAACATGGCGAAAGCTAAATTGGGTAGATTAGATGCCCGATGTCTACTGTAGAGTACCTACGTAAATGGCTGGGCTTAAAAGTTAACGTTGTTTATCCGTCTGTCTCCATTGATCTACGCCTCCACCAAGTGCCGTTCTTAGCTTGTTCACAGGGCTTCTTTTGATTGCTTCGTGCCTAACTGGGTAGTGTAGAGCCTTTGCCCAAGCCTCCCCTCTCGTTCGGGTACCAACAAGTGAACCCGATCTACAGTAAAATCCAAGCCAAAGGGTGAGTGCAGCGCGGGGTACACGTGGGATATCGAAGCACCCACTGGTACATTAACTATAAACCTGGTAGTGACAGGCTGTTCTGCCATCCATGTCCTCGTTTGTGACTGGTCGCTGCGATTTGGGATGAGGCTCTGGACTTGATTTGGAAGACGTTTTAGATTATCGCAGCGTTGACTCATAGCAAAGTGATACTGCGATAGAGTGTCGCATTCGTCTGCGATAACATTCCTGTTCCGTATGTTTCTGTTCTCTCCTCAAAGAAGCCAGAGATGAACCGCCATTCGTGCCAATTGAATTTTGACGCGCTTACGGCGTTGTCGTTTCTATTCGATTCGGTATCGAGGCTCTAGCATCGATCTCGCTTGTGAATCCTGGCCGCTTTGCCGCAATGACCATGCCTGGATGCTTGCACAGGCCAGGTCTGGATGCCCAACGTCAATCACCACTTCTACAGCAATCAATCAGATAGTCAAGAGGTTGGAGTCTGCCTGGTTCGGGGTGGATGGTGCCGTTGTCGGCGACACTGCAATGATTTCGCCTTGCCCTGTGCTGGAGATCCGGGCCAAGCTCCGTCCCAGCCTCACGTCGCACGATTCGTCACGACTGATACGTGTCCATCGTGTTCCGGCTTATGCTTGTGGGTCAGCTTCCGAACCCCGGAGCAAGATGACTCCACTCTCGCCGACTCGACCTCCGGGCCCAGTCCGAAGACTGGCCTCCGCTCTCCTCCGTCCTACTGCCGACAGACAGCAGGTATGGCGCAGCTATGTGATGCGTTGTCTCGCGTTTCATGACCTGCTTTAACCTGATTACGACTTGCATTGACTTGTCAGTCATCGCCTGTACGCCTCACTGTCGAACTATTCACAATTACTAATTGCAAGTCGAGTCAACCTCCATGTAAAAACTGACAGTACCGGTAGTGTTCGTATTGTATCAGCTGACTATGAGTCTTAATCGAGGAAGGACACGCCGCAGATTCCTATTTGATCTACTCGTCCAATACTGGATTGCTATCTGCCGTTCCACTCCACCCCCGTCATTTGCATCCTTGAGACCCTTAACATCAAAGCATTACCGTTTTGCACTTTCGCCCACCAACCTTCCTTTCCCATCTTCGGTCGCCCGACCAGACGTTGTAATATTCGGTCAGTTCAAGGCTGTTGATTGGTATTTGCTTTGTTTGTATATGCCGCGTCGTCAGCCGTTGTGTTTCCTCAGATCTTTGGAACTGTCACGACGAGCTGCTGTGTTGCCCTCGCTCTCTTTTGACAGATACAGATTCTGTTGAATGGTGTAGAGATTCTTCAATCGCTAGATTATGTGACTAAACCAGACGGGGATATAAACCAGCTGGGGTGTTGCGGATGGCTTGCCTTGGTGTCTTCAGAGAGTGCGGGGATAGGCTAGACGTGCATCCAAGGCATTGACGCATCAACAGCGCCATCAGCCAGCATGAGTGCCACACAATTCTGGACCATTCACTGAGATTATGTTCTAGACATTTGTGGCGATATCTGTAATCGGTGTCGTGATTGTGGCTTCGACCGACCACTCCAGATGATTTTGTCAGAGACGGCCGAGACAAATATAACTGCAACATCGCGAACCTCGAGGTAGCTTTGTGTTCAGAATGACGGATTGCTGTTCTGTCAACGAGTCATCCTAGTCTCTGGACTACTGCAACTAGCCTTGGCCTTCAAGATGACAAGCATAACTGCAACCATCATAGGCAGCGGGCATCCGGAACCAAACCGCGGTCTATCGTGTCCGCTGGATCTTGGAATATCGGTCTGCTTGTAATATCTCCAGAACTAAAACTTGAGACAACAATGGTTCGCGTTCGTTTGCACATTGCTGCATGAGCATAACACCGCTCGAAGATCCGCGGATGTGGAGGCCAAGTTAGCTTCCACACCCATTCATCCATTCTTGTGATCAAAGTGGTCGTAGTCAGTCACCCTTTCATAGCACGACAACCACCATCGCGTTCCCGACCTCGACCGCCGGTGCTGATAACGGCCATACAAAGGTATTGGAGAAGCCCCAAAGTCCCCTCTTCTCCTCCACCATCTTGCACACACCGCTTTTTCCATTCGCCCCTCAATCCGACCAGACACAGGAATTCACGTTCGGCCGTTACCGTGCAGAGCCTCAACCTCTGGACATTGACCATCGTTGACATGTCTTATTGGTATGATGCCTCGCACAAGCAACCATCCACGGTTGCTTAGGTCTCACATTGATAGGCCGCTATCCTGCAGCTGGCCAAGAACCCATTAGTCTACAACAGAAGAACTGTTTTTACTCGTCGAGCTCCTATCTATACTAGGTGTTGATCAACGACGCGGTTTCTTTGGCTATGCATGTTACGTACCCGTTCTGCTAGCTTGCATAACACTGTTGTGCAAACGATCACTTTGAGAACGGGCGACAACCCAATCGTATCGATTGCATGCTATGTTGTGATATCTACGATCGATCTGGGATTCGTAGAGAAGGGCTTGATCTGGTTATACATAAACAGCGAGTTACAGCTTCACATGTTGTAAACGGTAGAGGTTGAACTGCCCCAGGAAAGGTCACGGGAGAGATAAGTGCTCGTCGAACGACATTTACCTGTCAAACTAGAACTGTGGCAATCGAGTGTCATGATTTGTAACCACGGGTGTGTGCAACTGGGAGTGTAGTTATTCGAGAAAAGCGTGTCAGCTCTGTTTGTCCAATCTTCTGGATACCCCTGTCGGCAGTTCTCATGTTGTGAAGCCGGCTCTTCAGCATCATCCCATCGACCTTGTATGCATAACGTTTAAGCTCAATTTCCAACAACACTGTACGTCGTCAGAGACCAGTATATGTCAACTAGTCATAAGATGCACTCACGTTGGGCACGGTACAACCTTTGTGCCCGATCAAACCACAATGTCCAAGTCTGACACGACAGGTCGGTGATCCGAGATACGAACGCCATCATCGAAGCCATTCGCCAGCACTCCAAACGTCTTGACAACTGCCGTACGTGGCTCTTGGATAAACAAAAAGTCGATGCGCGAGGGTGGCCAGGAACCGCCGAAGCTGGTGTACGTCGTCTCGTTGCCGTAGTGCTTCTCCTTGGGTACCAGGTCCGACACGTCAGAGATGCCTGAGCCAGACGCCGTTATGGTCTTGTACGCCCCGTCATCGGGCTCGCTGTTGAAATCGCCGCCGATGAGCACCGCCGATGCCTTCTTGTTACCGGCCTGTCCCCACTCACGGGCAAACTGGACGAGGAGTTTGGCGCTGTTCTGTCTGGCTTCTACGCCGATGTGATCGAAGTGGGTGCTGAAGACGACAACACGGGTGGCTGTTGCGCGATGCTCGAACTCTGCCATCGTGACGATACGATTGAGTGCTGCATCCCAGCCTCGGGACGGTTTCTCAGGTGTCTTGCTCAACCAGCGCACTTCACTACGTACGTTCTTCCAGATGTCGTCGCGGTAGAAGATGGGAGAGAACTCGCCATCTTCGGGTTTCTTGCCACGTCCACGGCCTATATGCTTCCAAGGAGCACCCAAGTCCTCCTGGATTTCATTCACCTGATGGAAGAGACACTCCTGGAGACAGATGAAGGGGCTCTCTTGACCAGCGGTGATGAAGTTCAATTGGTTGATGAGCTTGGGTCGGCGCTCGGCCCAAGGTCTTTCGTTCTTCTCAAAGTTCGTCGTTGCGTATCGAACATTGTAAGTCATGATGCGCAAGGGCATCTTCGATTTCTTGGCGGAGATATCCATTCTCAGCGTTGCGCTGGATGCTATGTCAAGTTGGGTCATGGTGGGACTGGGGTTGGTTACGTCTTTAGTGGTTGGTAGTGGAGCTTAACAGGATGAGGTTATCAGGTAAAACGCGACAGTGGTGACAGGCGAGGGTTGATTGCTTGAAGTATGAGGGATGAGAATGAAGCTATAGAGTTATGGATGAACTGGCATGGAATGAGACGAGACGCGAAGCTTGACAAACAGCTGAGCTTAGCTATCCAATGAGGTCATCACGTGGAGAAGATTCCGTGTTATGCTACGATAGGAATGGCGTCTCGTTTCCCCGGATTCAGATCTGCAGGGGGCTTCTGCCACGCTTGTCTACATTGAGATCTACCGAGATGCTCTGAGTCCATTGTTCTATTCAACAGTCGATGCCGATGTTGGATACAACTAGAATAATCTGAAGCACGGTTCTATAGTTAATCAATGTGGCTTCAATTTTCATCGCATGCCCTGGTCAGCCAGCACTGATATGAGCTACTATAGAACTCTCTCGACAAGCTTGATACCCTCATCCTCGATCCTCGCTCGAATGGGATCGCAAAGCTCACGAGAATACGGTGCCAGTACACCAGGATCGTTGAAGTCTGGGTTACCATCCAGCAAAAGCTGCGTGGCAATTCCACAGGTCAACCCAACCCCCTTTGCCATCGCAGAGTAACCGCCAGGTCCACCAAAGAGCTCAAGGGTAGATGTGATCGTATCCTGTTGATGGAGGTGTCAGTTATGTCTGCGATAACGAAGCTGAGATATGAATCACTGACCTTAGTACCGCCCTTCCACTCAACTACAAACTTGTGCTGAAGCATCACCAAATCACGCTCACCGGGCCGATAGCTGCAGATCTGGTCGAGTTGAGCAGAAAGCGTATCAAGGAGATTGCCACGAGTCTTGGGCACAAATTCCGAGAAAAAACCAATCCACTTGAGGCCAGAAAGAATCTGCTCGCGCTGTTCCAGTGAAGCGAAAGAGCAGGTCTCATCCACCTTGGCCACAAGATCAGCCTCGCTGGTAGAAGCAGCGCCAGTCATCTTCTGCTGGATCATGGCCCAAGTCATGCCATCTTGTAGCCAGTCCTTGTTGGTTGAGTCGAGCCATCCAAGTTCGATAAGGGCCTTCACCATGGCAGGATTACCTTCGTATCGGAGTGTGCCTCTGATGACTGTATGGGCCTCGGGGATCCTGTAGGCTTCGCGGAACGAAGTAGAGTCTCTGTTGGGATACGCAAGGAATGAGTAGCCATCAAGGATGTGGTATGGGACTGCAGAATTCATGAGATCCTTGTTGGGGATTTCGACAACCTCTCCATCCTTCAGGAAAGTGGCAGAGTTCAATTGAGAGAGTAGAGCACCTCGGGATGACCAGGAGAACTAACACGACTAAAGTCAGCAGTACTCTTCCACAGGATGATTTAAGCGCACCTTGAAACGCAGTGGATTATCAGATGCCTCAGGAGCGGGGAGACCGCCACAGTACGAGTAGAACTCCAGAACCTAGACTGATTGGCATGGGAGAACCAGCGAAGTGTTTGTGCCCTTACCTTTCCACCCTTTTCATGAACCTCATCAATAGTCTTGACGGCATACAAGTGGCCAATGCCCGGATCCATACCGACCTCATTCAACACAGTGATGCCAGCCTGTTTGGCCTCCTGCTCGAGTGAGCGGATTTCAGGAGACACATAACTTGTGATGACCACGTTAGTCTTGCCTCTAATAGCTGACCGAACTACGCTGGCGTGATAGGTGAATGGCACAAAAGATATAACGACATCGTGGTCCGCAATACTACGGTCGAGCTCTGGGGAGGAAACATCGAGTGTGATGGGATTGATGCGAGCACGTCCTCCTGCGACCTGTTGGGCAGTAGAGAGCGTACGGCAGGCTGTTGAGTGATCCTTTAACGCGAGACCCAGGTGCAAAGGGGAGGATACATACCAATTGTGAGGTTGTTGGTTGGACTTCGAAGTAGTCGACACATGGCTTGGCCACCATGCCGCTTCCGAGAATTAAGATCTTCTTTGCAGTCATTATGATGAGGGTGATCGTGAGTGGCTGTCACGAGGCGATTGATCAATCTACGAGACCAGCTATGTTTAGAGTATGGTAAACGGAGAAGAAGGAGGCCCTTCCAGTGATCCTTTCTCACATTTTAAATCCAATTGAATCAAAGGTTATTGCATGTTGCCTCTCTAATTTATTTGCGATATCGCTCTGTTAAAGTTCCTCACCGGTGAGTCAATCACACCGTTATCTGGAGAAGAATGAGGGGTTCATTGAAAGTTCAGTGATTGATACCAACACAATCATCCATGGTAGTTTAAAGGTGACGATAGGACAGATCAAGCTACAGACACGTTGAGAGTAGTGATCAATTTGGAGTTGCAACTCAAGTCATACTGCGCAAGTCCGATCCAGTCTCTGAACTAGATCAGGAAGCCGTCAAATTATCCTCTCGCACTCGATGTCAATTGGACAATCTCTTGCACGGAATAGAGCTTGTATGGTCATTAGGATTGCTCAATCATAAAGAGATATTCCGCAGTGTATGTCTTATGAAAGGTCATCAGAGGAGCGTAATAATACTCAACCAACTGTATCATACAGTCATGGGTTAAACGCCACAATACCCTAAGTTCGTACGACTGTCTCGCTTTGTCAACAATACGAAGGTGTCAAAGTGTGGTGGTGGATCATGCGATATTCCCACCTTGCTTGTCAATGGATATGTCTTGCTTGTCTCTTGAACTCTGTACTATTCAATCGCAGCTGATGAGAAAAGATTGTCGTAACTGTCATTTCCCATCATTAGCCTTGTCTCGTCATTTTACTGCTCAACGTATCGTAGCACAGGTTTGTGATCTCTATAAACTCAGGCCATTGAGGGCTGGTACCCTCAGGACTTCAACATTGACCAACTTGAGTACAGCCCTACCCACGGAAGAAGAGATATTTCCACGAAATGCACATCTATCAAACAGATAAGCTCATAGCACTAATAGATATGTCAAGCATGCATATACGATCCATCTGGCACTTGCATTAGTGCGGTGCCCAAGCTTGTTTCCAACTTTGGGCATTAACTAGACTCCATCTCGCTATAGTCGAGCTAAGACACCGACTGTTCTCGGCCGGTAATGCCGCTACAAGGACCTTAAGCTCCTCCTTCACGATGCTAGACCGACACAGACATGAGCAGGGCATTGGCCACTTCCTGGTACAAGTGGCGCTCGATTAGCGATAATCCTTGGTTACGCTGCCAAGGTCTTGCTTGGTAGTCACTTCACAAAGCTGATGGCATGAAGAATTTTCTTCTCACCGTCGTTTCGCAAAGTCTAGGCTCCAGGAACGTGGCTCGGTTCGGGTTACTGAAGGCTCGCGCCATGGAAGACGCCAACTGTCAGTGCCTCATAGGAAATTCTGATGTTAGAAGCACTAGCTTCTAGCCTTACGCCCGCTCACTGTCGGCTATCTAAGAAATTGAAGATTAGAATCATCCCTGACACTTGCAGGGTCCGGGTGTCCGAAGAGGAGTTCGAGGTCGTCCAGCCCAAGAAGCGAGAGACATGGGATCAGGCAGATGGGTCTGTCCACCGTTACATTCATAGGCGATCAATTACAGCAGCCCGTTTTTCAGCTGCAGAATTCTGGCTTGCATTAGCTGACACATTTTCAATGGGTCTACCGAAATGTCAATTGCGGCTGAGACCGGAAGAGTCTGATCTCGGAAGAAGGGTGGGTCCCCATCCGGAGGGTCGCCCGGTCCAGACCCATATTTGCGGCCCGTGGCCCGTTTCTGCCAACTGGAAAGGGAATCGTCTTCGGCGGGTGGACGTGATGGCGGTAGAAACTATTGCTTTCTAGTGAAATCTTTCTGCAGGTGAGATGTCTGTTTGTCTTGACGGGACGCGTCAACTGCGTTTCGGAACGACGCATACCCGCTCAGACCTTCTTCTAAACCAACCTACTAGACTACTGTACTGATAAGATCAAATATTTATCCGTCCATGGTTGAATCAGGGTTAATGAATCATGGCATTATACCATGTGGTCGTGAAACTAAAGTCTAAAGCGCAAGAATGACGATAGAAACCTGTAACTTTTGGACAAGGACAGCGGGAGATAATATCTTAATGCCGCATTTTCCAACTTGTAAGTTGTAAGAAAGAATGAAAGGCGGGTCCAGATCAGACCCCTGACCCTTGTTTGGTGTGGCTTGGGAGGGTCCATGATGATCATGGGACGTGGGACCAAGGAGGGGGACCATAGGGTTGGATCAAAGCAGGATTGGAGGGACAGAGAGGAAGAGGAATGGATGAATCCGGGGGAGGCTGGCAGAGAAGATGCCCATGATACTGAGATGATGGGACAATTAGAACTCGATGATTTGGATTGTAATGGCTTCCATCACACCCTTCTTTTCCCTCAATGGCATCCCCGAACTGGTGTAGTAACACACGTAATCTTCTGTGATCGTCGCAAGGGTCCAACACAACACGGGAGAATTGCCCGTAACTTATCGGACGGCGACCCCAATAGTAAACGGGTTTACACTGTAAATGGTGACTGATCACTCTCACTCTCACTATTATTCTTTACTGCTGAGTAACAGTACTACTCTACACGAACTTATTCACAAAGGCATCTCGTGGCTTAGACGTGCGACCCTCCAAGTTGACGACGCCGAGCTTTCTCATACCAACTTTACCAGCCCTTGGAAGTTGGCAGTAGAAGCAGAGTCTTTAAAAAAAAGAACCTCATGCTTCCCCTCTCGCGTGCTTGACACCCGAAGCGTGATAACCCAAATATGGAGTCTTTGCGGATACGCTATCAAAGCTGCAAGGCACCATGCACAACAGGCCTCATTTGCGGATCGATCTGGTAGGAAATGCCCGATCGCAAATTTGAATCATTGTTTGTCCCTGAGGGGTAAAGCATGACTCCTCTCGAGATATTCCGGCTTGGCCGGTGGAGCTGAGAGAGAGCAGAGGGCAGAGGTACAGTCAGATGAGAATATCTGGCTGTGGTGGTGTCAACCATGTCTCACTTGAACGGACAAAAGCACCGACCCCGCGACGGACTTTCTCTCTTTTCCAAGGAAATACCATTGCTAAAATTCCATCACGAATCCAACCCCCATGTTCAGATGGACGAATGAGGGGTCATGATCTACCAAGACTAGTGACCGTAGTGTGTAGTGTGTAGTGAAGCAGCTCGCCATCTCTCAGATTCACAGCAGATCCTCTGTTGGATGCGCATTCTTACTTCCCTTTTACCTTTTTACTGGCGGCTGCAGCGCTAGACCCGTGGACCCTATGTGCATTTGAACCTGTTTATCACTGCCAACTTGAGCCCGTGGCACCCCAATATTGATAGCCAAAGGTGCTGAGTTATCGTAAGCCACCAACTCTTCTCAGCTCGTCTTCGTCCCTTGTTTGCTTATCAACCCGCTATTTTCAAACCCATGACTTCCATTTCCAGAGCCGGCGCCTCCCGACTATCCCATCCTCGGGCCGCGTGGCGTCGTCGTGCGCGCGACTCTATATGTTCGTATCTCTCTTGGTTTAACTACTTCACGTGCAGAGGCAGAGCCCCGCCCCGAAAGAGATAGACCGATGACCACCCATTTTCCCAGTCATAGTGCCCTCTGCGCACACGCATGCTTACAGAAATTCCGAGATATGACTGGGACTTGGGCCGCTTTTGGAGATACAGCCCTGTTTTTGTGAGTGGGTTCATGCAGCCATATTCTCCTTGGAGCCCTATTTCCAGCCATGCCCATGCCTAGTAGTATCAACCTGCCTGCTGCACGGCTGATGCCTGTGTGATATGTCTCAGATAGTAGTAGCCTGTGGAATGTGAGTGAAGTCGTCGAGAGGCTCGTTTCAATGAGTATATAGAAGAGGCTTCCTCGCCCGTTTACTGTTTGTTTCTTTGATCCTATTCAAGTACCATTCATAAGCCTCAGCGTTCCTCGTGTTCACTCTCACAAAGCACAAGAAACTGTCTGCGGTGAGTGACTTAAAAGGTTCTTCATGGAAAAAAGACGTCAGGGCATCCACTTTCCAGCCTTAAAACAATACGTCTTTGTTTCGACCTTGTTTTAACACCCAAATCGCGGTGAAGCCTTTCAAGCCACCCACACCCACTTACAAAGTCCCTGCATTTATATACCTCTGTCCTCCTCAATAGATACTCGATCAAATCAAAGCAAATCTACTCTACCCTACTACTACCACTCTACCTACTGCTTACTCTTTACGAGTATCCAACAATATGACTACCGAAACTGAGATGCGCTCTCGTCGGGACTCCTGGCCTCCGACTCAGATGCGCCTCAAGCCTACCATCTCTACCAAGACAACTCCGCTTCCACCCCTGGACGACATCGACGATGATCCTCTTACATACTTTCTTACACCAGCTCCTCTTCTGGACCTCGACGACGATGCGGACGATGCTCTGTTCGACTTTGACGCAGGTATCGAAGATGCCAGTGCCCCTCGTCTCTTTATCCGCAGTGTAAGCCCATCCACCCTCGATGGACTCCGCAAGCCTGGCCTACGACCTATGTCTCCCGACTCCGGCTCCGAGATCTCAGAGTCCAACAACGAGGACGATGACGACGATGAGGAGGAGGAATACATCAGCTTCTCACCCAACAAGCACGGCCTACTTTCACTCCGGGATCTCTTCATCAACAGCCGCCCACCAGTCCGCCCCAAGACTCCTGCTTTCAACCAAACCGCCAACAACACACTGCTTTCACCAAACACCCTTTCAAGCAGCCCCAAGCTCCGCGGTCGATCAAGAGGACGTGGCCGCCGTGGAGCCAGCTCAAGGGGTCACTCAGCATCTCGTCGGCCTGGACAACTGTGGAGGGAGCCAAGTCCCGATGTATGGTCTATTGAGGAGGAGACCGAGGAGGAGTTGATGAGTGAGATTGGAAGCAGTTGTGGTGCTCGCAGTGACACCAGCGATGATGAGGATGTTGAGGGTGAGAAGCGAAAGGAGAAGAAGACTAAGCCTACCAAGAAGGTTCGCTTTGTGCTTCCAGCTGTTGAGGTTTAAGCTCAAGGCTGTGAAGAGGAAGAGGAGGAAACATCTTGCATAAATCGGCGTTCAGGTTCTGCATATCATTTCAAGTTCATTTCTTTCTAGCATCTAACTCAGGTAGCATCTGCATATAGGCGGCGTTCAAGGCTTGCATGGCGGGAGTGTTGGGATCAGGAAGCAATGGCTGGTCCAGGGAAGGATACCTATTTGCTGGGCATGCATTCATTTGGTGCATCATTTCATTTGTTGGGGAGGATCTGAGTGGCTGGGAACACACAAACTCATCAGGTATATACTCGTTCATAGTACATTTTTCCCGGAGCAATCCGTTTTCGATACCTATTTGGATTTCGGGAATACCGGTCTGCGCAATAAATTGGAATTAGTTTTGAACAATATTTTTCGCACTTTAATCCTGTGACACAATGAGTCTTTGTACCTCGTGAGACTGCAACTGTGATAATTGTATTTAAGCTAAAGTTTGTTTGTCCTCGTGATGTGGCTCTTCTTTGTGCTTCCTTGGAACAGTTACTAGGGGTTGGTCATGTCTGAGATTAGGACGGACAAAGACTCTGTCAGGTGACACACATTTGAATATTGTCTTGAGGACAGAAATTCGTTCCAATATTCGGGTGCCCCGGGCATTCATTTGACTACAATGAAACGGTCCACTTCGTTCCATGCCAGTCATATTGGCTATTTCTTGGGCTTGATGATGTCACTGCATACTATGTATGTAGTAGCAGTATTAAACTCATATCCAACAGCCATGGCTAGGGTACCGTCAATATCACCAGCTTTACTCCTAAGTTCTAATCGGTTCGTATAATATAACACCCTGGCTCAGTTGTGCAACTGTAGGATAGATTCCGTTGCAGGACATCTGCTGTTCTAGGGTAAGCTGCCTCTCAGCCCCGGATAAGTTGAACACAACACGTTCTGGAACATAAGCTTAATAAGATGCCCGAAACACTAATCCTTCATGGAAGCTGAAATACCTCTCCCTAACTCAATATGGCATGCGGGAAGTGGACGTTTGAGATCTCGGTAGTGGATTCCGGCGCCACATTTCTAGAAACTTGAGCCTTTTCGGATCTCGAGATATTATTTTCGTTGATCGGGAGTATTTGCGGGTCAACAAAAAGCGGTATACCCGTTCAGGTCTCGATGGAACGTTCATGCTCGGCAACAGAAAAACCAAACAGCGCTCACTTGCGTTCGCATCGAACCATAAGGTAGTTCATCGTGATCTATGGATGCCCAACGGGCGAGATTGGCTTCCTTGGCTCTATGACCATGGTTCTTCTCCGCGTTTAGGAAAGTCTAAATGCACGAAACTTGGATACTTGCCATGCCTGTGGCTGAAACAATATAAATATTCTTGGCCTTAAGATTGGATGGCCTCCTCTTTGTTCTTTCCGCTTCTTTAGTTAGTCGTCGTCAGCAACGAAAACAAGGCGCTGTATGGCGTTTTGAGGCTAGCAGCTGTTTGGCCAAGATTTGAGAGGGACACCCATGTCAATATTGTTATTGCTGTGTTGTTCAATGGATGTTAAGTTAGTCTGCGTAGATTGATGGTAGTGCAGCATGTCGGTTATTGAATCGGCTTGGAAATGAGATTAGAGACTAATGTGTAGAGTTGGTAGCTGTAGACGTATTTCCTCAATGGGAAATCGGAAAGACCCTGGAGATCAAGACATTCCACCTCGTAAATAAGGAAGCCCATCATTGTAGATCTTCGATGCCCAAAGCAATACCGGATTGGAGAAAATCGGAGATCGGATTCAGCCAGACACGGGAGGCTTGGATTTGTCGCAGTGGGCTTGGACAGATGATTGTCTTCAAGGGCATGCTAGCCTATCATATGACAAACATCGACTGAAGCCCACTAATCTATGGCCAAGGGGTCTGGCAACTGACCCACTGGAGCCCTGGAATAGTCCCTGTCAGTACAGCGCCACATCCCACTATCCCTGGCCCTGATAGGTGGGATGGTAGCTTAAGCGTTGTTTACACTGACCTCGAGGTGGGACCCCATTTGGTTACCTGGGACACCCGCGACTCAAGTCAATGGTCCAGGACGCAACCTCCAAATTGAATGGAGGGCTCTCTCCAACAGCTCAGGGCTTGAGTCTGAGTGGCATAACCATAACAATCTTACCGTAACCTCTCATATCTTGGAGAACCCTCCATCATCCTATCATTTGCACAAGGCTTTTTGCCATCTCATTGACTCTGTCACCCGGAAATATTACGTTGCCATCCGTCATCTTCCCCTCTTCACCTGCATACCTACCCACTATCGCTCTTCATTCCTCCTTTGCGATTGCATCCAGTGTAGCTCAACGGCTGCTCCGCCTTTCTCCAAAGCTTCCCGTAAACTTTACCGGACGCTGCAATACCATAATCCGACAACGCATCATTGACGACATCAACGGTCGTTTATCGCCAAGCATCGAGAGAGCGACTTCGGCCTCGACTTGGACCCCGACCGCTTCTCTGCGACAGCTGCGCAGCATGTTACCGAGCTTCAGGTACGAATCTCATGAGAGCTGCCCCCCCTGTGACGCATCATGCTTCCCCGCCACGTGTGCGGCTGGGCCGAACAACAAGCTCACCACTTCCAATTTCTAGGTAGCTGAGATCATGTCATCATCAAACCCGACCTCCCCAGAGGAAGCTGTAGAGGAAGCCGTCCTAGATCCCGAGACCCCGCAGAAGACCACCGAAGAAAACGATGGAAAAGAGACACCCAAGTCGGCGCCGCCAGCAGCGACCCGCGGCCGACCGCGTGCCAAATCGACAAGAGAGCCTACACTTCTCCATGATTTCCTTCTAGGCCGGCCCTCGAGGTCACGGCAGACGGCTGAGCGCCAAAGGAGGATGAGCTTGGAGGCTGTCAAGGCTGAGTTGCGTCATGAGATGAAGCAGTCTCAAGTGAAGCGTGTCCCACCTCCCAATGGCGTTCGTGATCGAGTTAAGAAATGGCAAAAGGCCAATGCTGCGGCTATGGAGCAGACCCCAGACGACGCAGCCACCGAACCACCTGATGTTGCATTCGAAGACGAGGACTTTGTGAGTGTGACGGAGGAGGATCGGGTCCGCATCAAGATGAGGAAGAAGCTCAAACCATCAAACAATAAAACGAACGAGACTCTGCCCACAGAGGCCACAGAGGCCACAGAGGCCGCAGGAGATACAGGAGACGCAGAGGCTACACCTGAGGAGACTCCCGCCAAAACACCCATCAAGTCACCCGAACCACCGCCACCAGTGACACCAATGACGCCAACAACACCGACCCCGGGGAAGCAAGTAAAACCACCGCCTAAGAAACGTGTTGTTAGCGACGAACATTGGAGAAGGAATCGGAAGCATGGAACACATGGAACGCATGGAACCAAGAAGACCTCACCTTCTAAAGTCCCCGCCCCGGGAAAGATACCAAAAGACTTTGTCTTCCGCACCCAAGCTAATCCCAAGGTCGCCAACAGAGTCAAGGCTTGGGCAGAAATGGTCGAAATTCCAGATCCACCACCACCGAGGAGTCATAAGTCGTCTAAGTCGGTCGGCGCAAAGCCATGGATGGACGACACAGATAGCGAATTCATGAGTGAAAGCGAATTGACAGTAAGCAACGTCAATAGCAGTCGAGTAACTGCGCAGCGCTCTGCCAAGTCAACACCTGGACCAGACGACGGAATCCGAGTCAGACCCATGAACAAGAAGAGACAGAGCGGTGATGGTATCCGGGTGAAGGCCATCAGAACGCCACTCACCGATGACGAAGGAATCAGAGTAAGACCTATGAGCGAGGTCTCGTCAAATGCCGGAAGTACTGTGCGGAGTGTCAGGTTACGCCTCAAATCTGCTCCTAGCTCACGGAGACCTAGTATGAGCTCCGTGAAACAGGAGATGAAGAAACAGATGACAGACACCAAGAGCGTTAACGGAGATAATTCATCAAAAATCTCGTTAAGTAAATACGCAGAAACTTTCGAGAGTTCAGAATGGTCCAAGACATCAAGGACAAATACCGTACCGTTCAAACTTACGAAAGATAACCCCCCGGTTGACACTCCCACGAAGAAGAGAATCCCGTCATCAGGCAAGCTAAAACCTCGACCCAAGAGCTACCAGCCACCGACGACAAAGCAAAAGGGCAAGGAAACGTGGGTGCCTGATGATGATGATGATGAGTCCGCCATTGAGCCCTCTCAACTTGATGGATCAGATTTGTCTTCCAGTCTTCTGGCCAAGTCTATAGCAGACATCCCAGGGGAAATTCCATGGGGTAACTCTGCTTTTACTGAACTTGATCTACCCCTACGCGCTCGTGGAGGACCACTCCGCAGTCGTCCTATCCGTCCTGCTCGCCCTGCAAAGCCCGAAAGGAACACCAGCTTCAAAAATATGCCAAAGGTTTTCAAGAAGGTCATGGAGGGCGCCAGCAAGGTGATTCATGAAATCAACGAGCACCCTCCCCCAAGGGACGCTGTGCCTAATAAGCCTACCAGTATTGAGAAGTGGCTAAATACTACGGTTGATCCTTTTGTTGAGGGTGAATCCAAAGGAAAGCCTTTGGATGACGATTTGTCAGATGAACCATCTTCTCCCGAGACTGTCAGGACTCGTCGCGCTGCATCTCGTACCGAGAAAAGGAAAGTGTCTTCCTCGACTATGAGCAAACCAGATACGGTAGATAAAGCTATTCATGAGCCACTCCCAGCGACGCCGGAGCCTGTGCAAGAGGCTCCTAAGAAACCCCAACCTACGCCTTCACCAAAGCCTGCACCTAAAGAACCATCACCAGAGCCCGAGCCTCCCAAGAAGGCGACACCAAAGCCGGCAACTCCGAAACCAGAGCCTAAGGTCGAACCCAAGCCTGAACCTGAACCGGCTCCTGCCAGAGAGCCTTCACCAGAGACAATCACGGAACTATCAACAGACCTTTCCACAGAACTTACACAAGAAATATCGCCAGTGTCCTCACCCGAACCTGAGGCCAAGGCCAAACCAAAGCGGCAAGACACAAAGTACCCGCCAAGAGGGGGTTCACCTCTCGCAGGCTTGAAGAGAACAAAGGCAACACGAAACACAGCTTCTCCTGTCAAGTCCAGCCCCAAACACTCACTTTTTGGTATGCTCAAGGAAGCTTTCACGGGCGAATCAGGCAATTCTCTTCCCAAAGTGAAGCCCTATACAAGTCAAGAAGAGCGACCATACGATGATGAGCCTGAAACCTTGTATGCCGATTCTAGGCACAATGACTCTCGCTATGATGACTCCCGCTACGAAGATTCAAGGTACGAGGAGTCAAGATACGATGACTATCGACGTGAAGATGATCGTTACGATGACGAACGCACTTACGACGACTCCGAAGATGGGACCGAAACAGTGCTATCCAAGACCGAAAAGTTGAGAAGTGTCAGATCCGCCTCTCCCGAAGAAGCGCGCAAAACGCCTCAACCTCAAAAGCAAACTCCAGAGCCGCAAGAACCACCTCAAGAGAAACCTCGAGAGAAGGCTGGGGAAACAGAACAACAGGCTGAAGATGCTCGGGTGTCTTTACCGTCAGCGCGTATGATGGGGCCGCGTCTCCCACCGCCAACTAGGGGCCAGTATGAGTTGTCAACAATTCTTTCCGAGGAGGGTTCTAGTGCTGTCGAATCGGATCTCACTACTGATGTCACTCAATCCACTCTTACGCAATCCACAGGTTTCACTAAAGGAAGCCGACGTTCAAATTCTCGTTCAAATTCAAAGAATCAGGGGTCTGGTCTTAAGCGACGCCTGACACGTCACTCAGATCTTGTATCAGTGCTCTCACTGCCCGACGATAAAAACGTCCCCAGCGCCATCATAAGTAACCGCTCAAGACCCAGTATGCGAAAGAGCCGAGGTGGGGCCAACGATGTGACGAATGACGACCTGCTTAGGGAATTCCGCGAAGATGAAAGTCTCTATCTTAGAGAGTTGAAGACATTAGTCTCTGGTGTTATTCCAGTTCTTCTACAGCAGGTCGTTAACGGCGACAATGCGAACGAACTTTTTGGCTCTGGTGACCATGTCACCAAGGCTGACGCCCTATCGAAGTCCGTCGTGAACATGGGTGTCGCTCTTGAAAAGCTTCAGATGGCTCACCGCAAGGCTCCTATTCAAGATATCCGTCGACTTGCCTCATGGGGCCATGGAGTTGTACCTATCTATCACAAGTACCTCGACGCCTGGAGGCTGGGCTTCCAAGATCTCGTCGTCAACCTTGCACCGGTAGCGGGTGTCTTGGATGATGAAGACTCTCTTGTCGGTGCCATGCCACGGAACGATGCTGGTGATATCGTTGATGCCGCTGGAGAGCGCGTCGACGTGGCTCATTTGCTCAAGAGACCTTTGCTCCGACTCAAGCAAATCGCCAAGTTCTTCAAGTGTGTTGACTCTATACTTGGAACTAACGATACCTACGATCTTATGAACGATTTTGAGGATCTACAAGAAAAGGCCCGTCGTCGACACCGCGAAGAAACGGCCAGGTTGACAGATGAGGATGCGATCAACACCGACACTACCAGATCGCGCGACCTCCGAACACTGACTGCTATGGATGAGGTGTACATCGAGCCGTCGCGTCAAGTCAGCGCAAAGGATTTCTTTTCACTAGACCTTGCGCACTCCAATGGTCAACGTCTCGAGTGCCAGGTCGAGTTGGTACACCGAGACAATCAACGCTTTCCTGAAGACAAGGGTGACCTTTTGATTCGCGAGAATGGTGTCAAGGGTCGATCATACCTTCTGTTCCCGCCAGTACCTATTGAATTGATTTCAGCTAGGACAGGAGATGATAATTTTGACATGGTTGTCATGATCCGGGGAACACACAACGACAGGCCATGGCACGAGCTGCTCACACTCACGACCGATAACGAAGATCAGATTTTGGACTGGCTCGATATCCTCCCTGTCTCTCCCGTACCTCCTAGGGAGCCGGAGCCTAGTGTGATCGATGATGATGAGCCATACTCACAATCCCGCATGCCCGATGTGCCAGTCGGCGTTCGAGGATCTTCTCGCAAATACTCGGCTCAATCCCTGCGAAACTCACATTCACGTCGCTCATCTGCCGCCGAGTCGCCTCCAGCAAGCCCTACTACACCCAAGCGACTTCCAGCCAGATACCGCCCTCGATCAGCCTCGCCAGTGACTCCTCCTCCTCCTGCAAAGTCGCCTGAATATTATGATCTCCAAGGTACAGCAAACCAGTACGACTACCAATACGATGAGCGACCTATGACCTCTCAGAGCATGCAACCCGATCCTCTCAATATCCGCAAGAGCGATGTATCTCAGCGGGATGATGGCGCACCACCACCACCAGCTCACCGAACCTTTAGTCCTAGCCCTCAACCCCAAGCCAAGTCCAAGTACTCCAAGCCGCCTCCTCTTCAGCCACCCACCAGCAGCGGAGTCAAGCGCCGTGGATCTTCTCCCCTCAAGCACGAGTACTTGCCTTCGGACCAGTCGTCGATATCTGGCACATCTTACACTCGCAGCTACGAGAACTCCGAAGAGGAAGACTACACCGAATCAGACTACAGCTACGATTCTTCTGACGAGGACGATATCGAAAGCGTCGATTTACCCGAAACCGAGCTGGGAGTCAGTATTAGGGACAACTCCAGATCTCGAGACTACATCAGAGAGGAGATTGATAGTCATCTGGAGACACTGCATGAAGAAGAGTATGCCGACAATGAGCCTAAACGCCACCAACTCCATGAGTCCATTGTATCAGGCCCAACAGATAGTCTGACACCTTCCAATTCTGCCTCTCAAGCTGGCCTTTACGGACAAAAGGTTGCACCAGAGGAGACCGTCCAAAGATACAGTGCTATGATTTCTAGGTGGTCCGACAAGGGCATGTGGAAAAACATCGCGGCTGAGAACCTTTCTGTCATTGTCAAAGCCGGTGTGATTGAGGCCTACATCGCCAACAGTTCATCTGAGCAAGGGGACAGGCCAATGCTTGCACTTGATCTAACTCCACTGGTGCTCATCCGCCAGAGTACAGCTGTTGATCTCGAAATCCGCTCTTCAGTTCGATCAGATTGCCAGATGGCCAACTCTCACGGTGGAGGCAACTTCCGATTCCGATGCCACAACGGACCTGACTGCTATAACCTTTACATGTCTGTTCACCATTCCCGTCTCAACAACCAAAAGTTCATCCAACTCGAAAACGAAGCACGTTTCAGAAGCTTCGGTGAACAAAGGCATCCTGCTGAGTATAATGATGATACAAGTAGTCGACGACGAAGCTGGTTCGGCCGCAAGAACAGCTACCGTGGTTCCGTTCGTGCCCCCACTCAATCATATGACGGCGCAAGCACTACTCCCTCATCCACTCTCTCCGCCTCCAGCTTCCTCAAAAGACTTACAGGACGTGGACTACCCTTCAGCTTGGCCCGTTCCTCAGTCAAGCGTAACAGCCGTTACGGCGGTACCAACACTCCCGGATCTTCCTCTTATGGCGACACCACCCCACGATCACCTTCAATCAGTGTCGAGAACAGCGGCCGCGGACCCTCAAGCTTCGGCACAGAGGACCTCAAAATTCGACTACATCTTCTTGTCGCCGCTGCCAAATGGGAGGACTTTGGCAACTGCAAGCTCTCCATCCAACGACCTCCTCCCGGCTGGCGCCAGGCTCTGCGTGCCGACCACGGTATGGAGAAGCGGGTTACTGTCACTACTATCCCCCGCAAGAACTCAGAAAAGCCAAAGGTATTGTTGGATGCCGTCCTGGGCAGTGGTTGCTTCACGGCGATGGGTAGCCGTGGTATCGTGTGCGGCGTCTGGGAGGAGATGAAAGACGACAATGGTGTTGTTGGCGTTGTTCCAGCTACGGGCCCGACAGGCGGCAACATCAAGAAGTGGTGCTTCCAGTGCGCCAGTGTCGCAGAGGCGAGCTGGGTGCTGCGACTTGTTCATCAAGAAGTCATGACCATCTGATCCTCTCAACCAACTTCCTTTCCATCACTTTTCTTGTCCTTATACAAGCACATTCACAATCCTGGGCTTTCCCAGGTTATTGCATTTTTTTATATCTTGATATCCCGGTGTTGCTCAGCACGCCATCATTTCTACATCTGTTTTTCTCCTCATCGCAAAGCGTGAGACTTAACGATACCACATTTTTCTTGGAGCCTTTTTTAATCTGATTGTGCATACCATTCTTGTTGTTCTGCATCTAGACATGGGCGGACGGCGTCTGGGCGGATTTGACCTGGGTTTCCGGTGCAGTCTTGAACCCGGGGGAGTACATTATCAGCATGGATTTGGGGAGTCGTTATGGATATGTTGGGGGCTACTCTTTTATTGAACATAGTGGGAGAGAGAAGCAGTGGTATACATGTAGTGGATGACAATAGAGATTACGTTTTACAAAGTATCTTTGGATTGATGTGACGCTCATAGCATGTTTTCATTTCCTTAGTACTTACTGTCCTGATGGTGGGTTCTGTCTGCTTGATAGCAAGCTTAACACCCTGGAACCTGGGTTGGTTACCCTAAGCTCAAAATTGTCTCCCAAGTGCATAGCAGAATCCAACCAACTTCACAGTGACGCATTGTGGGAAAGTCCCAAGCATAGTAGAAACTCAGCCTTCAGCTCGTTATGATCCAATCAACCAAAAACAACTCCATTCCCAATCCGGACGCTTGTACTATGCCGTCGTCAAAGTCTGTTGTGCTGCTCTTCGCAACAAGAGGTGGAATATTTTAACTGTTATACAAGAACCACCGATATCGATATGCTCCTCAATGCCATCCAGAGACACATATTTATCATAAACAAAAACGAGGCTACGCCGATCTAAAAAGCCGTGGCAGCTAACCATCCTGAACCACAAATACAAGAAAGCGATTGCTACCCTCAGGAAAAAAGCAATGTGTCATAAGCTCATGCAGGTGGAGGAAGGGGGTGTGGTTTGCCACCATCGACAATAATCTGCTCGTGTATGCGAGAAGCTGTATCCCCATATTCAAGACGTTTCCAAGTCTTGATACGGGCTTCGTTGGTGTCGACCTCGAATAGACGTACGCGACGATGGTAGCCACCGTAACCGGCGTAGCCGCCGAAGCCGGAACCGCCAGCGTAGCACATCCACAAGGCAGGGATCTTTGTCTCTCCCTCGCCTGTCATAGATAGGGAGCAATAATCGTTGCAGTGATCACTAGGAACTTGGTTAGCGATTGAGACAGGCAGGATGACTATCTCAAACTTACTGTCCTGCACTGACCATGACGACGCCCTGTTCTACCAGGGCATCGCGGAAGCCAGAGTTATAGACGGGGGCGGTAACTCCCTCTTTCCAGTCACCAACACGCGGTAGTGCTGGGTCAGCATATTCTGTGAGAGGAATATGTATAAAGGCGATATCCATATGTCGACCGGTGTACTCATTGTGATTCTTCTTGAGACCAGCGGCTGTCTTTCTGAACCACTCTATCTGGTTAGGCTTAACCCAGTCATATCCGGGAAAGTTGCGCTCATCAGGTGTGTAAGCATGGGTATCTAGAAGGTAAATAGTCAAGGCAGAGTGGTCGGTCTTCCCACGAGACAAGACCTCGACGTAGTAGTTGCCAACGCCATCAATTTCAGCTGGGCCAGCGGTAGAAAGGGAGTATGGAAGGCTCTCCATGATTGCCATCTGCGCCTCACGAGACATGGTCTTTTCGTCATCGTGGTTGCCGAAAATGGCTGCATAAGGAATCTTTCGCTCAATAAGGAGTGAGACGATCTTGAACATGGCCTAGAGGATGTTAGTACAGAACACTGATAAGGACATTGAGTGAAACACTAACAGTTGGTGCGTCTGGTGCCGTGTCACCGTTGACTTGGTCACCACTCAGTACTACGAGATCAGGTTTCTCATCATCAAGAATACGGTTGACAAAGTCAAGTGTCCTGGGATCAGCCTCGCATTTACCACCATTGTAAGAATCAGGAACGGCCTCACGGCATGCGCCGACCCCGGTACTAAGATGCAGATCACCGATCTGCATGATCTTGTATCGTCCATCCTTGTTGATCCTGGGTTGAGGTTTCTTAACCTCATGGGCCGGGCCTCGGCGCACAGTCAATTGAACGCAAAGCAGGTGGCCGCCTGTGTTCAATAGCAGGGGTGTTCCCGTGACAGTATATCCTTGTCTTGCCTCAACAGCATCATCTCCAAAGAGAACATCAAGGTCGGTCACAGCCTGCTTCGAGTCGCTAGCCTTCCTCTTGGCTGAACGTTTGATCCAGATACCTGCAGCACGAGGCTCCCAAGGATCATCGGATTCGCCTTTAGGCTGGGGTTGAAGCCTACCGACGGCAACGTCCACCACAACTCGGTCTTCCTCGGTGAGGTCCTCCTCATGCTTGCGCATGACATACAAGTAGGCGCTCGTAGTCCATGTTCTACCGAGATACAGGTCTTTGTCAACTCGGTGCCACTCTTTTCCTTGATCGCAGGAAGAAAACGGATTGACACTTGAACATGTGACTATTGTAACGTCGGTAACGATAAGTCCGGGATGGTGGGATGGCATGTAGCCATGGATCGAATTGGGGAGGACACGATAGTTGCGGTCGAGGAAAGCGATGACGAGGAAGGTAAAGAGGGCAGCGCCAGCAAGCTGAGCAGCTGTTCGGACCTAAAATGGGAATGTGGTCAGTCAAGCAGGCTTTCGTATGCTCCCCAAGCAAGGGAGTTTGAAGATCAAGACCTACAATTCGTCGAGTCATGATGCAAGGATTGACAAAGTATGGAAGTCAACACCCAGGCAAGAACCGCTCAAGGGTAATTACAAAGTGCTGATCGTTTCAAGTGTGAATAGCCAGGCGCTGGCAATTGTAACGGGCATTCGGGGACTGGATGGTAGGCTGAGCTTTTCGCATCTTCTAAGGGGTCGGGCGATGGCTATTGCATGGTTCGAGGTCAGATCGGGAGTAACAGTAATGGAAATGGATGCGCCCGAGTTTTCCGGTCGAGTTAGAGCGGTCGTGAGGGTCGCAGGTGGTTATGTATTAAACTCGAAGCTTTCGTAGGTCGTTGATGTCAAGGTTGATATCAGATGAAGCGATCGACAAATCGTGGGGACGGGAAGAGGGGGACGTGACGAGACGAAACCCAAGCAAGCTAAAGTTGGGTTTGGTGAAGTTTAGACTTGAGAGTGGCGAGCTAGCTATTTTCACTGGAGAGAAAAAAGAAAAGAGAAACAATTACCGAAATGAGACTCTTTGACTGGATACAAATCTAAATGAAAACAGGAGAACCTCAACTTCCTGACCGCAAAAGAGGGCCAAAAGCCAAGAAATTATTTCAAGTGATACTGTACGGATACCTGCTCGACGTTTTGGTCTCCTCCTTCTCCTTCCCCTGGTCTGGTACCTACTTTACTTTACGAGCTGTGGAGAAGCCGGACTGGGATCCGGAGGTCAGGCTTGGGCTAGGGGGAAGATCTGTGGCAGCAAGCTTTTTAAACCTCTGGATAGGGCAGTCTGGGGAACAAATTCAGGGACCTAACTACACTGTCAACGGTACGGTTATCGTTATTCACCAAATTCAGAGTTACGAATATTATTGTTAATACAAACATAAAGACGTGTTATCTCGGACCCTTACATCCGGGTCTCTTTCTGTAGGTACGATTCTTGCACAAGTACAAAAAGAGGTTGCTCAGCTGTACATGGTATTCTGGGGTTGCATCGAACGGATGCACTCTACAGGCGGCCACGTGAAGCCCTCGACAACCATCCAATTCTAGGTAGTCATGTGGTATTACCGGTATTCTGAGACTGCCGGTCCCTTATTCATGGCCTGTTTGTAGCCAGCCAAACAATGTTGCACCGACTCGTCGTTTGGTGAGGATGAAATTAAGTACAGCTGCTGTTACCCTGTTTGGATATTCTTTGTTACCCGAGCTTGTAAAGTGCTATGGATGGATTGTACTGCGGGCGGGCAAAGTTTGACTCACTGTGTAGAAGAATGAGGCCTACCAAACAGCTTGTATGGAGCCTACGGACAAAGAGCTCTGCTAGCTCCCTGGGCTTCTTTGTGAGCTTGGATGGTCCGTGCGTGTCCATCTCCCTGCTAACAGAAAGGAATTTGTGTCCAACCGTCGACAATAATAACTCCACCACTTGGACCTGCTACAATGGCTTAGATTTATTGTCAGGTCTCGATACCAAACAAAGAAACTGCGACCCACTAAAATCTAGAATTCATACACCAAGCGTCATCCCCAACCGCGCGTACCAAAGCTGAGCTTCCATTCTTCATCAACTTTCTTCCGAGCCATCAATCCCACGCGCATCGTTATAGCTCGAATCTACTATCCACAATCTGGATCGCCAGCAAACTCAGAATTTAATCAACGCTCTTCAAATCCCCATTTCTCACATAATGGCCGAATACGCCACGCTCAAGGTGCCTGAGCTGAAGAAGCTATTGGCCGAGAAGGGCCTTCCTCAGACTGGCAACAAGGCGGACCTCATCTCCAGACTCCAAGAGAACGACAACAAGCAGTCCGAGCCAGAGGCGAAGCCCGGTACGTCCATCGAACCTTGATTCGCTCCCATTCCCTCGCGCGCAAAATTCGTCGCATCGAAGAAAACATCGACTAATTGTGTCCTTTCCAGCCGAGAACAAGGAGGACGAGATTAGTTACAGCGACGACGAAGCTCCCGTCGCACCTGCCGCTGCTCTTCCCGCTGCTACCTCTGCGCCTGCCACCGAGGCTCCTGCCGCTGAGGCTGCTCCTGCCGAACCTGCAAAGGCCGAGGAGGCTGTGGAAGAGAAGCCTGAGGAGACCGCAGAGGCTAAGGCTGCTGCTGAGTCCGAAAAGTACGCCGCTGGATTGTCGTCTACTGCTGCCGACGAGGAGGCTAAGAAGCGACTCGAACGCGCTAAGCGTTTCGGCATTGAGGAAGATGATGACGCGAAGAAGCGCGCCGACCGTGCGAAGCGATTCGGTCTCGACGAGAAGGAGTTGGCTACTACCCTAGACTCCGCTCTTCCTGAGCGTTCGCGAAAGCGAGGCCGAGAGGCCAAGACTGAGACCGAAGGCAGCCGACCGGGTAAGCGACAGAGTATGGACCGAAGAAACGGTCCTGGCGGCCGACGACGTCAAGGACGCGGTGGCCGCGACGGAGGTCGTGACGGCGGCGCTCGCAAAGAGGGCGCCGCGACCCGAAGTGGCATTCTCAACGACCCGGCCGAGAAGGCCAAGGCAGAGAAACGCGCAGCTAGATTCGCTGGGAACTGATCTGATCCCTTGGACAACGACGTTACCGGAAGAGGGCAGAAAATACTTACATGAATGGACTTCACTATTTGCACAACAACTCTATTTTTCGTTTCCCAGCGCAGATTATCAAGGATACTAAATGAATAAAGAGGAACTCGGCGTTTTCGGTCGGTCAATTTTTCTCGTCACTCAAAGCCCTCAGGATCTTAAAGACTGAGCTGTTCGCACCGTATGGTATCAAGTCAATTTATTGGTGTTGGAAATATCCATCTTCCCAGACCAAGAGTCAGTTCCTTTGCTACTCCATTGGCTGGCGGGTAATTCGTTGTCGATTTCATTAAGACGGTGCAACGGACAGCCTAAGTGATAGCTTTTCTTTTACCAAGGTTTTGTCAACGACGCCTTTAACAACTGGGAGAGTGATTCTTCAACGGATATCTCGCTTACAAGAAAAATGCTCTACGCCCCGAAATATCTCGGATCAGTAAAACAAGACCAAGATGTTGGCTACCTCAAGTTTCCCCCTATTTTGAGGTTATCCGGACACGGTGGCTTTGTATACACGATTTTTTAACTGGGATGATCCTTCGACATCGGAAGCAGTCCCACGATCCGAATGGCTTCCCATTCAGACTAAGGATTTCAAAGGCTCCAAATTTCTGAATTTTGATCAACACTATGGAGATCGAGCAACTTAACCTCATTTATGCTAGCCTCTTGGTAGGAGGCTTTTCGGATACGAACCGAAGATGGATACAGCACAAGTTAGGCCCAGGCTGACTTGAAGCTTCACATGCATATCCACTACACCTCAACACCATGACCTTGCTTGAGTCCCACAGAAGATACGGCGGGAGTGAGCTTCCAGGACGGGGAAGTCTCGTTTGAGCTTTAGCTCCCGAGATATTTGTGCGCCGTTGCACGACTGCCGGGGCCGCGATGCTGGTCTTGCGATACCCCTATTCCTAGGACCATCTGGACTCTCAGAGCTACAATTCTGAGTGATGGTAGATTGTGTTGTACTGAGAAGTCTCGGCGGGAATTATGGACGGATGGGAGACAAGGTTTTCACGTTCCTGCAGGCACCGATGGTAACTTCGGGAATCAGCTGCACTAAGAGCTCATGGCTGACGAAGTAACTGACAAAACAGAAAAGACAGTTCAGTAGTTTTCGTAGCTCAACTCTATATTGGCTGGTTGTTTGCGTTATATTCTTACAGCTTGACCAGAATTCTGAGAACCAGCCCTGTAAGGATTCAAGAATTACACAAGCGCCAGCGATTCGTGAATATCTCTAGCCATTAAGCAGATCGTAGTTGGTGATGGAGAAAGGAGAAAGGGTAGACCTTGATCGCTGGGATCTCGTCTGTTTCGATGATCGGAATAAGGAAGCACATGATGGATAGCTCCAAGATGTCTGGAACCAACAGGAAACAAAGACCCGCGGCTGCGCTAATCTCACAGTCCCTAACAGGTATATTATCTGTTGGAAGACGCAAGCCACTATCTCCGTTGTCGGACGACTTTGCTGTACTAGACAAACGTGCCGCTACTGCCATGTCCCAATGGCCAACGTCTTCAATAAAACAAGAGGAGCAGGCACTATAAAGCGAGATAATACTGTGATGACCAACAACGTGATCCTCTGGCTGTCATGTTCCCAAACGCTTAGCTTCAAGACCAGTCTCAATCAACTAACCAATAGCAGCCCTAAAACCCCTGCTCATTCGATAAGGCAACCCTGGTCGCCGAGCCGTCTGGCGGCTATGGTTGGCAGGAGGCGGCTAAAGCAATTGGACCACCCCGGACAGAGACTCCAGTGTCTCCAGTTGCCGTTGGACGTACCAGAGCCTGTTATTCCCTCTAAGTCACCCTCTCTATTTCGGTGGTGCCCGCTCGATCATCCTACAAGCGAGATAAAGGGCTTCATTAGGGATATTGGGCTGGCTGGAAATATTGCAGGTTTTTGATGAGTTGTCAATGAGGCAAAGCTGCACTACGAGAAAGAACCGTCTTGCCTTTGCGGTTTGCCATTCACCGCTACCCAAAGTAGAGAGTACTTTCATCTTGAATCCGAGTGACTTTACAAGGGGCACCTCAAATTCAAGCATCAAGTTGCTTCTGATTGGCTCGGTCCATCGACAAGCCACACTGACAGGGGAGACTGCCGGAGTGGCCAGCCACGAGCCAACTGCCACGTCAGTGAAGCCCTCTCCCAGAAAGCAGGGACACCAGCCTTACTAACCCTCGAAATACTGTGGCGGTCGACATGGGATTGTTCTTTTTTTGCTGTGGCGGAGCTGCAATCGCATAATGGGATGCCTCCTCTAGTAACCACTCTTGGCAGCATGTTCCTCCATCGTGCAGCAAGATCTAAGACTGATTCAGGAACGACATGCTTGAAAGACAGGTTTATCGACGTCAAGACGCGTTTGCCGCCTTGCCAGCGCATTCATTTTCTCGCCTTGCCACTATTCCGAGCTGTAAATCTCTAGCTCTAGGCTATCATACTATTATTACTATTCTCAGCTAGCCAAAGGCCTAGTACCACACACCGATCTGGACCCAACTTGGCGGCTCAATCTTTCACCGAACGTTTGGGACTTGATCTTGTGAGAAAAGTGCATACCGATATGGAATGTTCAACATAATGCCTTGTGTCTCTGAAAATGACGTGATTGTGCGTCTTTTTGATTGCCGACCGTTTCATACAGGTTTGCTTCTTGAGTCTCGTGAGCGTTTTTGACGCTCAACGTCTATCACGGGACTAACACCGGATGGCGGTGAACTCTGAACGTCTAGCCAATACGTAAATTCAAGAATTAATGCGTCGCATCGCGTAGTCGCTCATGAGTCAAATCGAGTACAACACTTCGCTTCGCTGTAAGATCCATTGACTAACAGAGTTTTTGCTGTCAAAATGAGCTCCCTCTTTGCCGAAATATAGCATATCCTTGTCAATAAGGGTCTGGCCGAGATGCATCTCTTCTGCGAGGATTGGCGAACGGGTTGAGGGGCATGGGCATGGGCATTATGGATCAAACCCGTTCATAGTTGCTACAGCGCACAGAAGAAAACACATGCAGGAGAAGGGATTCTTTACATTACTGTACATTACGACGTCTCCCTATCATGGAGTCCAATCTGACGGGTCTGGTTGCATCTTCACCATTGGTAGAAAGTCCTTGATCGTCAACCAATGGAATCTGTGAGTCCTTTGGCGATGGCGACTCCTGGGCGCTTTGCGTAGACAATTTTGACGAATGAGAGCGAGGGTCAAAGAATGAAGCCCCGTGTCCGCGGTACGAAGCAAAATTTTGCTGGGCGCCAGGGCTGAATCAACCTTCAATCTGTCGGTCTATCTTCTTCCAAATAAACTTCTCTTGAACAAACTCTCACCGACTTTGATATCATGAAGAGAAGCCTACAAAAACTGCCGTGGAAAGCCCATTATTCCCGCGTCTATCTAAACGCCGCTCGACGCCAACGCCGATTCCGGTTACATGGAGAGCTCTGGCATGATGCTATTCTTATCTTAGAGTACGTAAGTTGGGCCATATATGGGTCATGGTCGTGCAGCTGCAACTGCATGAGTTGCAGCTGGGTCTGGGGGCTTGGAGGTCGGTCTTTCACTTACAGGACAGGGGAGTATCTCGCCCCAGGATCTTGACCCTGGTCATGGATGTGCACAGTAGTGTGTGTCATTTGAAGAGTTGATTCGAGGTCCTCTTTTGTTCTTGTCATATTACGAATGTAGAAAACACCAAATACAATCCGAGATGCTGCAGTCAGATCATCCTTCGTTGGATAGTTTTACTTGAAGAGTTAGACTTTTCTCCATGCGGGGCAGAACTCGCCCGTTGAAGCCGTTAGTCCAGGTCCCAACGGGTTTTACTCTCTTAAAGTTCAAAGATGTCAGTGAAGCTCAACAAGCCCAGGTCCACTCATGACTGGATCCGAAGGTCCATACATGCAGGCCTACCAAAGTATCATTGTTATTGTTCATGATCGTGATGAATCTATTTGATAGAGCCTATCTGTGCCTGGCGTATTTGCTGACACCGGTCAATAAACTCGGAAGGTCAGGCTAGAACTAGGAATTGGGGGCAAGACATGCATTTTAGATCGGCCTGTGAGAGAGCGCCAAAGTGAGACATATAGATATGCATGTCTAAGACATACAGATGCCTTTGCAACGACGTCGCATGTGCTGAAGAAGCGTGTACTGTAGGAAGAAGGAAGAAGCGCCCGTGGTGACTGTCACCGTGACAGTGATGTCTCTCATCTTTCACACACACCCATAGAGTATCTATGATGCCGAGGACACAACCCATGGGCTGGTCTTTGACATTTCGGCTCCGGAGAGATGGACAGATAGATTTACGTATCCTTGACTTTGGGATATGAGATATCAAGGAGAAAAGATAATCAGTCAGTTGCGGATACACTTTGCCGCCCCCTCAAACCCCATTCCTATCTTCATCATCTCCAAAAGCGGACGCAACCAACCCAACATGTTCAACACCCACCAGAGCCGAGTCTTAGTCTTATTCCCTGCACCCGC
Organism: Fusarium camptoceras; assembly: GCA_004367475.1. Classification (NCBI taxonomy): domain Eukaryota; kingdom Fungi; phylum Ascomycota; class Sordariomycetes; order Hypocreales; family Nectriaceae; genus Fusarium; species Fusarium camptoceras. Next base: position 231,716 of record QGED01000014.1, read on the forward strand.
ATCAAATCTTGGTCAGGCTTTTTTTATGTTTTGGAGATGATAGATTTTGGTTGGATACCCAGTTTCTTACTGTTGTTTTTTCGTATTTCTACTTTGGGCTGTTGTTTCTTGTTGTTTGTCCATGGATAGGTAGACTAAAGGCTTACCAACACCATAATCACAATCCTCCCCTGGGCGGCCCATCCCTTTCAGGACCGCTCCGCCAAGTTTAACGGTGTCGACAAATTTAATCTGTCCAGTCGTCTTCTTCAGATACCTACTAACAAAACTTGTCTATCCTTTTAGGTTGTGAATGTCTCGTTTCTATTGCCCCACTCCCTCCAAGGGTCTTTGTAAACGACCAGGATTTCAGTGCAAATCGCTACCGGGATATGATGCCCAATCACCTCGTCTAGATGGCAAGAGGGCTTTCCTACTGGATAATAACGACATGCACCCCGAAGGAGGAACGCGGCGCAGTTGAATGTATGGGCTCCGCTTGTTATTTTCTGGCTGACCAAACAGATGACTCACCCTCTTGAAGGGCTTTTTTCTCTTTCTCTTTTTCAACAGCCCGTGTCGATAGTATCGGCGACTCCACCACAAGATGCAATGCGATGCGATGCGATGCCAATTCTTAGGCTAGGCTATGCCTGCAACCCAACTCACTGGGACAGGGGTTTGAAGTATTTCAAGGATCATCACGGTTGGGACAGAAAACGCCACAGTCATGGTCCAATGTACCCTCACCCTCTTTCTCAGGTACTCGTGTACCGGATGTCATCGTCCACTCATGATACTATGGTCTGCCCCCCAGGAAACTCGTTCCATTGCCTAAATACTACATAGAGTATATGCTCCCGTCTCCGTCTCGGCCCTCCCCGCTATTCCCTACTTACATTTCTATCTATATTCATTCTCTTGCCACTCTCAGTTTCTTTTTCTCTTTTGTCTCAGAGTCAAGACTCTCTCTCACTTTTCTTTAATCTACACTCTCCACTTACACTCCCACGCTTTGAAGAGACGCTGCGCTACTACTGTACTACAACACTCATCACATCAACCGAAGCGCCAACCTCGACGACTACGAGTTTTAGACGCGGCTTTATCCCACCGTTCACACCATCACCCATCGAACTATACCTCTTCGAGTTGATACTTTACCCACACCATTAACGGTGGAAGCCAAATTCCCCTCCACACTAATAACGACGACGACGCTGCCTCGCTTTTACTTTACTTTTTGCTTTTTCGATTAACGGTTTCCTTTTCTTATCTTATATACCTGTCATCGACACGTCAACTCTTCCTTCTCGGTAAAAATATGGTACTAGGTATACAAAGTCGATATTGAAGGTCGGAAGATGGAATCTCACAGATTGGGGTCTGGTCTGCCTGCCAGGCCCTCGGAACCATCTCGCATTAGACGGCCTGGACTTGGATATGGATACGGATCCGAGCCTGTGATTTCTACGACCGCTCCAAAGTCAGTGAACAGATCAGGAAGGAGGGAAGAAGTTCCACGATCATTGCCGAAGCCCTCTTCTATTTCTCGCCCGGCCCCGGCTACCAGGGTGACTCAACCTACACCAACTACTTCTACTTCTACTACTACCACTCGAAGACCTTCGCTTCCTCAGCCCATTCTAAGGCCTAGCATTAATCATCAAGCGCAGTCATGGGGGTCATCGTCTACTTCAGCATCTGCTCGGACCGTTTCTAACCCTCATCATGGAGGTTCCGGATCGTCATCATCATCATCAATCCCAACCTTGGACAACCAAAGACCTAACCCAAATGTCTTGAGAAGGAAGAAGTCATCGCTCTCTAGCGATGTCAACACTACCCGCAATGGCTCTTCTCGAACAGATTCTTCTTCATCTTTGTCGGTTCAGCACAAGAGACAGGGCTCCTTTGAGCCTGCATTCGGCTTCCAATTTGATAGAGAACTCACCAGCAGCCCGGCCGAGATTCAAATCGCTGAAGTTGTCGAGGTAAAGAAGCCTTCTAAATCACCAGTCATCTACCCTGAACTGGACCGTTATCGAAGCATTCGACGGCCCTCGGATAGCTCAGATAACCGAATCGAGGTCCCATTTCGCTTAGCGACACACGACCTGCCGCCCCCAACTCCAGCCAGTCTACTATTCTCCGGGACTAGCGGAAGCCCATCCACTAGGTTTTCAGAGTCACCAGGACCGGGGTCTTACAGTCGTGACACCACGCCAACTTCAATTGCGTCTCAGTCACCTTGTCTTCTTGCACCTGTTCGCAGCAACCAGAACAAGAACCGACTTCAGAGTCCTGTTCTCAACAGACCTCCTGTAACCCGAAGGACAACCGGAAATGAAGTTGAGGCTATTCCCATCGACCCACATGGCCTAGCAGCCGTGAGGGAGTCTCTCACTTCCTCGTCTTCAAACTCGACTGTTCGGGAAGCCACCATCAAGAAGAAGACCAAGAACTTGCCTCCTCCTCCACCAAGTCCCCCACCACGCAAGTCATCTTCGCACTTTCGAGAGGAGACCTCGTCGCCAAAGTCGGTGCGAAAGGTGTCGAGACCTGTCTTGCGATCACCTTCTCCCGAGAGGAATGCTCAAACCTCAGCCTCCCCTAGAGCTGTCCCCCCTTCACGGCCCAGCAGAGATGGCACTCCTGACATGCAATCTCAATTGTTCAACCCCATGCCAATCATCCATAGCAACCTTTCCACTCAGTCCCTTCCAGCTACTGAGCGACGTGGAAGTGAATCTGCTGTGTCAGGAGCCCTTTCGCCTCCCAAGCCCCAGTTCACCCATTCGGGGCGGACGGCATCTACATCTCAGCTTCCCATCAAAGGTGAGGTATATGCTCAACCAGCAGCCAAGCCTGCCGCCGAGTCGAAGAAGGGAAAGGGCCTCGAGCCACCTCGAGTGACACGCACACCAAGTCCTCATGTTTCCGGCTCCTCTTTCTCACGCTTCTTCGGTCGTAGAAAGAACTCCAGCACAGCCGTGCCCGAGAAGCCCGAGAAGGAGAAGAAACTCGTTCGCAAGGGCCCTGCGGCTGGTACTGGTCACGAAGGTTATGGACGCCTCGGTGGTGCTAAGAGACGCAGTGGCAGCATCAGCAATATGACTCGCAACGCACCCGCCCCAGAGCCCCGTTCTAGCAACGACTCGTTCTTGTCAGACCGTGTTAACCCAGTGGTCATCGCCGGTGGTGAAATCATCGAGAACCGAAATGCCAGCTCTGAAATTTCCCGAAATGCAAGCTCTCAGAGTTTGGCAAACGACGAGTCAAGACTGCTAGCCCCTCATCAGAAGCCTCGAAACACTCTCTGGCCATCACCCATGTCACGCACTGCTCATCCCGCTTTTGGTTCTCGCCGACCTTCTGAGAGTAGTGATTCTGAGGGCCCTACGATGAAGTCGACATTAGCTTTCCGAAGATCGGTTCAGCGTCTGCGATCCTCTCCCGACGAACCCTTGAAGCTGCCTCAGCCTATCAACACTTCCGGCTATGCATCATCTCCCATGACTAGCTTTGACACTAGTGTCATGTCCGATGATTCTCACTTTGAGCTCCAGCGGGAGATGTCTTACGAGGCAAAGCCGTCGCACCCTGCACCCAAGAAACTTGTGAAGAAGCCTCGCTCGCCTCGCAAGTGGAACCTGTTTGGTAGATCGGCACGGAACCAGCAGTCTTCTAACGAGGATGAGCCAGTTTCGGCTACTGTCAAGGTAGTTGAGAAGAAGCCATTGGCTTATTATGCCATGATGGACTCTTCAGAACAGGAAGACAGTGAGCCAATGGATATCCAAGATGTCCTCAGGTTTGCTGAGGTTTATGGCAAGTCGCCTAGCGTTGGTGGTACTCCTGAGCTTTCACAAGGGACACTCGAGATGCGATCAACAAGCAACTCTCCAGTGCGACGTGCAGAGCCCGTGCAACCCCCGAGAAGGCAGAGCATTGAAATGAGAAGGCAGAGCATTGAAGTGAGAAGGCAGAGCATTGAAGTAAGAAGGCAGAGCATCGAAATCAAGCCCAAGACTCGTGTGCCTGTCATTCAACAGGGAGCGACAATGAAGAAGCTCACTCTGCAGCCTAGCATGCAGCCGACCCCTTCTACCGCCAAGCGAAGCAGACTTCCTCAGGTTGGACGCATCCCCAAGGTTGTGAGCAACCGTCCTGAACATGAACATGTGTCTCCCATGAGCTTTTCTCGACCTTTCAGGGCCAGCATGCACTTGACTCACGAGAACCTTGACATGTATGACCCAGAGTCGATTGCCAAGGGTCCTTCACCTTCCAAACCTTCTACTCCTGTTCCAGAACTTACCACCGATGGCTCAACAGCAGGAAGCACCAACAACCCTTCGTCGCGAGACTCTATTCCTCCTGAGTTGACTCGAGTGGAGAAGGAATTCTTGGCCTTTTCACCCCGTAAGGACTCTGAAAGCACTATTGGCACATCCAGTTCTAGCTGCTCTGGTATCCTCGCATTCTCTGGCTCTACTGCTGTTATCCCTCAGCCCTATGATCCACCCGTTGAAGACGAGGTGTGGGATGAGTACGATGATCTTCTTGGAGACGATGTCTCCAAGCCTCTCCCCTCAGCAACGTCCTCAAGAGGTACACCGTTCCATCTTGAGACTTATCAGTCGAAGCTGGCTAGCAAGGAGAAGCCATTGGAGTCGCCTACAATTGCCTTTGACAAGAAGGCAGTCAGACAATCCAAGGCGACAACCATCTCCAGCACCTGCAGTGCTGATATGACCGAGCGTCTCAGAGCAGCTTTCCAGCCTCACCCGAGCCCAACCACTCCCTTCCCCATTTCTAATATTGCCTCGGGTACTGAGCACTGCAACGAGGATGCTGATCCATCCGCAGCTGTGGAGATGTCACGACGAAGCAGTCGATCATCTCGCAAGACAAGACGATCTGATGCAAGCTCCTCTTCTGAAGATGGATCGCCACTTGCACAGGTCAACCTTCGGGTGGGATCAATGACCGTAAGCAAGTGGTTGACTTTCGGTCATGTCTTATTCAGCGATGTTCGCCATGAATTGGTTCCCGTTGAAGGTTCCCTGAAGCGCCACTCCATCTTGGTCATTGATGGCCTTGGTAACGATGACTGGTCTTTCTACGCTGCCGAAACCTACCCGGCCGCTACTTTCTTCAACTTGTCCCCTCGCGCTCCCCTCCCTGAAGAGCTGAAGAGTTCCTCTTCCAGTTTCCCACTTAGCCCTCCCAACCACCACCAGATTCAGTACAACTCTCATCTCGACAAATTCCCTTTCGCTCCTCAGAGCTTCACGGCTGTTGTGTACCGATTCCCAGTCGCAGCACCTGAAGCTTACTACCGCAGCATCCTTACCGAAGCTCGTCGTGTACTGAAGCCTGGAGGTTTCATCGAGTTGTCCATTCTTGATGTTGACCTCAACAACATGGGCAATCGGGGTCGACGAACTGTTCGTCGCCTCAAGGAGAGAATCAATGAGAAGACTCCCGATACCAGCCTTGGATCCACTGCAGACCTCATCGTGCGTCTGCTTGGTAAGGTTGGTTTCACCACAGTCAAGGCAGCGCGAGTCGGCGTGCCTGTGGCTACTACCGTCACCAGCAAGGGCAAGGGCAAGGGCAGGGCCACCGCGAAGGACCAGCCTAGCCTATCCGAGATGATGAGTGACAACAGCCCCTTGGCTGACGAGGGTATCACCAAGATGGTCAGCCGCGTTGGCCGATGGTGGTACACTCGATGCTACGAGAACGCAGCAGAAAACACCACCGGAAAGAGCATCTGGAGCGACAAGTCTCTGCTCTCTGAGTCTGAAGAGCTTGGTACAAGCCTTAAGCTCATGGTCTGTTGCGCCCGAGCTCCTCTCGAGCGCATCACCAGTGTCTAAAACATATTTCTTCTTTCCTTATCCGTCACAAAATTGCACAAATAATTGGAAAGCATTAAAGGTTGGGAAAGATTCCATGAGGCGCAAGCCCATCACCCCTCACAAAGAGGCTGTACCACAAAAATGATTCAAAGACCACAGCTCTATCGTGGCAATACCCATATTTCTTCTTCATTTCTTTTTATCTTTATCTGTTTGTTTAATCTTCAGTGCCGCAGGTCGGGGTTTGACCACGCACTGGATGCAATGGTATTTTATCTTGGGCGGGAAAAGTTGTTCTTTTAGTTAATTCTTTGGGGGAAATGCTGGACATTTGACACTCCGCGCAAATTTGGGGAGGAGGAGTGCAAAGGAGGAAAAGAGATGAGATTATGAAATCTTGATGATTGAATGTGTGGAGGATACGACCTTTTTGATGTTTGAGCATGTTGCATAGAGATACCCATTCATGCTTTGGGAAACCAGAACGATATAGCAAGCGACATATTATTATTCTTTCACTTAAACATTCTCCGCTTCTATAATCGACTCTTGTTTATTCTATGTGTAGTTTACATGTCTGATCTACTAATACAAGATTTGTGTAAATGTCGTTAATTATCGTTCACATACACGCTCTGTGAAGGCTTGATCTCGGCGTGGTCACCAGCCTCGGTGGTTTCCTGAGCATTAGGAGGACTCTCGTCGCGAATGTGCTCGGACGATGCCTCGGCATCAGAAAGACTATCCCCTTGAACGGACTCGGGGGCTACCTCAGCATCCGAAACACCCTCGCCGACAGATTCGACTTGTGGTCCTGTTTGTTTGATAGGCCATCGTCTGTAAACACCCACAAACCCACCGCCAGAGATACGGTCACCAACCTTGGGTCGCATCACCTGAACAGGAACCCCGTTAGGGTCATTCTTTGGAGTAACCTGCTTGACATCCCACTCTCTACCACCACCAGTGTCAAGCACACCATCCGCTGTCGTGGACACATCGAGCTCAATAACTCTTTCCTGTCGCACAGGCTGTTTCGTTTCTGCTGCCCATGCTTGAAATCTGGCGATTTGACTAATGGAAGGCGCAAAGACGACAAGCAGACCGTTGGGATGGAGAGCTTGAATTACCGGTGATGCGTAGTCCTCGACTGAAGGGAGGTCAAGAATTGCGTGGGAAAAGATAGGCTGTCCATCTGTCTCGGCAAGGCGAGGGGAAATGTAGTCGCTGATAGAGCCGGTATGGAAGTCCACGGTAGGATAATAGATAGAGCGACGGTATCGTCGCACTAGCTGATTCGCAACGCGTGAGTGTCTGGTATTCTGATCGAGAGTATGAAGTACGGCGCGGCGACTGGAGCGGTAGGAATCATATGCAGCTTGGACTTCTTCGGAGAGGTCGAGGCCACGACCTTCGGGCTTGTAGCGCGCAGAGCAGAGACCATCGCGCAGCATAGAAGGCACGGCTGGGTTCGCTGCAGTAAGGGCACGAGCTAGATACAGCGTCAAACTTCCCATTCCTGTGCCAGCCTCAAATATTTCCATCGGTGGAAGTGGTTCGTTTGTCTCTGTGTCGTAATCTTCTTCATTGGGTTGAGAAAGGTTCAAGTCGAGTAGCGATACAATAAAGTTTGCATGATGGGGGTAGATCTAGAAAAAGGCTAGATTTTAGTTGAAGTCTTTGTAAGTCAATTGACACGAGTCCATACCGGTGTGGCCATTCGTTCGCTGTTGAGGATGTATGAGCCCAGAGTCGGTTCAAGTATATCAACTTTACGGTCGGAGCTGTCGACTACACTGTCAAGTATACGGCGGCCGATGAGGTCGGATGCGTTGACAGAAGCGCCATATCCAAGACGTATACGAGCATCAGGGCGGAGAGGTGATGTGAGATGCCATTTTGGACCCTTGGTGCCCTTCTGGCGCAGAAACAGGACGTCGTTCTCTGGATGACCACAGAGTTAGCATGATGGGTCCATGACAGGTACCGATTAAGGTGATTGCTAACGTCGGATGATGCGAGAGGAAGAGTAGAGGCGCTGAAATGATATGGATGGGCAGTCTGCAAAGACCGAAGGGCGGGTTAAGCGCATGATGGCTGATTGAGGATGGTGGAGTTGCCATGATGAAAATCATGGAGGTTTAGGTTTGTGTCGGGAATAGACCGGGGATACTAGACCCTTGGAGGGGCATCAATTGAACCTTCAGCACAGGAGAGTTCATATAAAGCAAGGACAAGATCTAAGTCATGGATTTGATGTCTAATGTAAGTTTAAGGTGCCTAGTGTAATTACTATGAGTCACTATTGACAGTTTTTTGGCCCAGGGTATCGCCTGCCCTCGCTTGGAGGGCTGTGTTCATAATGGATGCTTCCTTCCTTTCCTGATTGCCGCATCGCGCACCAAGCACCCACGCCGCAGCCGCACCCATCTCACCTTCCTGATACAGTATCCATAGCATCACCATCTTCATAGCTCCTTCTCCGTTGTGTAAGCGCTGTCGTCTCGAATACCGTGCCTTATCCTTCCGAAACTCCGTCATCTGCCCAATCTCATCTCCACATAGTTATTATTATACAAGGGGTGTCATTTCATACATCAACCAAAACCAAAATGTTTGAGGGTCCCCTGACCCTTATCGTCCGTTCAGGAAACCCCCCAAAATAAACGCCGGTCCATGAGACGTAAAAAAAGAAAAGAAAAAAGCATGCTCGGTGCCGAGACTCCAGGCTGTGTTCTCATCATTGGGATCATGATTGGATCCAAAGGTGTCGTGTGTCCAGGCTTGTGCTAGATGCACAGCATAATGGCATCACGTAATATATTGTGCAGTCGTTGAAGCCGCCTGCATTACCAGTGCTTGTTGAAACATCGGCTTCGTCGAATTACATACGTTGGTTCCTGATGTGTCGGATAAACATCAAGACTTGAGAATAATAAACGAACTGAGAACCTGCTCAGAGGAACGAATATTTTCCGCTCGACATGTGCTGCTCCATTGCAGCTGCCCACGAGTCCTGTGCCTGCAAATCTTGTGGGCGCTGTTGTTGTTGTTGTGACTGTCGATTCTGGTGGCTTTGCTGATATTGGCGCTGCTGGTGATGTTGTGGCATATGCTCAGGCGCATGTTCCGTCGTATGGAAGTCTTCTTCGAAGTATACGATAACGCGGACCCCGACATGCTCTTGGAGGAATGTAACGCCCGACTCATATCGACGCCGACATCGCTTTGTCCATGGATCCACCTTGACAGGACTGTGGTAGCAGAAGACGTTTGGCTGCTGGCTGCGAACAGGGAAGATGAGATTCATCCCTCTCATGTGGTGCCAAAAATCGATGGTGGCCTGTTTCGTCTGATCGGCTTGAGGATATGCCGCAAACATCAGCTGCAGTATTGTATATCGCAATACAAGAACATCGACATTTTCGGTACCCAGTCGTTGCTCCATCTGTCGCTGTAGAAGTCGGAGTTCTACCACCAGTTTCTCCAGTCGTTCCTGGTCAACATGGTTATGGAACATGGCCAGATCGACCCATGTTCGGGCCACATAAGGATGTTTACGTCCATAAATGGCTTCCAGTTCTTCGGCGATTGTGGGTATACTACCCCATAGAAGCTCCGAAAGTGTCTGGGGGCCATGCTTCTGCTGAACCTCATACAGGCAAGCAAAGATCTGTCGCAAGGGATGCGATCGCTCAAAGTTGGTTGACGAGTAAGCGGCGAGATACTTGCAGAGCGCAGTCATCATGCCTGGATCACGATGAACCATACCCAGAAGCACCTCTATGATGCCTTGTGGAGAAAGCTTCTTCAGATCCGATTCTAGTTGTGTGAAGGCCTTCATCAGGAAGTGGCCGCCTTGATCGTGATCCTTCATTTCGAAGTAGTGATTAGCTTCGAGGAGAAGATCACTGGAATCAGCTCCCCACACCATGATCGCCGGCCACCCAACTTGAGCATCGGTTTCCACCTCAAATTGTCGACATTGCAAGAAGGCTTTCCTCATATTTGTGATGATTGTTTCTTGGGCTCGAATGAGATCCGGTGATTGAAGATAACCTGGCGTGGGAGGCGGTGTCGGGGTTCGACATCGGATATGTGCTGGCAAATCAGCCGTTAAATCGAAATCGACCAAGTCGTACTCTGTTACGCCTTTCCTTTTCAAGTACGTGCTCAAATTGACTACTTTTCCGTTGCGGACGAATTCGGACACCTTTCCCTCGGCGTCACGCTGGAACTTCATAGACAGCAGGCGTTTGACTTCATCCTCGGTGTTATTCTTGACAAAACCCCATTGCGAGAATCGGGTCTTGTACATTTTCGGTCTAAAAAGCATCAGAAACTGGTCTGGAAGCAACATGCTGGGAACTTACGTCGCTTGGAAACCATACTTATCGGCCATGACTGACATGACCTCTTTGAGTGGCTTCCTCTCTTCGAGGTAGAGAGTTCGGATTGTGTTTTTGAATGATTCCCAAGCCTCAGCAGGAACTTGCTCTCTCGAGGGACGACTTCCCATTTGTGATCGTTGAGACACCGAGCTTCTTCGTTCATTCTGGTTTTGTGTTAGAATTAGCAATCCCATGCTCGAGCTACAGAAACATACCGGTGAGACAAGGGAAGAGGCTGGAACCTGAGACAATTGCGGCGTGGATGGTTCACGTTTTATAGTAGGGCTAAAGGGTGTCGGTGTTGATATTGATGATCGTGAGGGCTGGCGGGTAGGCCTGGGTGGCTTCGCAGGCGGCTTGGCGGGAGCTTTGCCTTTGACATTAAAGCTGGAATTGGTGTTGAAATCCAAAACCAGTTGACTTCCAGCGTTCATCACGGGCTTAGGTGTCGAGGGAATTGGTGGCTTTGCAAAATAACCACCGGAATTATTGCTACCTTGCTGCTGATCCAAAGAGGGCTTAGAGGTCGTTGGCACGGGCGGCCGCCATATCGCAAACCCAGGTGTGCCTGGAACGCCTGGAGCCGTCGAGCTGGGTGAAGTAACTTTGTTGCTCATTATTGGGTTGTGCATCATTGACGAACCAGTCATAGGAGTTGATTCCATTGGAGTTTGTACTCTATTGTTGTTGATCATGAAGCTGTTCATACTTCCAAAAGACGATGGTCCAATACCTGGACTGTGGACTGGTGGGATATCATGATAACCGCCAAAAGCGAGTGCGGGCGGCGGGCTAACGAGAGGACTGGTCATTCTTGAGTGGCCGCTCAAAAGTCCATAGTTGGGCTCTGCAGGACTGGCGAGAGGACTCGTAACGATGGGCGAAGCAACACTAAAGTTCCCAAACGGCGAGGATACGGGAGGATCCTGATGCACTGGGCTTGTTACGACATTGGATGGTCTCGGAGGTAATGGCGGCGCAAATGACTTGTTCTCGAACTGCGAAATTAGTCGACTGACGCCACCTCCTCCTCCATGAGAGGAATTCATATCGTCAAGTTCAACATCCTGGGACATAGAGTCCTGTTGATCGAATCGCATTTGATATTCTGCCGACGGTGTTGGCGCCCAGTCCATGCCGGACGAATCGCCGTAAGATGCGCCAGAATCCTGATATGCTTGCGAATGGCTCGTCGAGAAGTTGTTCGTGTTATTGTTATTCATGTTGAACCGTTGCCAGCCTTGGTTAGCGAAACCATATGATGGATCTCCATTGTTGTTGTTGTTGTTGGAAGGGCGAGATCCGCCTGCTTGATGGTTAAACATGTCGCCGGTGATGCCCAGGCCGGACGTGAGATGCCCGGTCTTTTGGCAGGGAGTCAGTCAATGACGGACTGAGGCGACTCGAAGGCCTCGGCTGTGTCCTCAGTCGCCAATGCGCGGATTCATAACTTGTTAATGTGGCGAGCGGGAGAGCTCAGATGGAGGTTGAAGAGCGGGAGGATGAATTGACGGGCAGACCTGCCCATGACTATCGGTACGTATAATAATAAGTGGAAGAAGCGTCTGAACAGTAGCAGAGCCAGAACCAGAGCAAGAGCAGAACAGAACAAAGCGCAATGACAGCCTAGCGGGCACTACCAGGACTGGGGTGTCTGTCGCTGTAGGACAATACCAGTGAGTCGCACCAAAGCAACGGCCAGGGCTTGCTAACGTTATCGTTCCCCAGACTTGACGCACCAGCTAGAGGAGATATGGGCGGTGCTGTGATAGGACCGTCAATGCGACGAGAGCCAGAAAAAAGACGGGGAGCACCCACGACCAGAACGCCAAGTAATGCGCGTGAGAGAGCGCCAGCAAAAGTTCCCTCGCCAAAGTTTCCCAGAAAGGCAACCCAATCTGCTGTCTAGAGGAGGCTGGAGCGGGTTCTTGAGGGAGATAAGAGGACCGTCTCTAGTCCAGAAGTCGGGGCATTTACCATTAATAAAATAGATCCCAGACAAAGAAACACCAGCCCCAGATCACCACAACGACAATGGATTCTCGACAACAAGATTTGAGTTATGGCAGTGCAGAGGCGATTCTCGGAGAGGCTACACAATGCGCTCTAGAAGCCGAATTATGAATTTGGGCTTCAGCACCACACAAAAAGAAGGGCCGATGAGGCTGCACTAAATGGACAACGCCATCCCTGGGGTCAATGAGACCTCAACCATTGAGCAGTCAGCTTTCAGGGGTGGGCTTGTGGGAGCATGCGACCATGATTACCTGAAGCAGAAGGTGCACAAGACGGAGCCACCACTACGAGCTAGAAGCACCAATCAGAACGAGTCGATACCGCTCTAAGGCCTCGTACCGAAGGGAAATCTACCGAGGATGTACATTCCTACCACTCCTACAGTTTGACTGCAGGCTGAACACACACCGATATGGATATTGAATTGTACGCATGTAAGCTGTCCCAAAAGGCTTCATCTTGATATCCTTCTTCAGCTGGCCCAGGGCACCGTCATTCTCACCAGGACAGATTTACAGGCGTGTCTCTGATGATCGGGAGAATTCACGGAATTTCCGAAATCAAGTATTAAGGACGGACGGGACGTAGAATTAGGAAAGGCTTGATGACTTGGAAACTCTACTCAAAGCCGGATCCCTTCGGACGTGGCGTCCGCCACGCGCTTTATTACCTGCTATTCCAGTCTCCAGAGGTCAGATCAAGAGTCGGTTAGTGGCCATCGCCAAACGCTGTCGCCTGCTACGAGACCACGAATCAAGGCACCAAAACAGAGGAGCTGAGTGCCTTGACGCGTTGTACTTTATCGATCTTCAATAGGCATGGGCCAATCAAGTGAAACGGTTGTTGTGCTTTGACACTGTTTATCTGGCTCTGGTAGAGGGAGGGAGACCGGAGACGGGACCGCAACCGTGTGGGGGATCGAAGACAGTGGTTCTCACTGGCTCTGTAGCCAAGCCGGCTCCCGCCGATAGCCTACATTACCAATCGGTGTTTCTCCCTCGTCTACCCAGAGCCGTTGTTTCGCCTGCCTGGAATAGAGTGGATGAGGGCAGCATCATCAAGATATTAGGTTGTCGATGGCGCAAGAGTAATTTTCAAAGTTCTGCTCTTTACAATAACTTTGTTCAAGTCAAGAGTCATGCATCGAGGGCAATTAGGCTCTCGCGTGCTGAGAGGGAGGGTGTCGGCATGTGTGCTGAAAATGGAACGTTCCATAGTTACTGGAGCCCATGACATGCCACCCAACCCCTGGTCCGTCCGGCAACGGTTCCCATATGTCGAGATTGTCTCGGCCGAGAGAGCGGCCGAATCACATCTGATATCTTATATGGCGTTCAGAGATAAAGGCTTGATAGAGAACTGTTCTATCATGACCCTCATGGGATTATAACACGGGCGTGACAGGTAATACAACTCGTCATGAGGATGAGCCTGTGCAAATCTATTTCGGGTCGCTCTGGTAGCGTAGCGTTTTGTCTCCATGCTTCAGAGCTCCTGCAAGACAGCGTAACCGAGCCTATGTGTGCATGTGCTTTGGTCGATGCCGCCCACCCCTGTCCCCTGTCCCGTCCTCCTTGATACACGGAGATCAAGCCGCGATTCCCATCTCACGCAATCGCGCCAGCTCGTCATTAGAGCCCTGAAAGCACTCATCGCGGGTTTTTAACATATGGGTCCTACCCGTTAATTCTATCAATATTCGCTCCGACTTGACTCGGTCGAGTTGAACCATCTACAACACCCGCTGCCAAGTCTAAGATCAGCGATAGGGCAAGCCACATGCGCCGGCTCGACCCCGTATCCGCGTCTTAAGCTGAATGCTCCGAGACATAGCTTACAGCCCAGCCGGTGCATACTTCTTGATGCGGCATCACGTCTGACAACCTTTACAAGATCGACTACGTGTTCTATCCCGTCTTCTTTTCTTCCTTGAGATAGGGGGTTGAGTCTGGGCAGTAAGGCGGGAAACAAGCTGAATTAGGCTGAATGCCTGGCGTAGATATTGAGTCAGCATTCCATTGGTCAGATTGTATCACAACCCAGCACTTAATCGTTCATTGTAGACGGATAAGAATGGCCAGAGATCTTGTTTCGATCCCCCAAATCCACGAATGAGTATCAAATGTCTCAGCTGATAACAATACGGTCCTATTCCAGCAAATCGGCCAGAAGTGAGGGGGGTTGGAGCAAATTCCCCGAGCTCAGACACCGACGTCAAGATAAGCATGAGCACGTTCAAAAATGTAAGTGTAATTAATACGTTAAATTTAAAGCGAAATTAGCTCCATCATGCGAGAACATGTAACTTTGAGTCAAAACTGTTTTTCGCAATGAATTGACCGGTAGCTGCACCAACGTTGAGGAGTAACTTCCGGCGTATACGAGAAAACATATAAATAAACATGGCACACGGCAACACTCTAACGTAGAAGGGCTAAGACTTATGAATGGCTCTTTAATCTGAGCTTATTTTATAGAGTAAACATACAGATGAATCTCAAAAACACCTTTCTATCCATTTTTGGTATAACCTTTTTCTACTCCCAAAGCCTACGAGTGGTATGATATAAAGTAACAGCGATAGTAACCGAAGAGTAGAGAGAAACAAAACAAAGCAAAAAAGATCGGAAGCCAAAAGAAAGTGGCCGAGTAAAAAAGAGGGTGAGAAGAAGAAGAAAAAGAAGCAAAAGAACAAAGGCAATAAAACACATGCTAAAACTACACAATAACCGAACCCCATGATACTAGTACCCATGAACCCAACACCTTTCCTTAATTCATTTACCGCTCCGTCGTTCTTCTTGTCTGGGTAAATCCGTTATCCATGTACCCCCAGTTCCGTCATGTAGTCGTTGTCAAAGAAACTCTGTCCCTTCGTTGTGTCTCAGTGGTTCAAAACGGTCGTGATGCTATATTTGGACGAAATCTCTCTAAGTTCTCGTCGTTTGAAGAAGGGGTCCAAAAGGATTGATTGTAAGTGTTAAAAGTAGAAATTGTTGCAAGTCGCGGAAACGCAGTCGGGTTTCGGTGAGTATCAAGTCAAACGTGGCCGGTGATTTGCATCAGAAAGCAGATCTCAAAGGGTAAGACTGGCTGACTTTAGTGATGTATGGTGGTTGAGTTCGTGTTAAGACACTTCTTCGCCGTCTTTCTCTTCTCGGAAGCGTATACCGCCTTCGACTTTAATGGCGTCCTGGACCCAAGGTGTTTTGGCCACCTTGTCAACAGTCCATCGGCCCCTGGCGCGTCTCAGCAATCCTTCCGTGATCTCCATGGCACCAAGGAGGCCCTTAGCCTTAAACTTGGACTCATCGCCGTCGTGGTCGGTGTCATCACCGTAGTACTCCACCCACTTCCACTCAACTCTGGCAATTCGATGACTGGTGCGACTACGCATGCGGTGTGCATCACTCATGCCTGGGTGAGGATCGAATGGGAGTCGCGCCTCGAGGAGGGCGTAAAGGAGTACACCAAGCGACCAGGCATCAGTCGCCCGACCATCGTAGGGCTGACCCATGATGACCTCAGGTGCCGCATAGTCTTCGGATCCACATCGAGTTTCGAGTTTCTCGTCGTCTGCGATGCGTCTTGAGAGTCCCAAATCACCCAGGTTGACAACTGAGTAGGGGTAGGCCGCCCAATCAATCGATGGATCGGCAAGCTCAGAGGGTGTGAGATTGACAAGTACATTCTCAAGCTTGATATCTCGGTGAACAATCCTCCTCTCGTGAAGATAGGCTACCGCACCAACCATCTCGGCGAATATCCTTCGCAATAGAGGCTCTTTAAGAACAGCGCGATGCGTCGTGGCGATATCGAACATATCGCCACCTGGGCAATAGCTCAGGACAAGAATGGCTCGGCTCGGTTCAATGCTCCAAGCCTTCAAGTCGACTAGCGAGGGATGGTGTATTGACAGCATGATCTCAAGCTCCCGTTTCAAGCTCATCTCAACACGTTCCTCACTGGCACCACCCTTTGGACCATGCTCACAAACCTTGACGGCCACCAAAGTCTTGCGATCAAGACTTTGCTCAGGCTTAGGTGTAAGCCTCCCATGATCAACCTCGGTGTCCTCATCAGGTTCTATCTGACTTGTTGCCAGCATGACTCTGCTGAACGTGCCCTGACCAAGCATCCGCACAGCTCTCCATCGTCGGCGCTTCTTGTCATTGCGTCCGTTCGCTTCGAAATATTCAAAGTTGGTTCCTCGGGGTTTACTGCTTCCATCGGCAGAGTCTCGCGATGACTCACTAGGGGGGGGCGTAGGTGGCTTGACGACCGAAGGTGTAAGTCCCCGGGATTCGGCGAGGTTGGCCTCTCGTCGTATCTGGGGCTCCCGTGGAGCAACTTCGTTATTCGGTCGTGCAGAGACTGATATTTGTCTCTTGGGAATATTCATAGGATCAGGCTTGTACTCGCTCACGCTTCGGTTTCGTGTATGGTGCTTGGGCGGCTGGTTAACGGACGGCTGCGACGGTATGTGGTCGCCGGGCTCGAGGGTTGAATATATTTTGCGTTTGGCACCATTTGCAAGCGCAGCATCAATCGATTCACCTGTGCTTGTGACCAGAACAGAGCCTTCACCAACGCTTGTGAGGCGCTGCTGATGGGGTGACGAAGAACCCACGCTCAGCCTCTTCCAGGGTCCTGGGGAATCACCCGTCATGAGCGGGCTCGGGAGAGGCGTCATATCTCCCATAGCAGAAATGATCGGGCTGGGTACGAGGCTACTCGTTCCACTGACAGAGCCAAGACTATTATTCAAAGCCGCTTTCAGGCTCGGGGTTCTCGAAAGAGGGTGTAGGTTGTTAGACGAAGCCTTGTGGTTCAATGACAATGAGCCTCGTGAAGAGCCATTGCCATTGCTGTTGTTAAAAGACTCGCGACGATCCGGTGTTCTCGGGCGTTGGATAAAATCAGTCGAGATGCGTAAACCGCCGACAGGACTGACAGAACGTCGCGGGACAGCCGGTGACCCAAGAGTCAGTGTGGTTGGTTGCGCAGGGGGAAGTTCCCCGTCTTGTATGGAAGACGGTGCTATTGTATCGGCGCGGAAATGAGCAAGTGGCGGCGTGGTGACAGAGACATCAGGAAGCGTGAAGGACGACAGAGGACTAGTGGACAGTGTAGCATAGGCGTGGTCGTGCCGACGGGGGTTTGGTGTAAGGGATGCACCAGCACGGCCATGGCCTGGAACTGGTATGGGACGAGAAGCTGAGCGAAGGGAGGTATCACGGCCTCTAAAAGTGTTGTTTGCTGTATTGTGAGAATTATCGTCGAGGGGCAGGGCCGTCGTTGTTCGGGGGGCGTGGGGCGTGTTCATGGCTCCGCGCTGTCGGGTCGTCGGGAGTCGCTTAGAACCAGGTCTAGGTCTAGCGAATTGGAAATGGGGGAAATTCGAATAACCGTCGTTTATTTATGTCGCAGGGCTGTTGAAGGAAAATTGACCGTTAGCCTATTGTTCTGTTGTCGAAGATGAACAAGGGAGAAATTTGATATGGTCAAGTCGAGTATTCGGAGTACAGGTGGGGTGACGAGTGTTGAGATTGGATGCGTTCAGATGTTCTACCATTTCTCAAAGCTGTAGAAACGTACCTTGGCGCAAGGGGTCCTCTAAGAATGCGTCAAGGGAGGACGTGATGAAAGGAATGGTTTGTGTCTTGGCGATGGTCGAGGGAGTGTTGATCGAGTCGGAGGAGGTTCAAGGGGTTGGCGAGGAGAGGAGAGGAGAAATCGGCCAAAGGCTCTTCTATAACGCGAACATGAGAGGCAATTCGATTTATTTGCAGATGTTGGATACAAGCAGACAGTGAGTGTCGCTCCAAAGAGAGCGAACGAAAATGGAAGAGAGACAGGGAAAGGAAAGAAAGAAGAGGAGAAGGTCAAAGGAGAAAAAGGAAGCCAGAGGGAGTCAAGATCGACGTTGACAGCCAAGATTGTGGATGGTTGATCGTGGGTCCAAAAGGGCAGCAGCAGCAGCGACAGCCAAAATCAAACCTTCCTTCTTCTGCTGCTACGAACAGAGGAAGGTGGAAGTGGGAGGGAAGGAGCAAGCAGTGGAAACAGCAGGAGCAAAGCCGACCGCAGTACAGTGCTGCAGTGCAGTAGCGAGTAGAACAGAGGCAGAACAGCGAACGAAGTCCGCAAAAAGACCCAAAGCTAAAAGCCAAAGCCAAAGCGAAGACTAATAGAGCAAGGGCGTGACTGCCACTAGCTTCACCTAATTAAGTCGAGTAGGTACTAGTACAAGAGTCCAGAGATTGGGAAACCGGGGATCGGAGCGGGTCTTTCCTTCTCGTCACTGACTTGGCGAACTGTCTTGTCTCTCTGACTCCTTCTGTCTGGGGACTTGTCTCGTTGCTGTTTGGGCTTCTGTTTTGTTTGGATCTGATTGAATTTTTTGCTTCCATCCGCAAATCAATTGTCCTCCACCTTTTAGGGCTTCGTCCTTAATCCTCTCGGTATCTTCCAGCGACTGACCTTGTTCGTTACAGCGGTATCCGTATCGGAGTCCACTAATTGAAGTTTCGATGGCGGGTGATAAAAAGCGATGGGGCGCCAGTCGATAGCCTACTTTCTAGTATCCGGTATCGTATCCCTGTAGCGCAGCCAGCCTTGAACACTTCCCAGCTGCTTGGCCAAGTCCAAAGGGCGCTTTGTTATCTTTCGAGTCTGGGGAAAGAGGAGGGGCTGTTGACAGAGCAGAAGTTGGGTTTGAGTTTGAGTTTGCGTTGAATTGAGGTCTGAACCTTGTTTGGCACTGGGTCGCTAAAGCGATACACTCAATTGATAGATGATGCGGAGAGCTGCAGCACTCTCTAAGTACTGTATGTGGCCGTGACAACAGACGCGGTTTGGTCTCGTGTACCGTAGCAAATAGTCAAATCAATATTAGAATATATGGTCACTTTATGGTATGTTGTTGGGGATGGCGTGGTGGAATATAGGTCACGTTGAGCTGTGCCCAGGTGTGCATGGGCTTTGTAATTTCCTTCAGGACGCCTGGGATAAGGATTGTTCCTCTAATGGAGCTCGGGAACAGAGCGTAGATAAGACAGAAATTACCCAGAAACGAAAGGGGAATATTAGGACATGGAATGAATGATTCATGATGAATCAGGTGGACAGAGAAACAGGATATGATGGTTGTCTATGATATTAACGTTGCGATAGGCACCATCCAAGCGCAAGCCGAGCCCTGTCGTTTACTTGACGGTTACACTAATTAACAGTGAATCACCACCATACCAGCCCCGATGTATCCGTACAAAGACTGAAACCCAAAACCCAAACAAGGGATTGATTGACTCGGGTGAGTCAGGACAGAGACAATATCCAAGACTACAGACATGGACATCTCATTTCTTTTCAAGGCCTTTGATGAAGAGTATCTCGACTTTACAGGGGCACAGCTGCAAAGTAACGTATGGCTGCCGCTGCTTCGTTACACTTGCATTGCATCGCCCCATAATTCTTCCATTGTCCTTGTCCATTTGTGGCATCCCGAAGCAGGTGAGCCAGGGATGTTTGTGATATCTACCTGGATACTGCACTGTACTCATTAAAGACCTGAGGAAAAAAAAGACAGGCTTCACTTGTTTGGAACGGACTTGCATTTTATCTTACTTGCATTCTTTCTTGGCTATATTGCCCAGAACGTCTGGGCACGCCTAATATACTCTTCCGGAATCATACAGCAATATCAATGTATGTACTTCTACTTCTACCTATACTGTCGGCCCCTACCAATTTATTCATCACATTCAATTTCACACTTCTTCTGCCCCTCCACTCTGTTTCTCGCTCTCCACTTCAATCCCCGCTGCCACGCCTCTCACTGCCGCTGCCGTCGCTGCAGAGTCCACCCAAGGCGGCCACTAAGAGCCCTACAGTCGCCCACTCGCTCCATTCCTGCGCATTTCTGCGATCGTCCCTTGATTTGAGTGCAAACTGGTCCCCTTTGCCCCTTGTCTTATTGACTCTGACATGACGTCGATATGCTTCATCACTCGTCACATGCTCCGCTGTCAAATCAGCCTGACAGCCAAATTCAAGACTTCCCCGGTCCTTCCGCTCCGGACCTCCGACCTCACAACTGCCGTATCCCCCGGGCTCCTCGGCGGCCGATTTCTAACTCTCGAAATTGACCCTCGCTTACTGTTTCCCCCGCCTTTCAGGGTGGAATGTTCTTCGTTTCGCCAAGTCTCAAGTGCGACTCGATCAGCAAAGCCATCCATGTCACCTACCAAAGCTTCAAAGACTGTCTGATTTGATGGCTTATTGCATCATGAAAGCCGTGCCGTGCCGTAGCCGCGAATCCTGTACGAACGGACCACTCGCGTCACCGAGCATGCATCCATCATTTTTCGATGGCCGATTTTCTTCCATGTCTTGAAACTTCGATGGCCTTTGATCTCAACCTCTGTCTTGGCCACATGGTCCATCCACCGACTCTATTGGCTCCCGTCACATCTTACACTCTGATCCAGACACGGCACAGTGTCATCAGAGCTTGAGCTCGATTAGCATTGACCAAAGTCTGTAAACATGATCTCAGTCTGGCTTTACCACTAGAAACCATGCAAATGTCTCACTATAGTAATATTTTCTTGATGAATCTCCATGTACCAAGAATCCTTTGCTGCTGTGTGGATCGATATCTATACGCTCTTATTCCTGCGGTAATACGCTGCTGTGCTTGATATCTGGCTACCCTTAAACCGGCTAAGCAATTTAACGGGCGCGGAGTGAAACATTTCAACCACGGCAAACGAATTAACAAGCAGCGACACAAGGGGTCACAAAACAACAAACACCGGGATACTGTAAAGGAAATGTCTAAATTCTGTTTTCCTGTACTGCCAAGAGGCAAAGGATACTATTCGGTTCCGAGAAGACATTCCGGTTTGATTCAGGGTAGGAAGGATGCATAACCAGAAGAACAATGGCAGCAGTAAGCCAATCAAGTACGTGAGGCTTAGGAACGAGTGCTTGGAGTCAAGCTCTTGTGTGTGTTCTGGACATTGAAACATTGAAAAAGACGATGCAGAGATGAAGAGATCTGGGAGAGCTGTTAATTGAAGTTCGTCAAATAAGTGTAGCAATAGTGTGAGTTCCAGCTCAAAGCTGTAGCAATCCTAACCACTCGAGTGCTTTTACAAGCGGCTCAACGGTTCACCCTGACACAAAAGCTAATACAGCTGCTATGCAATAGCAAACCTGATCAATAGCACAAAAAGAAGGCATAGTCGTCAAGAAGAGCAAAAGAGAAACTCCGGTACAGGGAATCGAACCCTGGGCTCCGCGGTACTGATCTCTCAGGTTATGAGAGCGCGAAATGTTAGCCACTACACCATACCGGATTGTCGAAAATTATCTCACAATCTACGTTTGTATACCCTAGCTAGCCCCAAGCATGGAGAAGATCATGGAGAAGAGGAGACTATGTTCCTAGTGACGCATCGACGGCAGTTTGAACGCGATAGTGATACTGGCTCCAAGAAATAGAATGTCTATATAAGCCTTTTTGTGTATAGCGTCAAACTCAAACAAGGCATGTCGTAATATGAAGTTGTGAAGGTTCAATGGACTCAACGGCCGAGCGGCCAATGATCCATTCAACGAACATCTTTCATTGCTTGATATACCGATACAAAGCAGCGTGCAGCCCATGATACTAAGAACAGTCTTCTCGCACTTCCGCGGTTCATCCTCAAACCACCCTAACTGGCCACCATAGCAAACCGCGATGACCACAACAAAGACCACGATACATTCACGCCCAACGGCCACTAATGCAAGGGACTTATAATAATACCCGATATGCTTATCGTGATACAGTCCAGCCATAAGCTGAGTGCAGTTGCAAAAGTTCGTGACTTCAACTCGACACCACATAGTGACTTGAACCCTATGATGTCACTCATAGATGTGCTATTAAAGATAGACTCGTGTGATACACAGCCCCCTGGTATCCAATCGCTTCTCGAAAAATAATACCACTTTCGTCCAAACGTGATGTCAATGCATCCAACGAAAGCTTCTAGAACAACCCCTGTCAAGACCCAAGGCATTTTCTTTCACCTCGTTGTCTCCTTTCCTTTTCTCTCCCCGTCATTATATGTAGATCGTTCGTAAAAGCATGATGATCCCAAAATCTTGCCCAATATGTATACAAGAAACGCCATTCTATCATCAAATACACCCTAAGTACATGACCGCAGTCAACCTTGTGCATAACCGTGTTAATCTTGACCTCGGGACCAATCAAGATACCTGCTGACCATCCCAGCTGTAACTATCCATAGGGCTGACAGGCGCGGGAGACACATCCGGCAGATGACTCGCGCTTTCTATTGGACACGACGAGCTCGCAAAGGTCCCCGACTCCCTGGCAAAGTCTGATAGGCGTGCGAGCCGCAGCTCATGCACCTGGGCTGCCTCATCGGTGTCTCCCTTCTTGCGTAGCGCAGACTCGAGATTGGCGAGGGAGCTGATCAGGATACGCTCGTCTCCTTTGCAGGCGGTGATGAGATTCGAAGCTTCTCGGAAGCATTCGATTGCTAAAGATAGGTCTCCCATCTGATAGCTGTAGTTGCCCAACTGGATATTCATGCCTGCTTCTTGCTCTTCGTCTAGGTCCCAATCTTTTAGTGTCTGGAGATATTCCATGGCTTCTTCGATCTTGTTCCCAGCGGTCTTTGCGTTACAGACAATACCGGTCTGCAGAATGGCGAGTTCTCGGAGCCAAGGATGTCGTAACTGAGTAGCCTCCGCTCTGGCTCGGTAAGTTGTAGAGACTTCGAGTGCCTCTGCTGTCTCGTCATGATAGACAAGACAGTCAATATGATCGCAGTATAAAATTGTTGTAAGTGCGTTCGCTGGTCCTATTCGTTCTTCAAAGAAAGGCACCAGCGCAGAGTATAGGCGTGTAGATAGTTCGTAATAGTCGGAAAAGTCAGGAGATCCAATGATTTCCCATATTTGTGTCATTGGATGATTGTGACCCAAAGCAATTGGTATCAGCACAGCCAGGTGCTTCATGACGATCTGGAGGAGGTCATCCTTGTGGAATCGATGTAGGAACCACAGTAGAAACGGTATTCTGGTGGCAAAAACAGGGCTCTCGGAGGCAACTACCTCCTTGAGTAACTCAAAGGCTGGAGTGAGCATGGTTCTGACCGATACTTCGTCCTTTCTCATCATTGATCTGTTAAACAGGCCAAAGCTCGACACCACGCGTTCGAATAACTCAACACTCCGATCGCCAGCATTTGGACTGACAAAGTCGCCGTTATAATCGTATTTCCAGGTTCTGTTTGCGAAACATGTGTTGAAATAACTCGTAAAGAGTTCAAGAGCCCGATCTATACAAGAGGTCTCCTGCGGCGGCGGTGGTAATGGACTGCTGGAAGCAGGTCCTGGCGTCCGACATTGCACCTCGAGAGTCGTCTGAATGCTAGGCACAACACCAGCTCGAAACCGAGCGACAAGCTGTGGATTCCGTCGAATGTATCTGTTGATGTTATCAAGATCGACCGGTTGCCCACGGATAGTAAACTCGGACGTCTTTCCCTGAGCCTCACGCTCCGTTCTCAGTATAAGAATGGCAAGGACCTCATCGCTCTTGAGTTTCTTATCCAAGCCCCACTTCCAGATTCTCGACTTGTACATTTTGACTCTGCAAGATACGTCAATCATCTATTGAAATAGAGAGGGTGTTTTTACGTACGTCGCTGTAAAGCCATGCTCACGCTCGAGGACTTCCATGACCTCTTTTAGCGGGCGCTTTTCTTCCTGGTAGAGTCTCGTAATTATAGGACGCTTCTTTTCCCATACTGCGCTGGGGATGCGTCTTCCGGGGGCGCATCGCGGTAGGCTCAAGTCTGTGTCGTCTGAGTCGCCTGGAGTGGTGCGACGCCTGGCCGAGAAGACGCCCGAGGTAGCCATCATGACATTGCCTTTGTTGTGAGTGATATCGTATGGATGCTGACCTGTATGTTGATGACGCGGCGATGGATGGATCGTTCGTATCGTGTATATGTATGGATAGATGATGATGAAAGGTATAAAAGACGTCACATTAAAGATGATGAGCAATTTGAACAAGAGCGGAACCAAAAGGATTCACGGGCTAATCCGCAATTTTGACTTCTCTGTAAGCCCGAACCCTGCCTGTTCTGATCCTTCCCCCCTCCCGTCCTCTGGTCCACTCTCACAGCGCAGCATCGGATGAGGCAGCCTTAACACGCACAGTTAACTTCAGCCCAGTAAGGCCGTTTCAACTATTGTACGTATGTAAGACGGAAGTGGTAGTAGAAGTGGAAAGGTCATGACCGAAGGTGGGGTCCGTTTCTTGAATCACCCATGCCATGGATGTCGTGAGTGCCTGTCAATTATGCCTTGCGATGAAGCTAACTGGAAGATGGATGCCTACTTGTGCTTATTTACCCGCTCAACTTAGATGAAGCTTTGACGAGTTTATTACTACCTGATGGATAATTGATACTGTATAGAGTAGTTGTATGTACCGTACAATGTAACATGACAAGCTATTGCATGACATTGTTGTACTGTATCTCTTGTCGATCCATTGGCAATGGATCATTTTCAGCCTTATAGAGATTAATGTTGGGTGCGCCCCATCAGTACCCGAACCCGACACCTCTCCACTTCCAACGGCCACTTGGGGGGCCTCACCCTCCATTCGCAGTCCCCTCCCTGGTACTGAGGGGTTCAGCCACCGGCCGAGTCAAGTTTAACCCAGCTTCGTCTCTAGCCTTACTCAGTACAGATACAAGCAGAACAATCAGGGTCTAACGACAAGAGGACGCCCAAAGTGTTTGTTGCCAATCGTATTTGATCTTCAAGTAAAAGTCCAGTACTAAACTCACCAGCAAGGGTGCTTCTAACCAATAGCAGCATGTTCACTTAAATAATTCGCAAAATCGCAAAGTTGTAACTCACGATACTAATAAGAACCCTTTTCTTTTTCTTTTGCGCCAATCCGCAGTTCTACCAAATTCTTTCTATTAGCCCAAACATTTTCAAAAATCTGTTATCTTAAATTATTTAGAATTATTCTGGAGTTGTTTTATCGTCTTCTTTCTTCTGACCTTGCGGCGGTTTGGGTTGAAACTGCACCAGTTCCTCTCATGGCTTTTTCGATTATCTTCATTCTTGGGCGCGCTCTTGCATCCAAGATGAGCATACCGGCAGGGAAATGTTGGTATCGTCTTATTGGGGCATGCCTGTTTCTCGTGCTTGTTGCGGTTTGACATGTTGGAAAAGGTCTTTTTGCAGTCCCTGCATTTGAGTGGCGAGCTTGGTGGTTCTCTCATTAGCTCAGTTTTGCTCGGTGTTGGGTGATCGTCATTGAATTGAGGAGTCCCTGGTGGAATATCCGTCTGAAGCAGCACATTTCCCACGTTTTTCGCTGGAGTAGTGGAAAAGACTGAAGGAGTGATCAAGTAGTGTGCATCGTCTGTGAAGCCACTGAGCATATTGCCGATATCTAAGCCTGTTGCAGAGCCATTTTCGTCGAAAGAGGGCACGTATGGACTCAGCATCATTTGATCCTGAGCATCTGGAGATTGACCGAATGCATTGTCGAAATCTATGACCGTTACTAGCAACGGGTCATTGTAGACTTGGGTAGGAGGGGGCGGATCTGGACTCGACTGGCCCGGAGTCTCTGTAGTCTGACTGGAGATAGCTTCAAAATTGAAGTTCATCGTCAGCCTTGGGCGCTTGCTGTCCTGGGGAGCGGGAGTTAAACTCGTTTGGTCTGGGGTTTCTGTTGTACGACTAGAGATATGTTCAAAATTGAAGTCCATTTCCAGCCTTCGGCGCTTAACATCCCGGGGGATTGGAGTTAAACTCGTTGGATCTAGAGTCTTCATAGGCTGACCGAAAGATTGCTCGAAATCAGAGCCCTCTGCCAGTAAAGAGCCATTGTCAAGCCAGGAAGGAGGCATTGGAACTGGACTCAATTGACCAAGATCTTCCGTAGACTGTTCAATAGAATCGTGTGGTGTGGGGTCATCTATCAACAATTAGTCGGATTAGCGCAACGTGGGTTTGAAGAACAATACCTTTTGGCGCGGTCCACGGACTCGTCGGAAATTCGAAAGAATTATCCATTCCAATACCAGAATCGAAGGAACCGAGGTCCTTCTCTTCGAAGCTAGGATTAGTTAAAAACTGGGATATCTCTGGTGATTGAGGGAAAGGCGCAGAGCCGTCCAGCGTCATCTGGCCTTGAGACAAGTCCTGAAATCCATTGCTGATGCCAGACACATTGCTATTCCCATATGGTGATGGAGTGATGGTTATAGTGGGCGGTACTCCCCCCATAATCTGGGACTGGGGGGCCTTGGGACCTGGATACCTGGCGCTCTTGTGCGCAAAAGTAGATGCATTCTCTTTCGTCATGTCTGCCACGACGTCCAGCATGCGATCGAATCCCGTATCTCTCGCGAACTCGAAAGCTTGGGGTAGCATGGAATAGTACACAGGCGCTTCTCGTAGCAACAGTCGGATCACGTCAACTTTTTGCCATCGGACCGCGGCCAGGAGGGGTGTAAAGAGACGGCCTGAGTAGTTGACAGCGCCTTTGATGTACCCCTCAAAGGTTTTTTGTTTGTTTTGAATCAAGTACTGAACAGTAGGGCAGTGACCGAGTTTGATAGCCATGTATAGGGGATCGTAGGTTATATCGGAAGGGTCACGGCTTCGGATGTTTCTCTCTACCAAATGCGAGCGTTCGATGGCATTCAGCATGTACTCATAGGTGTCCCAGAACCGATTTTGCAGAATATCAAAGAGAAGCTTTTCGTCGTAGAATATGCGGGTATTCTTGGATCGCAGGAGAGGTTCACAAAAGCCACGAAGTAGATCCTCTCTACCCATCCGAGCAAACGTCCCGATCTGGGTATTCTGGACCCTCTCGTACTCCTCCTCCATCTCTTGGGTGAACGCTCCGAGTTCAAAGTAGTCCCCGTGGTTGTCCAACCCAAAGTCATTGTTGCGGGGTTGGATCTCTTGAAAAAGATCGGCAGAAATGATGTTTTGGCGGTGCAGGTGATCGATGTCAAGGCCATCGTAAAGAAATGACTCGAGCAGAATATCATTAACAAGTAGTCGTATCTCGTTGTATGTGTCGTCAGATCGTATGCCATAATTCATCGGATCGTGTAAAATGTGACAAAGTGCATCATAATGGCAGAGAACTTGTTCGATGTTGAGAGTAAGAGGCTCGGGCCCAACAGTGTTCAACGCAAGACTTTCGCTGAAGAACCGTTTGAGGTCTCTGCTTCCGAAGCCAATCGTAGTAACGCCTCTCGTATTATGTTTGACGATGGTGAATGACAGGAAGGGCAGTTTGAACTGCGGTTGGACCTCAACGAATCTGCCAGACCCAGCTGACACTAGGTTATGGACGAGGCCACTGAATTGTTAGCAACGCGCGCGAAACAAGATGCAGCTTAATATACTTTTCAAAGATTTCAGTATATCCCATATATGGACCGCCATCCTCTGGGTATGGCGATGAGTCCAGTTCTTGGTTTGGGCGATACTGCGCTGGGATGTCGATCGGATAAGTCATGGTGGTGGTACAATGGGCTGTCTCCCAGAGAGCACGCCCAGGAAAGTTGAGGTTGTCCAGCCAAAAAGAGTAACAACCAAAACGATGGAACTGAAATAGTTGAAGGAGACAAGTGCGAAAACTGTAACTCGAATTAAAAAAATGAAAGAAGATCCTACAGTCGGGTTTTCGTAAAACAAGTCACAGGGAGACCCATTGAGATCCAAAAGTTAGGAATCTGAGGTAGTGGGGGCGTGGCTGCACTTGACCTCTCTGCAAGTAATCCATCATGAGACTGCCTTTTTAGTGCAGATAGACGACGGTTACAAAATGGCTTTAACAAACCACCTATAAAGATGCAGTAACCATAGCGCACCAAAGTCTGTTTTCTCTATTAAATTAAACAACCTATTGACTCAAGCCCCAGACCCTCGCAGCCAGCAACTTGGGCATTGCCTTTTGATACCACGACTATACCAATCGATAGCCTGGGTAGCAGAGGACAATTGCTCTTTAGACCAAGTCTTTTTCATCTTGTCAATCCACCATCCTCGCCTTGTCGGTCTATACATGCTGCAGTCAACACACCAACTCCAAGCACGGCGCGGTCTACCATTCGCATCTCGAGGTTGAAACCGTCCAAGTAGTTCCTCCATGTGCATACACGAACATCTGTCTACAGAATTATCCACCTCTGCTATGCTCCAAGGCGCGCGATGATGTTTGCGATCAGGCACAGACAGACTACACAGCCTCCCGATGCCAAGCATTCTCTTACAGCTCATGGCTAACACGGCCCTGTCCACCAGCGGGGCCTTGGCGAAGATCATGGTAAGGATCTCAGGAGGGAGTGCAAGCAGTAAAGACGAGCTTGAGCTATACTCTATATTGAACTTATTACAGTGAGCACCCAGTCAGACAAGTTGCGTGGTATAAGAACTCACTGATGGTGGGGTTCTAAATGGGACAATACGAGAGCACTCTGTTGGCCCAGGCCGGCTTCTCAGCTGGACAGGCATGGCAAAAAAGCGACTACTGCAGCAAACTGACAATACCTATCACAATAAATCCGGAATATGTCCTCTGCATGCGCGACTTTCGAAAGATGGAAGATGGAAGACGGGATGGAATGTGTGAGTTGAGGTCATCGATTATATCTAGTCCGACAGGCTAGGTCTTATCATCTAAGTGCTCAGTGGGCCTGAATGCTAGGGACCATCACCTGGGGAACAACCATCGCCATTCTGTAAAATATGATTGGCTCAGAGCCACTAAATTGCTTCCAACGGCCCCGCGACGCCAGACGCGTCTTTACGCGTCTCCCACTTTACGCCTCCCACAGACCATTCCTCCTTGTCTAATTTCGTCTTCACATTGCACAGAAACTATAACGATACCAATAACGACATCATGTTGCGGCAAGACTTCAACCGAATTGACCCTAAGCGGCGCAATGTCGTTGACCACCGCAAGAAGCAGTTTGC
Source organism: Fusarium camptoceras (assembly GCA_004367475.1). Lineage (NCBI taxonomy): Eukaryota > Fungi > Ascomycota > Sordariomycetes > Hypocreales > Nectriaceae > Fusarium > Fusarium camptoceras. Next base: position 261,045 of record QGED01000014.1, read on the forward strand.
TACACCCACGTACAAGGACCTCGATTATCCCCATCGTCTTAACTTTTACTCGGATCCTCCTACCGCGGATATCACCCTCGAACAGTTCGAACAATGGGCTATCGACCGACTTCGAGGTATGTAACGGACAACTGCACACCGAATCGTATCTAATATCCTACAGTTCTCGCCGAACTCGAAGCATGCTCCTTCCGTAACAAGACGCCCGCCGAGACAGCAATCCATATGAAGCCCATCCTCAAGAAGCACCTGTTCCTCGAGGCCAACAGTTCCGGTTCCAAGAAGCTATTCGAGCAGCGCCAAAAAGACCACTACAGCCACTTTATTCTACGACTAGCCTTTTCATCGACCGAGGACCTACGCCGCCGATTCACACGTGTTGAAACGATGCTCTTCCGTCTGCGACTTAACGAAGACGATCTTGCGGAGCGATCAGCTTTTGTCAAGACTCTTGGTTTGGATTGGTGCGAGGATGTGACGGAGGAAGACAGGAGGGAATATGCTGCAGAGTTGGCTGCCTTTCACAGAAAAGGCGACAACGAAGACGACACTTGGTTCAAGGTGGACTGGGAACGAGTTCCTGACCTGATCGAGAGCCGAAGAGTGTTCCTCAAGGCTGGAATGGCATTCGTGCCCGGTCGCGAACAGGCCGGTATGGTTATTTCGGAGTTCACTTCACGCTTGGAAAGACAACTTGAGGTACGACAACCCGACATGACAGGTGACCTGGATGCTAACTATGCATAGTTGACTGCCCGTGCCCTTCCCCGACTCGATGAGGACGACCGACTTACACCCATTCTCAACCATCTTTCCAAGAACTTCATCACCCCCGATGCTTCTTACATGTCAAGCACAGCCGCAGTGCCCGGTGCCGAAATCAGCGCCAACAACGTCGACAATCTATCGCAACATTTCCCGGCCTGCATGTCCCACCTCCACCGCTCGCTGCGTCGGGATAACCATCTCAAGCACTTTGGTCGACTACAATACTCGCTCTTCCTCAAGGGTATCGGTCTGAACCTGGAAGAATGTTTGGTGTTCTGGAGAAAGAGCTTCAACAAGATGACAGACGACAAGTTCAACAAGGAGTACCGCTACAATATTCGTCACGTATACGGTGATGTAGGAGGTGACTCCAACCGAAGAGGAGGTGGTTACAGTCCGTTCAGTTGCCAAAAGATTCTTACCGAGCATCCTCCTGGACCTGGTGAGGCCCACGGATGCCCGTACCGACACTTCAACATGGAGAATTTGTCAGCCCTCGTACAAGCGATGGGTGTGAATGATCGTTCCGTCGTTCAGGGTGTCAAGGAGGATAAGGATAAGCAAAAATTCCATATGGCATGCAATCGGTAAGTCATTCCTTGATGCCACTGCATAAGGCTATATATACTAACAATGCTCCAGCGTATTTGAATATATACACAAAAAAGAGATTAAGAAGGCCAAGGACGAGGGCGTCATGACACAATCACAACTCGAGACTATTGTCCACCCCAACGAATACTTCAAGCGCAGTTTCCTACTAAAGAACCTCGACAAGGAGACATCGGGAGACGTGCGAATGGAGGGTTGATAGCTTCGATGCTCTACCGCCATTGGTTATGGGAACATAGGACTCGGATATAAGACGCTTACACGTACGCAGGGGCATCAGAAGACTAGTCGCCGATCCTACGAGACAAAATACTTTAGACTCTTGATGCTGGTCTAGGCTAGCATTCGGGCTATTTTATTTTGGTACTCTAAGCTCTGGATGACAATTGTTCTGCTACCCAGAAGACGTCTATCGCATTGTAATTATGACTTGTAGGTATTGGATCAGGAGTAAGGCGTTGGGATAAAGCCTTGGCATGGACATGTATGTATGTACTGTACTGTATGAATGAAACCTCAGTATGTAATCGAGATGAAACGTATTTCGGAACTGTAAAACGGAGATCGAATATTCTTAGAAACAACGCAGAAGCTTCCCTGCCTGACCGCCAAGTTGGCAAACTTCCAGCCCTATAACCACCGCAATTATACTCAAGATGACCGTAATAAAGGGTCCTTGATCAACAACTTCTGCATCATCTCCCACAAGTCTTACGTTCTATTCCTTCTTGGTGCACCGTTTTGCTGCAAACCCTGGGCTGTCAGATAGCACAAAACGGGGGGAGGAGGGGCGTGACGTCGCCGACCAGACCGTTTTGTTGTTTTTTATAGACCGCCCTGTTTTGCGAACGCAACGCAACGTCGTGGTTTGTTTGGTCCTGGGACTGCACGATGAGGTCAGTGGGCGGGATGACGAAAGAGGCGTGGGGCCCCTTGTTTTTTTTTCTGTACGCGTGTGAAAAAAAAAAAGAATGAGGGCATTCGCAGGGTCTCTTCGGGAAGCCTGCATGGTGATGTGGTGTCTGCCAGGGGGGAATTACGTGGAAGGGGGAGCCCTTATTTTTTGTTGGTTTTTATACGTGATATTACTATTTTGGTAAGATGACAGTATGTAAACAATTGTTCTTTCTTTTCGAGATCTGAGGCTCAAACTGGAGAACATATGTACGATTTCGTGGATGATCTCCCGTTTCATTTCTCCACTAGGAAACCTCCTCGCGAACCCATAAATTTCCAAGTCTGTGGTTCAACAATTCTTGACAACCTCATTTCTCCTCTTCTCTTTTATTATTCAGCCATTTGGTAAATTTCTGGTGTGGTTCCTGTCATATGAATCCGCTTTGACAGACGAAAAAAAAACCCTTGACGCAGGAGAAGAAAACGTCATCCCTTGCGTAAAGGTAAGCTAGGTCTATACGGGCGTTGGCGTGCGTTATGACATCCTGCTCTACCAATAGCTTCTCGTAAATACGACCGTTTTCTACAGGCCGGTTACTGCAGGTTTCGGGGGTGTGTAAGACTGACCGACCTGAGCTGGGAAGAAAAAGACCTCAACTTGTTGTTGAGACGGAGACTGAGAATGGAGGGCGACAGTATGACGGTGATAATGACGGCAATAGCATCACTTTCGGAAGCAATGGAACCGGAAATTCGGCAGGTTATAGACGATCGATGGCTGTGACCGGACTTGAGCTTATTTCGACTGTCGCTCTCTCTTTATTCCCAATGCCGTGGTAGCCTGGGACGGGCCGGGCTCGGCATCTTGGTTATCTCTCGAGATCCGGTGATAAAGTCACGTACGGACAAAGATACCGACCTACATCGGGGACTCGGGTCTAAACCGGTGAGCTTAGAAACGCCAGTGCTCCGCCCGTTAGCTACGGGTAGAAAGTGTTCCGTGCTGCTTGTCTTACAGCACGGTCTGTGTGTTTTACCGACAAGTCAATTCTCTTTTTCTGCTAAGACATGCATGCAGCGACAGATAGGCTTTGCAACTCCCCGGGTTTTCCCACAAGTCCTGTAAGCAAGACAAGGGTTTATGTTTCTGATAGCCTGTATCAGAATGTCGCCAAGCCAACGTAATCTGAAGACGACATTATAGCCTCATTCTGTATGTTTTAACGCTGCAACCCTTACTCGCAGAGACGGTTACAATGCGTGTCAGCACATGGACCTGAAAAGAGGTCGGAAGACTGTCGAATTAGACACAGACCCTGACTCGTAGCCTGTGTAAGAAACCCCCGTTTGGCTGTAACCCCGCGGGCCGAAGAGATGCTGCTATTTCGATTTTGGTTACCTTCTCCCCCCGGGCTGTAACATAAGCAAGGAACTGTAACAGAAGAAAAAACAAGCTTGGCACGGGGACTTGCAAACTGTCACTGTGAAGACTTGTAGCTTGACCAGTCTGAATGGACAGACATACGATATCAGAATGGCATTGGAATTGGAGTTGACAAGTTAGTGTACAGCTCGTGGTCTCGGGTTCTTCGAATTCCGGCATTGGTGCCCGGTCTATCAAGCCACCGCCGCCATCTTTTGTCTCTATCATATTTGACTGCCTGATGCTAAATTACAGTACCGGCCACGAAGCCGTGAACAGAGAGGGGTTTTCTTTGGTCAAGTTCTAGACCTGCATCTTTTAGTGACAACCTCTTTTTTGAAGGATAACGGACGGGACGGCAGATGCCAGAAGCTCAAGGTTGCATTTGCATGCATTCCAGTTGCCCGTCCCCCCGTCTGTTGAACTTTTGTTGCGGCAAGCCTTCGTCTAAATCTAGACTGGTCCGAGCCCGCCTCAACTGCCGCGAAAGGACTCAAACTTTGTTTCCTTGCAGGCGCGTTGCGCGCATATTGAAGGATTGATGAGGGGCTGGGTTGAGGGGAAATCGAAAGGGTGGTACATTAGCCTCTCCATATTGCTGCTTTAGAGTGCCGTACTGGGCTGGCAAGCCGGGGTAACAAAGAGGCGAGAGCGTCGAGCGAGTCGTGAATTTAAAAAAGAAAGGTTAGACGGTGGTTACATGGCTTGCACAAGCGGCGATACAACACAGTGGACATGATGAATTGACTTTGGTTGCTCTGAATGCAGCTATCTGTTAGTGTTCTCAACTGTCATCGCCGGACGGGTATAGGCAGGCATTACGTAGAGTTTATGCAATGGTCACATTTCAAATCAACGACAAGCCCAAGTCTTGAATATGCATGTAAGTTGTGCAACAAATAGCATCTTCTTGTCTTAGCCTCACATCCATGCTATGTCGTCGTAATCTTCCACGTATCTCCGAGACAATGAAAGAGAGGCTGTACTCAAATGAGTATAGCTGGTTGGGTGTACATGATCCAAGTGGGGTTGGTCACTGGTGGGAATAGCCTCAAATGAAAAGAAAATAAAAATAAAAACCAAGGCGGAAGAAGAAAAATGAGAGAAAAAAATTAATTATGCTACCTACTGTAATTGTAAGTACTGCACAAAGTCTCCACTGGACAGAATGAAGCAAATAAACCCGAAGATGTGGAGTTGTTGGTGAAGGAGAACCAAACCCTAACCGAGGGAAAATCTCCAGAGAGCTCCAGTTTCCATGCCAGGTTGAGCGCCTGGGATAAAACCTGGAGAATCGAGAAAGAGACAAGGGGGATTTGAACAAAAACAGTAATTAGACGTAGAAAGGGGGAGGCGAAAAAGAAAGGAGGATATCTAGAATAAGGTAATTACCGTCAAAAGTGAAATCAACTGATACGATACAAGACATGTCTCCATTCCATTCCATTCGATGAAGTCTAGACTCAATATCGCGTTAAGCCCGGTAGAAGCTTTACGAAAATGAATGCAAAATGACATTTTTGTCTGTCCATCCTCGGCTTGGCATGGAAATACCGTACGGTGCAGTACTACAGTAGCAACGAGATGGGGTCTTCAGACGTCAGTGGCTGGTATGCGAGCCTCGGCGCCAACATCGTCAAATTCGACCTTTGCAATTGGAATCTCGGTCTTATTGGGTCCAGACAGGGACATATTTATGGAAATTCAACGTTTGACTCCCAAAAAAGAACCAATAGTTGCATTTTGGATCCTGGTCAGACATTCAACAAGACGCATACTAGCAATGCGAAGAGGCGGCTCGTGGGCGTAGCGCGGAGAGCGTGCGTTTTTGATGGACGGCCGATGCTTGATTACAGCTTAGCTTGAGGAGTGTTAGTGGTCACCTGTTGAAGGAGGATAGTCAACTACATGCAATGCACAGACTGAGACAAGAGATGATGATCTGATATGATATGATGAAAGATAAATTGATCAAGGATAAATAAAATAAAATAAAATACTGTCCAATCGGCGTTTGCCAGGCACCGGGCCGTGGTCTCTGCGTGTACTCAATCCACGACTATACATACATATAGGTAATACATAAAAAGAAGCCTTTCCAAAGCGCCCGCCTAATGCAAACAGAGGGTATCCCTAGATATAATAAGAAATGTTTCCCATCCCGAAAGAAACTCCATACATGATGATGACATGAAAGTCGTGAGAATAAATAAATAAAAATGGTGGCCGTGAGAAATAAAATTGATGGAAGCGACAAAAAAGCCAAGCCTGTAGTGGTAGGCAGTCATGTGCTTTATTGGCTCCTTCATGTTGATCTGATCTGATATGATCCAATCTGGATCTGCCAATTGCCCGCTGGGAGGCAGTGCTGATCCGGTAGCTGACGGGGGTCCCGTTGTTGATCCCGGACATGCCGCATCCAATCAATCACTCGAATGTCCTGAGTCGTTCTTTGACTCCCAGTGGTGATGGTGAGGGGATCGTGGCCGTTGGTGGTTTTTATCGCGGGGATTTTGCGTCAAGAGAGTTGCCCAATTCCATATCGTCCAGGTGCAAGTCGTGCATTATGTACAGCTGCGGTTAAGGCGATGCATGGGACTTTTTGATCTCTTGCGTAGAGGTGACCTTTAAAAGGTGCTGTCCTTTCCATGGCGGAGGAGGGAGGGGATGCTGTTTGATCCTATCCTTTGGGCGCCCAAGAGATGGTTGTGCGAATGCCGCTAGTTGTTGTTGATTTGTTTTCCCTCCACCAAAGAAGGAGAAAAGCTGAATTGGTAGTGTCGAATGTCGTATGTCATCTTCGGACTTCGTTTTTCAAGCTTGTTGTTGACGATGCGAATCATTTATTTGTAGCCGACCATCTTTGCGCAACGTTCGCAGTAGTAGAGGTTGTGGGCGATGCGGACCATACCCATGGTGCTGACGTCGTCGGTGGAGGTAGCCTCTACGGAGCGAGCGCATCGCATGCAGCGAAGCACCTCGACCGAGGCGATGGGAAGAGCGATTGAGTCCATGCTGTATCTTTGGCCCGAGTCGGAAGAAGAGGATGATGATGAGCGAGATGATGATGTTGAGCTGGTTGATCCAAAGTGGTGGCTTGAAGGTCTGGCAGACATGATGAGAGAGGAGAGAAAGAGGTGTGGTGGGTAGTAGTTGAGATATATGTAGTAGCCTACACAAGAAAAAAGAGATTTGTTCTTGGTTTAAAGTACAAGGGGAGGAGAATATGGGAACAAGCAAGGAAGCTAAAGCCTTTTTACTGTTTGTTTCAAGTGGATGGGGATGCGCTGGCGCTTTGTACTCTGGTGCTGGTTTACTTCGCCCGGGCTCTTTTTCAAGGGGGACGGTGGTCTGGTTAAGAAGGATTGGAGAGGTGACCAGGGGGTCTTGGGGCTAGGCTCTGAACTCTGAAGCCTTGAAAAAAAAGAGACTGGTCCGGGGGGGTGTGCAGTAGGTCTTGGCCTGATGGGTGTGTAGTAAAGTGTGGTGTCTGTCGTTCAAAACGGTACGGTACAGATAACGGTACGGTAACACGGCAAGGTGGCTGATGCTTAGTCTGTTTGGTTGCAGAAGAGAGAGCTGGGAACTTCGGAGGTCCTTGTGTTGTTATGGGTCGACAGTTCTAGAGCGTTGTCGTCGGGTCGAGTTCGCTGTTGTAATGTCCGTTGAGCCGATGGAAATGTCTGGATGTGCAGAGGTAGGTTCTGGATTGAAGCAGTAGAATTGGGGGATGATGCGACCTTTTTATCAAAATGGTGAAATCGAAAACTCATCGAAACTGATGCTGGACTGGTCATGCAACATCCACTACTTCCATAGTGAATGAGAAACAGGGCATCGCACGTCTCAGTTCAGTGTGTGTGTGCAGTACAGCACGCTACGTAAGTTACATTAGTGCTTTGCTTCTCAGCAATGCTGGAACTAGATCGACGATGTGCCATTTTTGGCACCACTACGGAGTGTGTGTCTTTTGCTAGACGGCGTTTGTTCGTGGAGTAAGGATCGGCGACAGAAACCAAAATCTTAGCCAGGTCAGGGCCCGTACATGCCAAGCACGCCAAACGGAGAGAGATTGGAACAAGAAGCCATGCACACCCCAATAGGAAAAAAAACTGACGGCTTGTCGTAGGCACCCGAGGCAGGGCAGGTCCGGATAAGACAAGTTAAGACGGCACGGCATTTGCCAGTGAGTTGAGTTAGTCACTATAAGACAGTGCATCTGTAGGCGGGCGGGCGTTTATGTCTCTGAGGAAATTGTCCAAGCAACCGTCGTAACTTTCATGGCTTGGCACCTATTACTGTCTGTACGTGCTGCAGCCTGCAGTTGTAGTTGCAGTTGCAGTTGCAGCACTCAGTCCAAAACGGAGGGACCCTTTTAGGGGGGGTGAGAGTGGACTGGGCTCTGCTGGGCTGGGCAGGACTGGCCCGATGCAACGTCAGTCCTTTGGGCCAGGCGAAGCCCGTAAGACTCCATCTTGATCCCCAGTTTTGGGCCGTCTCTCCGTTACCCCCGTTCGATTGGGTTTTTTTTTCTTCTCTTGCTCCGTTTTGCTCTCTCCGTTTATGCGATCAACCGGGGCGTTTTACACAATAGAATTCACATCGTGAGACAGGACTTGTGTTTGGCTTGTGATTTTAGCAAGCATCATATTGATGTTCTGGTGAGGGTATCATGCCGGCAGATTAATATAACTGATAACTGAGAAGTTTCTGATACTGTGACTTTTTGTTTGTCCCCTGCGACGCCCGTGATCATGATGGCTGTTCCCAATTCGTCGTCAGGGAGGCTGGCTGAAGCCATCTTCCTGTCTCGGACATTGTGCTGTAATATCTGACGGGAGAAGCCCTCTGCTGACGACGACGACGACGGGGGGCACAGCGTACAATTACAGTACAGGTGTCACGTTGTTACAGTACAGTAATACGCTGCGATACAAGCCAGCCAGCCCTGGAAACAGAAAAAGCAAAAGGAAAATTTAATCGTTGTGTTTGTTGTCAACTGTTGCGCTGCGTTGCTCAGGGCTCCCTCCCGAGGCGGGCGTTTAACGGGGAGATCCCTTGTTCTCCGAAAGGGTTTTCTTTAGATTGTAGAGTAAAGCTTGTCAAAAGACCCTGTATCACTGCACTGTCGTTTCTGTGGCTTGATGAGTTGTCCTAGCAAAGGTGAGTCAAACTCTACTGAGTCCAGGGACTGTCAATTAGGAGTCGTCCGCCTCACGCTTTATTGCTTGTAAGTTGGGATTCACCGTTAAAACAAACCCCGGAATCAGATCAGCCAGCTCAGCCCAGCCAGGTTCATGGCACAGGGGTCAAACGTTAAAAATGGGTGAATCGGATTTTACGGTGCTGGCACTAAACCTGAGCGGGCTGCTTATACGCGCCCGTAAAACAGGTGCCTGATATTTAGATCAAAAGTGCATGAGTCTTTGTAAGAGGGAAACAATGGGCTTTTCGGATTTTACGGCATGGGACTTTGCATCCATCCATGATCGATAATGGCGCGCCGAGAAGCCGCGCAACAAATTACTCTGTACGGTAGGTCATTTGAGGCTTAACTCCATTATTGGCATCTTATCTGTCACATTTTGAACAAAGACAGGCGGTGGCAGCGGCAGGCAAAAGTAACAAGACAATGGTTCATCTGCAGCTGCACAAATAGATTCATTGATTAATTAATTAATTAATTTATCCTCTGTACAAAAGAGCGGATCCGTTGATGCAGGCTTTTGAGCCTCAAGCGGGTTTCACGCACATGGCGCCAAACTGAAGCAGCTCTTCAACCAACGGACCAAATTGAAGATTCTCAGCTTGTAGCGGTGATAGACGCCAAGAATTGTAAATTGTGCAAATTTGCTCATATGGGAGCTCGCTTCAAGCGCCATTGGACAATTGTCACTTACAAGCCTCAATGCCAATGCAACGACAACAAAACCCCATAACATATCCCAGCATGTCATGTCCGTGGGAAAGGAGGCTGAGCAGTCGATCCAAAAGCATCCACAGCTGACGCTGACGCTGACACTGACACTAGAACACCCGACAATTCGGATCATTCTTTTGTTCTTTGCAGATAATTGAGACTGCGACGCTGGTCTTACAGTAACATGTGCCTGTGCTGTGCAGGATCCAATATTATCTGGATGAATAGCCCATTATTCAACGAACAATGGAAGAGACCTATGGACCCTTAATTTTTGAGGACTGACCGACGAACATGAGCGAAGACCCTGTCCCTGCATCGATGAGCCTGAACCGTTGGATTGGGCTCTGAGCGAGCAGAACTAGAGATGACTAGCGTCAAGACGGAAATAGAGCGATGGCTTGTTACAAATCATTCTCAAGTTGAAAGGGTTATACAGACCAGACCGCAAACAAAACAGACGGTCAAGAATTTTTTTCGCATGAAATCTCTTTGTTGTGTGTTTCATCGTACGGGACGGGACACGTTGAGAAAGCATTGAGTTACTGGCTCGGTGTCACTGTCATGTCTGCCGCTGTACAGGGTGCCCTGTCCCGTGAGTCACAACCGCTGAGACTCAATTGACATGTGGTATAACGGAGCGTAAGACTTCAGTATAAGCATACCCCTTGACGGAGCCAGTCTCACTAAACGGAGACACTAAAACGGACGACATTCCGTTCCGGCGTTTTGAAAGTTGACAGCGAAACGGGGCTAGTTCAATCGGCGACTCCTTTGATGACACACCCAATTTCCGATCTTCAGGGCCCAAAGACAAGACTCTTGGTCGAACCACAAGCTTAGGGATCGGGAGTTGGATCAGAAAAAAGGAACAAGCTTCCCTTGAAGACTGTCTCATGATCAATTGGCCATTAGGGGAGCTGTTCCGGATCTACTCCGTCGATATGGAGAAATCTGGTCGATTCGATCCGTTAGTATCTTGCCCTGTAGACTTCTATCACTGTGCTATGTGTATGTGTATGATGTTTTTACTTGGTTATCGCATCACTGTGAACGCGTGGCCCTGGACAGCCTCTATTCTCACCTGCATGGCTCGGCATACCGTGGCCTCTTTCTCCTGAGCTGAGACGTGAAAAGCAAGACAAGACAATAAAAGCTATGGTATAAAGTTTAGAGCATCGCATGGGTATAGCCCTGTCATTACAGGTCAAAGCAGGAGTATCTCGATGTCGTTCACGGGACGGAGTTTACGGATTGGTTCTCAAACGAAACAAGTGCTTGCCAAGACCATTAAAAAGGTGTCAAAGCTATCACGACCCGGCCGAGTCGTCCGTTAGACTGTATTTCTCGCTCGGTAAAGTAACATCCGGCATTGCACTTGTCAATACACGAACGAGGTAGAAATAGCATCGGCATCGGAGCATAAGCATCGGCATCGCGAAAAACCTCGGGGTGGATGGCTTGATTTCGTTTATTGAAGGGGGCCATGAAACCCGGAGCAACTCCGTTTCTATGCTGTTTCTTTCTAGGGTAGATGATACTGTACAATGTCTTGATCTTGATACGGATGCCTGCTCCCGTTCCGACCTCAAACCCTGCAGCTCATCATGATCCCTCAAAAGTCAAATGTTGATCTGTTGACATGGCATGATAGCAGGACAGGGATGAGCTTTCCCTTCGATCGTAAGAGCTTATCGTCGTCTGGTGAGCAACTCTACGCATCGCAACGCGGGTCTCTACATCATATTATAAATGCAGCTGTCAATCATATATTAAACCGTTGAACAATGATGCAATCTCAGAGCTAACGGATGCCTATCCGTTCCGTGACTCATCTACGTGATAAGACTTGACGTCGATAGCTACGCAGCTCCCACGTGGAAATTTGGACATTTCGATGGTCAGAACCTGTCTTTGTCGACGGATCAGCCAGTGATGAACTCCAGAACTGATCGGCACATGTCCGCGCACGGGAAGCGCTTATCACATCTCCGTAACCGTAAAATCATAGTGTCGATTGACGGAACTCCGCGTCTATCACTGTCCATCAATCGCGACGAAATTCGCCTCTCAAACGACACGATGTTACCGATACACAGGACGGACATGTGGGGTTTACATTGGATCTCATCGAAACACAAGACATTACATTAGTCAGGTCAAAGAAAGATTGGCGACCATGGGTGTGTGATGAACATTCGTGGAACTTTTTATTTTTACTCGTCAGCCTGTTTGATCTTCGTTACAGTAGAATTAAGCATCGAGATGGATGAAGCTTTAATTAGAAGCTAGGTATGTTGCGATGTAGATTAATTAGTGATCAATCTTTACATCGAGATGCGATGGAGGGCTAATCAACTGCAGACGACACAAGTTTCTCCGTTCATGCCTTGTGAAACCGTTTTAAACTGGAACTGAAGAGCTAATCAAGGGGTAAAAAAAAAAAAGGGAGAGAAACACAGAGAGAGGTGTTCAGACTGAAAGACATAAAACGGCCGCCAATTGATAGCTGGCAGACAGACATTGGGGATTGACATGAGATGGGATGCAACAATCCACAATTACCCATGGGATGGATGGGAAATACCATGTGCACACCCGCGTTAGTACATCAATACCATACCGTATTGTACTGTACTGTACCGTATTTGAGTCTCTGATCAATTATCACGATCAAAAGAATGGATTTTCATTAATGAAGCTACTGTGGCTAAAAAAGACCCTTTTCCTTTTATTATAGATCGATCTGGAACACAGTTCTCATGCAGCCTGTCCCTTCAAGTCAAGTGATGGGAGCCACATCGAGATGCGACGCCACCGGCCGAGATCCTCCCCCCAACCTTCGATGCCCATCCGTTATGTCTCTGCACCGGAGAAGCACCCGCTGCACCAATTAAATCTCGCCACTGCTGACGGTACAGGTTAAACTGTACTGTATCGAGATGCCAAATGTCAATCCTCAAATTCTCGATGCTCCACATGGCGAAAAGATCAGGATGGCCATTGTTTGACGGTACGCGTAAAACCTCATCAGTCGTGTAAGGGATCGAGACACGTCTATTTTCATCGGAGGATTTTCCACTAATGTGCTTGATCTTCATGCCGCGGCATTCTCACTCCCAACATGGCGTTTCGTAACCAACCTTATGCCCTTGAACTCTCTCTACCTTAGTAGCTAGCCAGCTAGCTTCCACGGAAACGACGGCTTGGACCTTTATTAATTCTCTATTTTCTTTGTCAGACGACCACCTCTTTGCTTGGCAATCCCGTTATCGTCTTACCTGGCTGAGTCTAATGCTTACTGATCTTTCTTCCCTTCATTTCCGCCCTGGTGAGGAACCAAAGCCGCAGAGGCGGAGTTCTAGACTCTCAGCGACCGTTCTCCTCTTGGCAGGGTCCCTTATTTTTTTTTAATTTTTTTTTGAGAGGGGTATAACTCTGATCGACCCGCTTGGACATCTAGATGAGACGAGCAGACGTGTGTTTTGCATACGATGGATGAGGTGCTTCGCTTTCGTGTTACATACCCGTCTAATCTTCTTCATCCTGGCTTGCTTACGATAATTAATTACCGAGCACGAGCACGAAACGGATGTTGAATTGCAGCATGAGGGAAATTAACAAGACTAGACTCAAGGTCTCCCACTATTCCATATCGTGAGACGTAGAAACCTTCCAGAACATACCGAGTTTATGCGCTCGGATCTCAATCTGGACAGAACATCTTCGCGAAACAGGGTCCGGTGATCTCAGGGCTGAGGTTGGCTTGAAGGGTGAACAATATTTATGGAGCGAGTAAGCTTTTGTTTACTCGTAAATTAAGGGTCCTTTCATCCTCCTTTTCAGCCTCCCACTAGTTTAGTTCGAAGGGGTCCTTTTGGAGAGCTTTGTCAGACCTGGAATGTAAGCTGTCTATTCATAGCTAGAGAAGAAGAACATGTGTTACAGAGCACTGAAAGCTTTCTCTTCAAGGGTCCATGGTCAAAGCTCGGCCAAATTGGATCTGTTCTGTTTCTGTCAACATCCGTGTCTTGTTATGGTCAAGGTTGGGTTGCTTGTGCTTGATGCATTGTAACTGAGCACTATGCACCTGATTCCTTTTGATTCGAGTGCATTATGAGGCAAGGACGTGCCTCCATACACGATATTTCTCATTGAGTAAGCGGGTTCATCCCGCGTGATGAATTCCCTCAGACATTTGATCAGTTATTCCATCAGTAACTTGCTCAGATCATGGACCCCGGCACTGCCGGTACGTCAAATACGCTTGGCGCACCTGAGTTTCATTTTCCGTGTACCTGAGCACAGGCATTTTCGTGTAACTTCAATCCCTTTCAACCATGATACCTATCTAGACTCTGTACGGCATCAATCAGACTCCGGTCGCCGGCCCAAGCTACGCCCTCGGAAAAGACCGTTATCAATAGCTCGAGACATGATACAACGTTACTCGAATTAAGGCCCTGTCGATTGCCGGCAGTTCCTGGCTAATCTGAGAGACTATCGCCATAACGCCAACGTGCTATACCCTTTCCCGTGAGGCCATCTCCGTCGCCATCCAATTACAACCAACAGATCATACGGGAACTTCCACAACTTTCCTCATTGGCGTCTTCGTTCCCTTTGGGAAACTGCTCGGAAATACCCATGATCATCGCGACCATGTTCTAGACCGCGTGAGCCAAGACTTTGTGGCTCAGGGCACGAGGACACGCAAACCCATGGTCTAGAACGGGCTGTGGCGCTGGTCCGGATGGTGCGGGAAGGGAAGTGCCATATTAACAACGGTTTTCTGTCTAAACTCAATTTAACTGTTCAACTTTATTTGACTCACTACGGGCCGTTTGTGAAGCCCGTCTGGCCACGCAAGGGAAGGAGGGTGAGATTGTGAGGGAGGCTTTGTTAGGTTACGTTGTTTGTGATTGCAGTCACACGAGTTAGGCCTGGGCTTGGCTGGGCTGGGCACTGTTTCTACCTGAATGAGGTTCTACCTCGGTGATTGGGGCTGTAGGAGAAGTTAAATGTAAATGACTGATTGTTGCGTTTACTATAGGCCTTGTGACCTGAAATCGTCTAGGGTATGCGTTTCGAAGTTTCTGTGGCTGGGATGATTGGTCGTTATGGGTGATGTTGTCTTTTGCACGCCCTTAAACCGTTTGTTACGATGCTCAACCTTGTCCGCTCAGTTATAGTTACTCTCGGTATCGATTGGGCTGCGACTTGAACCAGTTATCGTGAGACTAAGCGCTTGGTTTGTACAATGCTGGATAGGTAGGATGCAACGAGGAAGCTCTCGGCACACCTGCCATAGCGATGAAACGCGGTTGGACAACATACTCCGACTATATTACGAATCATGCTGTAAAAGAAGATTTAATATTTCTCTATCAATGTAGATGTTTATCCCACAGAGCTATTGGCTGTTATTATAGTTCAATGATTGGGTGTTGATGGTGTCTGATCTGTACTTGACTTATGACTACCCTAAACATTTTGAAACAGTGATACCCACATTTTCAGTGCATTACATACAGGCCCGCCGATTTGCTTGTCCCTTTGTAAAATATACTATCAGCTTGTCAATCCGGGCTGTAAGTGAATTGTTTTGGCAGTGAATCTTCATCGCTTAGATAGTCGCCACAGCGCTTGTCAAGGCCTCTTACTGGTCGGCCTTCCGCAGTTGGTGGGTGACGTGTAAAGTGGAGGTATCAAATCCATCTCACTTCAACACCGACTCTCCAACATCAACTCGAACAAAATGAACAAAGATTACGCCTTGATAGACAACGTACTATCCATTGCATCAACCATGGACGGAGCTGCTACACCAACCCATTCAAGCGTGACCGAAACACTCTCAGATTACATCGAGTCTGTCCCCTACCCCGGCGCTGACTTTATCATCCGCCTCCGCGACACCAACAAATACATCACCCTCGTGGGCGGTAACCTCGAACTTAGCGACGGCCTGGTTCCCAAGGGTGGTTATCATTGGGAATGCATTGAAAAGGATAGATGGTTGGGTTTCCGCAACTGTGTGTCTGGGACTATCATTGGGCATAATGATCGGAAGAAATTCCATGCTCAAGCAACCAAACACCAGTCTTATGAGTTTTTTACGCTGCGACCAAGTCCTAAGGGTGGTTACGAGCTTTTGACCAAGCACAATTATGAGTTGTGGAGTATGGTTGTTGGGGAGGATGGGAAGACACTGGTTGAGACCAAGGAACAAGGTGCTTTGTGGGACTTTTTGAAAGTTTGATGAGCGTGTTTGGGTTGGACTCTGTTCAGTCGTTTCGTTCTGTTGGATATTCGGAAGGGTTTGCCTTGTCATGGTGGCTTCTTGGCTTGCAGCTTATACTTGTTTATTTCACGAGGGTTTGCAGTTGTCAGTACACGCGCATAGGAGAAATGCACAATAGGTATTTTGAGACGAATACTGGACTACCATCGAGAGCATCCCTGCTTGGCTTAACGAGACACACTGAGACAAGATAGAGAGATTATATCATTAAGTGAAGTCTTGATTCCTGTTCTATCACTGACTTGTGCAGCTGTATTCTCGCTGCTGCACCTCATCTCTGAAAAGAGAAACCCTTTAGTAACAACCGCATGATGACGAAGCCTGATTATCTTCCTAACATGACCTAAAACCTGACCGCTAAGACCCTAAAAGATGAAATAATTTAACCACTTTATGCTAATTTAGACCAACATCAGGCTAGGCACTCTCTAATCGAAGCCTCCTGCATCTCACGATATAACTCAAACTCCTTCTTAACAACACATCCAAGACTCTTCTCAAAAGAACTCTGATCAGCTCCTACATTGTGACTCATACCACCATCATCTCCCAGATTCGAATGGAAAATGCCAGCCGCACTAACAGGTAGAAAGTCTTCATACGTGATAGGTTCGACCTTCACAGCTCCAGAGCCGACAAGAGCTTCGATATCGTCTCCTTCGGCACTGGAGACGTGTTTGTATGTAAAGTATGCCAGTTTCTCTTTTCGAAGAGTCTCCATATCGTCAGGGAACCTTTCAAAGATCTTGGCTAGATGCTTCTCTTTTGACTCATCTCCCATACTGCCTCTCCACTCGTTGATGAGATCATCGTACAACTGCCGTCCTTTAGGTGTCAAGGCCATTCCACGCTGCTCAATCTCTCCGAACCTTGCTTTATGGCTTCCTCCAGTTTCTTCACCTTCGGAAAAGGCAATGGCTTCATCAATAGCCAAGAAACTCGTCTGACGGAGTAAAATAGGGCATGCTCGAGGCGGTGGTCCCTCAATGGCGTCTTTTGCTTGAAGTCCGTATCGTAACATCCGAATCTGTGCTGTCTCGATATCTAACACGCGGGGCGTGAGATGGTTGATGTGAGGGCCCTTGAAGCAGACAACATCTGCGATTAAGGGATGTGCTTTTCGGAGGGCTTTGTATGTTTTTAGATCGACTGTTGAGGTCTTGTGCCAGCGGAACGTCTCTAGAGCTTCTTTTATGAACTCCTCTGCTGTAGTTTCTGAGAAAGATTCTTGTGATTCAAATAGCTCAATCAACTCAATGCATCGAGATGTGAAGATCTGGCGCTTGCTCAGAATCTCAGCAGCTTTTGATCGAAGATCCTCATCCTCAATGAGCTCCAATCTCAACAATGAAGTAAACACCCGGAAAGGGTTATAAGCGAGTGCTTCTTGTGTAAGAGGCCGAAAACAAGTAGCATGCACCGGAAGACTTGCAACGGTGAGATCGTAGTAGCCGACAGGATGCATTCCCATGACCGAGAACAAACGTCGCATCATGGATAGTTCTTCTGGTGTTCCGAGTCTGATGGCACCGTGTCTTTCGACTTCGATGCGAGGTTCTATTTGCTGGCTGTTCTTGTAGTTGATGTCTGATACGAGCTTGAGGAGGGTGCCGTATTGGGGGACTTCGCGACGGTACATGCTTGATAAGGCGGACGCGAACATGGCCCTGATGGCGTCTGGGCTGACTGGGGTTGTTGCAGTCATGTTGAACGATTTACAATGAGACGGTATGATATGATGAAAGTAACAGGAGATAGAACAAAGCGAGTAGTATTCGATATGTCTTATCAGTCAACAAAACACGAGTATCTTATCCTTTATACGTATCTACAATCTCAACCGACACTCGGTATCTCTTGGTATCTGACGCCCTTTTCTATGTAATTCAATCCACTTGCAAGGGCAGCAGCGAATCAAGTTACACCATCGTGTCAATTAAGCGGAGATGGAATGATAGCGTTGACAGAAACAAGCCCGTTATCTGGGGATGTGGGACCAGAGACAAGGTCACGGGGCAGCCTGTTCCTCCGATACGGGAAACAGAACCCGAGCGTCGGCAAAGAGTTTATGAGATTCGGTAAGTGTTTTATAAAGCCGAGACTGGCCAGTGAACGTAATCATATGATGCTATTGGATCCAGTGGTATCATTTAATTATATCGTCATAACCCATCTATAGCTCAAATCCCAAGTTGACGTGAATAGCCTTGGGCTGAGTATACGCATCCAGAGCATACTGTCCCAGTTCACGACCAATACCCGAAGACTTGTATCCACCAAAGGGAATACCGAAGTGAGAGTCTCCAGAGGAATTGATCCAGACCATACCAGCCTGAAGCTTGCGAGCAACCTTGTGTGCTCGGGAGACCTTTTCTGTGAAGAGAGCGGCGGCGAGACCGTAGGAGGTGTCGTTGGCCTTGGCGATGGCTTCCTCGTCAGTGGAGAACTTGGCGATGGAAACGACGGGACCAAAGATTTCTTCTTTCATGATCTTCATGTCCTCGGTGGTCTGTAATTGCGTTAGTATTGTTGCTGTGGAATTGAGGCTTGGGGACTTACGTCGGCGAAGACGGTGGGATGGAGGAAGTATCCCTTGTCACCGTACTTGCTACCACCGTAGAGAAGCTTAGCACCAGACTTACGACCCTCCTCGATGTAGGAGAGGACGCGCTCGTATTGTGTCTTAGAGACCTGAGGGCCCTGAACGGTTGACTCGTCGAAGGGAGAGCCGAGCTTGTCGTTCTCTTTTGTCACCTCGACGAACTTCTCAAGGAACTTGTCGTAGATGTCCTCGTGGACATAAATCCTTGAGGTAGATGTGCAGACCTGTAGTCGATTAGCAAGTGTTGATGCTGGGGAATTGGGCGATGGATCTCACTTCTCCCTTGTTATCCATGATACCGAAGTGACACCACTTAACAGCCTGCTCAAGCTCTGCATCGGCAAAGACAATTGAGGGACTCTTACCACCACACTCAAGCGTGATGTTCTTCAAGTTATTCGCAGCATCCTTCATGATAGCCCGACCAGTATTGGTGCTACCAGTAAACGCAACCTTGTCAATGTCCATATGTCCAGCAATAGCCTTTCCAGTAGAAGGACCAAGACCGGGAAGGACATTGACGACACCAGCAGGAAGACCAGCCTCCTTGACAAGGTTACCAAAGTATAGGGCAGACAGGGGAGTCTGTTCAGCGGGCTTGAGGATGACCGTGTTACCGCAGGCCAGAGCGGGCGCGACCTTCCAGGCGAGCATCATGAAGGGGAAGTTCCAGGGGATGATCTGGCCACAGACTCCAAGAGGCTCTTGGAGGACGTATGCGAGCTTGGCGGGGGAGGTCTCGATGGTCTTGCCACTGATCTTGTCGGCGGCACCGGCGTAGTAGCGGAAGACATTGTAAGATTCGTCGAGATCGCCAGCGAGACAAGCGCTGAAGGGCTAGAGGCGCAAGGTCAGCCAGGCAGTCAATTGAAGTAGAGTCGGGTTACTTACCTTGCCGTTGTCAAAGGCGTCGATGGCAGCGATGAGCTCACGATCACGATCAATAAGCTCGGCAAGCTTGTAAAGGAAAGCGCCTCGCTCGACAGCAGCGATCTCGGACCACTCGCCCTCAAAGGCTTTGCGCGCGGCCTGAACAGCCTTATCGACGTCTTCTTTTGAGGCGCCCTTGAGCTTGATGACTTCTTCTTCGGTGCTAGAGTTGTATGAGTGTCTGTTCTGCCGGTGAGTTCTGCGGGGTGGGGTCCTTACTGAGGGTTTGTCACGACAAACTCATCGCCTGAAGCTGCGACAAACTCGTTGTTGATGAAGAGACCGGTGGGCTGGTCATACTTCTTGCCGTTGGGTAATGAGATTTGTGTAGTTGAAGCCATTGTGAAAGATTACGTGAGGATAAGAAGGTTAGGGAACTTGAGTGTATGCCGTCTGACGACGAGTCGGGGACATCATCTTTATAATGAATGCGACATGACGGCAGCCGGTTTTCCTCGGCGCAACAGAAGTGAAGCAAACGATTGAAGTCCAATCAATTATTGATATTGTAAGCTCCCTATCATGACAGAGACCGCTATGAGTTACCGTAAACGGTGTAAGTAGACGAAATGTTCAAGATTGGCAAGTTTTGGGGCCAGGACATGAGGGGAACTTGAACCCCACGATTGCGGGGATATCGCAACCATTCTTGTTTGGGCAACTTTTAGGACCGCTGCCAACCCACAGTTTCTATCAAAGCCACAATTTGGCCTTATCTCATGCTTGATCGGGGCATGTTTGTGGAAAAATGTTTTGCGGGGAAGGTTATCAGTATCAGGTACCGTCTTTCAGCTTGCTGAATTAGGAATGTTGGCTGACCACTCGGTGCCGCAGACCAAACATGATGACGCTATGTGACTGCTTGGATTCATGATAGCCAGAGATTCACGACTGTCGGATGCGCCAAGCTTCTAAAGCGTTATTGTGTGTGCCATGTTGTGCAGTACTTAAGAGGCGAGGTTCTTCTTATATGAGCATCCATACCTGCCAACCAAGTCTACCAGTTCGTCAACCAACACATCTTATCTCTTCGTGTAAGACCACACTCTCTCTATCTTGACAACCACAGCTAACACTTATCTCTAGTCCAATAATCACGATGTCTCACCTCACCTACTACAACTACGAAGGCGTTGGCAAGACCAACAACAAGGAATACTCCTACTCACAAGCCGTCCGCGTTGGCAACACCATCAAGTGCTCTGGCCAAGGCGGCTGGGACGACCAAGGCAACATCGACAAGGACGATCTCAAGGGCCAAATCGACCTCGCCTTCAAGAACGTCGAGAAGAACCTCAAGGACGCTGGCTCCAGAGGCTGGGCTGACGTTCACTCTGTCAGGAGCTACCACATTTCGCTCTCTGGCTCTTTCGATTTGATGGTTGAGGCTTTTAGGAAGTGGATGCCTGATCATCAGCCTACGTGGACGTGCGTGGGTGTTACTGAGTTGGGTATTCCTGGTATGATTGTTGAGATTGAGGTGGAGGCCAATATTGCGCAATAGGGTATGACCTGACATGATACTAAAGCGTGCTGTTTGATGAATTTCATCATGCCCTTTTACTACTTTAACAATTATCTCTGGTTTGTCATATGTCATGCAGTGAATAAAATCAGTTTCTGTCCTTGTATGATAGCATCCATTTAAATCTCGAGATGCAGGTTGTCAAATGTGTACCCTCACAAAACAACGTGGTCACGAAATCATCTTTCTCATGGAAAACAAGGATAAGCTGAAGCGCCTCACGGTCCTGTGTGATAACCAAAAGAATGAGCTCAAGGATCTCAAGGTAAGCAAAATTAACTTACTATGAGTCGTAATAATGTTCGAATGGTGATACTAATATACATCTCAGAAGGAGATCGTTAAGGCAAACTGCAAAGGAGAGGACGCCACTCATGGAACCACATATTTTGAACCTGATGCTGGTAAAGTTCCAGGCCTAAAGGTATGTACTGTAAGTTATACAAAGTTAACGCACTATGGAAAACTTTCCTTCAGTCTGACCCGTAATTCACCGAGGGTCCGAGGAGCTCTCGGAGTACGGCATGGAGTCAGTGGCTAAGCGAAGCGATTTGGGCGTCCTTGATGGAGAGCCTGCGAGATGGTCCTGTCATATTAGTGAGGGTGTGGTATTTAACAGATGTGGTATATAATGGCATCAGCTATCAGAATTTCAAGTTCATGAAACAGACTGGCATCGCAACAAAGGTGGCCCATATACGCCATACTATACAACAAGAAGATTTAATCGACAGACAGTAGGTCGACCAGGAAGCATTCGAAGCCTGCTTCGATGAGTAAGGTCCCTTTATGTAAAGGAAGCCAAAGACACTCAGATAACCGCGGATCTCTCGACTTGAAAAGCAAATTTGTGCAAAGTTGAAATGATATTGACTGCTAGTCGTCTTGGATGTCTCAGTGGAGGTGGTTCCGAGACTGTTGAATTCAGCTGTATATTTCACTTTTGTGTTTATTGAAACATTTGCATACGTTCCAAGATGAGTGCATGTTTCGACCAAGGTCATCAAGGCTGCCCACCTCTTCCGTTATGCCCAGAGAATGTTTATGGATGATATTTCTGGCAAAGGCTTTACCGACTGTTTAAAACGCAAACGCAATTCTGGGATAATGAAGGCATCGGATGGGTAATGGAGGCTGGAATGAACTACTTGAATAAGGGAGATCATCTAACGATTAGAACCAAGATAAAGATGCAGAGGTTTGACTAAATCGTCCAAACACTACTAGGCAGCAGAAATTGTCCTCAAGACTTAGGACGCCAAAGTAAAGTAGCCTAAATGGTAGTCTAAACTGGTATAAATTCAAGGGGTTATCTTGTCCCTCATGTTCGCCCATCCCCGAGGGCAGAAGCATACTAGATATACATATGAATTAACCTCGATCGTTACTTCAGATCAGCTGAATGGATTTCGACTGTATGAGCTATCTCTCGATCTCTCCTCGTAGACGATAAATAAGCATAATGTGAACGTCGGTTCCCGTCCTTTGAGATCTCGGTGGATACCTGAATGGAATCATTCTGGAAACACTAGCTCGGAAACCATCTAGTCGCGCACAGAGCCAACACCGAAATATATTAATAGACAGAGAATGAATATATAATTCAGCTGCCTCCGAGCTCGGCGACGTTGGTGACGATGGTCCTCCAATATGAGAAGCTCAGATCCGAGGTCAGTCAGCCTTGGCGTTTGGAATCAGCTTTGGTGCATGAGGTTGTCAGAAAAGTTGGTGAACAAGAGTGGAGTAGCGAAATAGTTTACCCACTTTGCTCCATCTTCATGGTAGGTATAGCCTGTTTTATTTTGACGTCTTGAAGATATAGAGTATTTTCTGTCACCCGATGTTTGCGGCTGAAGGGGCTTGGCGCCCCCTCATCTGAATGGCCAAGATGGTGTCGAAGCGCAGAATGAACCTCGTTTTTGGTATCTGGGCTTATTCAGCTGCGGCTTACTGTGTTGGACACGTCATATCAATTCAGACGGTTTGCATTGAAATCTGACGTATAAATATGGATGTCCCAGTCTTGAAAGTGTAAGTGTAAGCATCTTAACTCTATCGCAACTTCATACAAGACACACACACACACACACACACACACACACACACATACCAAGACACGACAACATGGCTGCCTTCACATACGTAACCCCTCCTTCTGAATTCCTCCAATTCCTCACCAATGCAAACCACTACTCCCAAGCCGTTGACCTCGGCAACGGTTTCTTCAAAATCTCTGGCCAAGGCGGCTTCAATGACAAAGGCGAGATGTCAGACGACGTGAAAGACGAAGTTGAGCAGGCTGTGCAAAATGTTGAGACTATGCTCAAGGCAGCTGGTCTCCGCGGATGGGAGGATGTTTATTATGTTCGACACTATCATCTTGATATCGACGTTACCTTGCCGCTTGTGACTGAGGCTATGAAGAAACGGATCCCTGATAATCGACCGGGGTCTGTCGCGACTGGTGTTCCGAGGTTGGCTTTGCCGAATATGAGGTTCGAGATTGAGGTTGATGCTAAGAAGCATACTGCGTGATATGTTACTGGAAAGGGTAGCATTCAGTTGAAGAAGGGTCAGGTTGGGAAGTACATGAGCCCAGTAAAGAAATTATGGAAGCAGTGAGCGAGTCTACACAGAGCATTAGATATTGAAATCAAATGAGTTAATGGTGAAGCTGGATTTCGACCAGGCTTGGCTTTCCAGTTTCCCCAAAATATAGAACCCGACCCTTCAAACGGAATATTCGGGGTGTGAATGGGCTTTCGCGGAGAAACACGACTTGGAGAGATGTCAGGGCTACGCATGGTCTGAACCCCTACAGGAACCACTTCGAGCTTCCAGCACAAGCTGCTGCTATAGTTTTGGGATGGAAGGTTCCAATAAGAACATAATGGAAACTCTCGTGTTTTTAAATCTCAAGTGTCCCGGTAAGCATGACCAAGAAAAGGCTTTTACCAACGGATTGCAGATTTCATGTTCACACGAGGTCCGGTAAGCGGGGAAATCTGATTGCGTTATCGAGAGAGTTCGTCCTTAGTCTAGTGACTGCTGATACTCTAGTCATTGTCGAGTGTGATATTGATAGAGATAATGATGGGCAATGCGACCTCGCAAGCTGAACTAATATAGGATCCTGATGAAGACCGCCCGACAACGCAATGCCTAGAACAAGGGGCCAAGGATCAGGAAGACCGACCCGAAGAAGCGCCCGCCACATCTTGTCTGGAGAAACAAAGCCTATGGGGAAGTGTTGGACCAACAACCTTCTAGAGAAAGAAGAGCTTTATGGTACTCATTGTGATACTAACTTTGTGTAAGTTACGGTACATACCTTGAGGCACGAGCCTTACATGACAATCAGGCTCAGAATCTGCGATTGTTATTGTGTTGTTTGATGGCATCTAAGTTGTCCATCTGGGCAATGGCAGAAGTTATCATGGTTATCACGGTTTCTGTCGCAGTTTGGATTAACACATTTAAATCGAACAGTACGGTTCGTTGGAGCCCATTGCGATTCTGTTTCGTGGATTCTCTTTTGTTGGAAGCATGTGACACACCGAACGTTTCCAGGTGTGTCAACCTTACTCTTAATCCATCTGAATCCGGAGTAATATCTGTACACTTTGCAGCCTAAGCCAGAGGACCAAAGCCCAACATCGGCGATCCAATAAGCAAAACGATATTGGTAAATCTACTAGGCGCCTTGCCATTGATATGGACTGGCCAGCTATGGGATTACCACTTGTCGATTACGTATCTGACTATCACCTTGGGTCACTGAATTATTGCCAAGAATTCGTCATCCCCAGGATCCTAAATTCTAGTAGCCCTCATGAAAACGCTCATTTCGTGAGATAAGTGGTATCTCCTGAGCTGTGCTCATGACATGCAAGAGTAGGGCAGTAACATGATAAATCCAACTCAACACAAATATGAGGAACTCTTTGTTACATTTACTTACGGTAAAGCAGAATGTGGCTTTAGTGCCAGTCGTTCAAATATGAAACTGCTCTAGACCAAAGCTCTAAAATGACGTTGACTTTTGGAAAAGTAACTGCTGACTCTACATCGACTACTTCTCAAGAATCATGCAGGAAACGCCAAGGGAAACATGCCGCATTACCGAGACAAGTGTGATGCCCAGACGGTAGAATAGTCAATAGTGCTCGCGTGCATACGTTGGCACAGAGTGAACATGGCTCGGGGAAGGGTGGCGAGCGGGATATGGGAGTGAAAACGTGGGATGCTTGGCAGGAGACCAGGCTGGAATCCAATGAGAGCAGTGGGAAACCGACCCTTACTCAGAAATCCTGGGATCGGATGGTGACATGGCTAGACCGAGAGGGTTATGCATACTCCCCGATACTACACCAGCCCATGCAACCCGACAACAAGGATAGCTCAGATTCTACGCTTAAAACGAGAGGGAGGGAAGGGTCATGGTGGCGTCTTCTAGCCTCGACTTGGCGATGAGATTCGGAAACCATCGCTTTGTAGCATCGATCGACTCCAAAGTGCAAAGTCGTGATGAAATTGTCGCATATTCGCAAACACGTTGGTAAATGGCACCATTGGAAACCAATAGTGAGAGTGTCAGGCTAATAGTCTTTCTCCCTGATCTAGATTGTCGGTCATAGCTTGTTCTGAAAAAGACCACCACTTCATGATACCAAGCATGGGTTCCCGGTGAAGGCGTTTTGAGGCGTTTTCTGACGTGGGGGCCAAGCCGGATGGCTTTCTGGATATTCACTCTCCCGAGCGGGATTGATAACGTTGTCTTGGCTGCATATTAACTTCTGGATCAAGACATCTGCCCAGCCTGGACCCTCGGACGAGCGCCGACGGTCCGCGACTGGGATGGATATTAACATCAGGTATAATGGGGCATGTGGCCTTGTAAAGAGGAGACTGCCAGGGGAGTAACCGGGTTATACGCGGGATGAATAGAAGCGATCTCGGGTTGAGACAACTCCTAACCAATACCTGTGATTCTATCGCGTAAGAGCCGTTGGAATTACAATGACCGGGGAGATGATCTGCTATCCGAGTTCACTTCGCGAGTAACGCGGTCATTCCTCGGTTTAGATTGGTGGATCATCCCCCTTTGTTTCTCGGTATAATTAGAGTATGTTGAAACTTTGATGGGGGGCAATATCAGGGATCGTTGCGCCAAATTGGCTCAGCAAGCCAGCCGATTGCACCATGCGTGGCCATGAATTCTGAACACAGCTTTCAGCTACAATTGACCAGGCCCGGAAGATCGGCACATTAGCCTCAAAGCTGTCACATCTGGCGTTCTGATTTAATTGAGTCTAGAATTGGCGAGTTCAGCCCTGACAGACTATCGACTGTCTCAGTGTGAATGCATGGGGAGCTACATGGGTGGGCAGTAGTCTCACGGGGAGCTGAAGCTGTTGACGAATAGATGGACAGATGTGCCAACTCGCATACCGGAAGGGGTCCATGTTACCGAGAATCGTATGTACGTCTAATCTCAACTCAAAGTCAAGTGTATGGACAGGGAAGTTGAGTTGTTCAGGTATAGCGTCGTGGGATTCTGGACCATCGGCCAGGCCATAGGACGTGCACCGAAAACGCAATTGTAAATGAAAATGAGCATTAATTTGTCTATCGTGAGGTTAAACTCAATGTGTTCTTATTGGGTTTGAGGTCCCTTGAGGCTGGAGACGTTGATAAACGGTAGCGCATGTGGTCCAGGATGTTGAGGGGAAAGTGGGGCCGTATTGGGAGGAACGGGGAGTTGAAGGATGGGTCTTGATGAGGCCATCATGATGAATTCATCGTCTATTGCAGAGATTTAACGAGGAAGGAATTTGCCATAATTAGATGTTCTCAAGGCGGGATGTAAGTTATCGTGATAACTATCATGAGGAATACCGTGTTTATTTGAGTTTTCTTCCATGGCGACTTCTGTATTTCCGTATGTCCGGTCCATTTCATCTCCCCGAGAGAAAAGAAGCCTGCATGGAACAAAAGCTCCAGGTGGCATCGGCAGTAAAAAAAACTCTCAACTCCCCGAAGTCCCCTGTAGAAGAAGGATCTTGATCTGTGTCCTCACCCACTCACTCGTAGTTAACGCTACACAATAAAAATAATTACAGCGTATTGATTCGATTCTTTTCCTCCTTCTACCATGTAATATGCGTTCATTGACCATTTCTAATCCAATTGATGATCTCACTCCAACATCAAAGCTCCGCGCCTTAACATCAAAGCTTTGCCTTCGCTAAGCCACAACGAGTATGGCGCTATCCGCCCGCAGAGCAATCCAAGGCTGCAATTGGCTTTAGATCGATGGCGCAATCGCAGACGATATCGTCGTGAGTCGATCTAACAGGGATTTTCACTCTTTCCAAACCTTGAATCCCATAATCTGTAAATCTTTGCGCAACAGCCAGACGTTGTATTCTTGTCGCCCAAGTTCATGAACAAGTCCTC
The DNA here is from genome assembly GCA_004367475.1 of Fusarium camptoceras. Lineage (NCBI taxonomy): Eukaryota > Fungi > Ascomycota > Sordariomycetes > Hypocreales > Nectriaceae > Fusarium > Fusarium camptoceras. The sequence goes on from QGED01000014.1 coordinate 288,485, forward strand.
TCAATATTCAGTCATTTGTCTTAATTCCAGACCCTTATATTACCCCGCAATAAAGAATCTTCATTCTTACGGAGACGACGCGAATGTTGGTGGAGACGTTTGGCGGAGCTGTTTTGGGATAGCGACAATGGCATGCTCAGATCCTGGTCAGCACGCAATGGTTCTAATGGGCCCGCGCAGGCACACCAGCTTCTGTAGCTGCAGCGCCAGCTTTTGCCGCCGCCAAAACTCCAACTCCCCACGCTTTTCGACCAGGGCAGCTTGACGCGGAAGCAAAGAGCTCAGGGCGTGAGAAAAGGCAATGGCCGAGACACACACACACACACACAAGTCCGAGGAGACACATGAACTGGCCCATGCGGAATCTGGCACACGACAGAACACACAGTTTTGCTTTTGGGGATGACCAGAGATTGGTGCGCGTTGATCCTGGTACGCCTGGTCATTAACATGCTGTGATGGGTGTACCCTTAGCCAACTCCCCGTTAGAAGATGCGATTATCGCTGAAGGGTAATATTGAATGGCATGGCCTGGCATGGATGGTACCTTAGACTGGGATGATCCACATCGGCTTAACCAGGTAAACCACCGTCAATCCAGTCGCCAGTCCAGTCCATTCGAGTCCCGGCTCACTCAGCAATTGACGTGACTCTATCCTCATTCGGGTGCCCTTGAACGAATCTTAATTTATACCCCATCCTCTCGCCTCTGCCTCTTGTTTCCTCGTCCCATCATCCCCTCAACTCGACAGGACTCAACCGGACTTTTACGTCGCATCCTTTCACAAAACCGGGTCAAGAACAAACTCCCCATAAGATCGATTCGATCTGCTCGGTTTTTACCTCAACCTTACTCCGTACCAAGCATTGAGTCGTCATACCTCCCTCGACTACTTGCCCCAACTAGGAGAAAGTCCTGCTAGCGCTGCAGCATACCCCGACGCACCGAGCGACAGCCCGAACGACGGTCCGCTATCGCCTGCATTTCGCATTTCAAAGCCCGCCAAAAGACCCCGTTTCCAGCGGTCGACCACTCTCTACGACTCAAATACCCACGTTGATCTCCCTTCTTGATCTCCCCGTTCTTGCATACAATCCTCCCAACTCCCCTTCTCCTCTTCATCCTTTCTTATTTTATCTCCATCTTCGTCTTCAACTTTTATTTCGAGCGTTGTCCTTTTTCCTCCCACACAGTCACATCCTCAGCAAACATGTCGCAACAACCCAAAAGCTCGGCCAAGTCGGCCTTGGAAAAGTTCATCGGCGCCGATCACACAGAACCTGAAGAGAGAGCGCCCTCAATTACGAATGCCGACCTATACATCGAGGAGGAGCCTACCGTTGGAGAGTTTCTCAGAGAAATCACTCCTACCGCTCATCAAGTTGGCGAATACTTCTACAACCTCTTCCCTTTTCTATCATGGGTTGGCAAATACAACTGGATCTGGTTTGTTGGTGACATGGTCGCTGGTAAGTAACTCCCCGTACCGTTACATGGGGATATCTGCTGACACCACCTCCCCGCACAGGTATCACTGTTGGTGCTGTTGTGGTTCCCCAATCCATGGCATATGCCCAGTTGGCTCAGCTTCCTGTCGAGTATGGTCTGTACTCATCATTCATGGGTGTCTTGATCTATTGGTTCTTTGCTACATCCAAGGACATCACCATTGGCCCCGTCGCTGTCATGTCCCAAGTCACAGGTAACATTGTTCTGCACGCTGCAGATGTCCTCCCCGATGTTGACGGCCATGTTGTCGCTTCTGCACTGGCTGTGATTGTTGGTGGTATCGTCACCTTCCTCGGCCTCGCCCGACTCGGCTGGCTCGTCGAATTTATTCCTCTGCCCTCAATCTGCGCTTTCATGACCGGTTCCGGTGTCAACATTATCGCTGGCCAAGTACCCAAGCTTATGGGTATCAAGGGTGTCAACACACGCCAGGCTACCTATCTGGTGATCATTGACACCCTCAAGAACTTGGGTGGTTCCAAGCTCGACGCTGCCATTGGTCTTTCAGCCTTGGTCTTGCTCTACGCCATCCGCATCTTTTGTGGTACCATGGCCAAGAAGCAACCTCATCGCGCCAAGCTGTACTTCTTCATCTCCACCCTCCGAACTGCCTTTGTCATCTTGCTCTACGTCGGTATCAGTGCTGGCATTAACATCAAGCATCGCGCCAAGCCTCGTATCAGCATCGTCGGCGACGTTCCCAGTGGTAAGTTGTATCGACAGCTGTTTGCTAGTCTCTGCTAACCAACCTAGGCTTCACTCATGCTGCTGTCCCCGAGATCAACAGTTCCATCATCAGCGCCTTTGCCTCCGAGTTGCCCGCCGCTGTCATCGTTGTCCTGATTGAGCATATCTCTATCTCCAAGTCCTTCGGCCGTGTCAACAACTATGTTATCGATCCCTCTCAAGAGCTCGTCGCTATCGGTGTCAGCAACCTTCTCGGTCCCTTCCTGGGTGCCTACCCCGCCACTGGATCCTTCTCTCGTACTGCTATCAAGTCCAAGGCTGGTGTCCGCACCCCCTTCGCCGGTGTCATCACTGCCGTCGTCGTCTTGCTTGCTCTGTACGCCTTGACTGCCGTTTTCTTCTACATCCCCAATGCTGGTCTTGCTGGTGTCATCATTCACGCCGTCGGAGATGTCATTACCCCTCCCAAGGTCGTCTACCAGTTCTGGCGCGTCTCTCCCATTGAGGTCATCATCTTCTTCGCCGGTGTCCTTGTAACCATTTTCAGCACTATCGAGAATGGTATCTACACCACCATCGCTATGTCCGCTGCCGTTGTTGTGTTCCGTCTCTTCAAGGCCCGCGGTCGCTTCCTCGGTGTCGTCCGTGTCCGAACCATGAAGGCCAACGTCAGCGATGGTACTGCCAGCCCTGGCTCTATTGATGAGGGTGAAGGTTCTCTTCGCGCTGGCTTCCTTCCCCTTGACCACGGCAATGGTGCCAACCCCAAGGTCGTCGTTCGAACTCCTTACCCCGGTGTCTTTATCTACCGATTCGCCGAAGGCTTCAACTACCCCAACGCTTCTCACTACCTCAACCAACTTACCGAGACCATCTTCTCCGAATGCCGACGAACCAACCCTGCTCTATTGGGAAAACTTGGAGACCGTCCCTGGAACGACCGCGAGCCCCGCCACATCAAGGCTATCGAGAACGATGAGCGACCCATTCTCAAGGCTGTCATCCTCGACTTTTCCAGTGTCAACAACGTCGATGTTACTTCCATCCAGGCTTTGATTGATGTCCGAAACCAGCTCGACAAGTTCGCCGCCCCCGAGGTCGTTGACTGGCACTTTGCCAACATTGAGAACCGATGGACGAAGCGTGCTCTGGCTGCTGCTGGCTTTGGATTCCGTACTCCTCGCGCTGGAAACGACTCCACCGGTCACTGGAAGGCCATCTTCTCTATCGCCGATCTCGGTGGTGATGACAGCGCCGCTACTGCCGCCGCTATCGACGAGAAGGCCAAGAGCACACCCATGCGCCAGGACATCGAGGCCGTCGACGACTCCATCAACAGCGCATCAATGGAGAAGCTACCCCGGGACCCCACCAACACCCGCCTCGTCGCAGTCGGTGGTCTCAACAGACCTTACTTCCACCTCGATCTTCAAGAAGCTGTCGACGCGGCTGTTTCCGCTGCCGAGCTCAAGCAGCACTAAAAATGTTTACGATATTTTAATATTTTGTCTAAAATCAGGCATTGGCGTTTTCTGGGAGTTGATTTATGTCACATTTGTATTGGAGAGTTTATGATCGGCCAGCTGGGCGATGTCATGTCTATACCCGATTTAGTTTGATGGTTTACATTGATGGATGGAGATTTAGGGCCCTGCTGTAGACGGGGCATATGAATGACAATGATGACTTTTACTTCAAATACTTGCTCTTTTACTTTGAATGTGCATGTCAAGACTCGCAGTGCTTAGAAGAATTGGCCGCTAAGAGCCCAAGAGACGAAATAATATAGTCACTTTATGATGTCCAAGACCAGGATTTAGGAAACTTTGCATTAGTGCAGGTTGGCAGTTGGTGATGGCCGGCAGGCAGTGACAACTACCTTTGCTCTTTCCTAGGTAGGTATCGACCTACATAAGCAAGCATAAAGTGACCAAATCACGTCGTCTATGCTTTTAAGCACTTAAACTCTTATAGTTTTAAGTGCTACTTCTTCTAATACCGGCTTATTACGCAAACAAAACAACATAGGCAGTATAAATCTCCATCTCCTCATCACTACTCATCATGGCGCAGATCATCGAGGCCTTCGAGTTCAGAAAGACCTTCGAGAGAGGATTACAGCGAACCTTGGACGGATACTGGCCGCACATGTGCTTCTTACAGAACAGACCTTTGAAGTACTGGGAAAAAGATCTGCCTTGTACATACCTGGCTTGCACAAGGAACGATCATGACAATTGGGACAGCCAATACTGCGTCACCATCCGCCCGCCAATGTTCGGTAGTGACATACACAAACCAAGTAGGTCATTCACGTCCAAACCTTGCGTCATTACTAACTAACGCAGATTTCTTCCACCTTTCTTGCTTCGACCTCGTTGCCGACCTCAATTACTTACCGCATCTCCATCGACTTTGGCCACTGGATCGGTTGACATAGCGACGAGCAGATATGCCACTCAAGAGAGACAACATCAGGCAGTTCCTTGAACCCGCGGTTCAACGTCTGTTTCAGGAATTCAAGGGGACGTACTACGATTAGTGCGCCGAATAGGCGGGAGTGCCACGCAAACCCGAAGGTCCTGAAGAGCGCCCGCGGCATCATGATGAAGATGCTCTTAACCGCGAAAATTCTTTCAGCGATCGATTCCCCAAAGATCCGAATGACCCACGAGACTTCAGACTGATTCCCATTATGCTGGAATAGGCTCTTCAGCAGGTGAGCCCAAATCCATCTTGTAAGCATCGCAAGTACTAACCTAAGTGCCTTGGCATAGGACCAGAAGTATGTAGATATGGCCGATGAACAATTTGGGGACATCTTAAGAGACAACTTCGACCGGAGCTGGTTTTACCAAGATGACTTTGCCCGCTGGACGAATGTGAATATCAATTTCGACCCCGAGAAGCCATTGCCAGAGGAAATGGAAAAGTTGGTTGAACTCAACAGTATTAGACCACTACGATAAAGTTGGCGCAACGTTAGTCTGAAGGCATCAAGTGTTAGTGTTACTGGAAAAATATGGAATAAGCCATGAAGAGTTTGTATTCTGTTGGTAGGAGACTAATAGAAAAACACTGAAAATACTATAATCAACGCAGCCCAAACACCAATCCATGCAGGAGCGTACACCGATGAACAACACTTGGGGACTCAACCATGTAGCAGGTTACATAGTTTCGACTGGTCCCAAGTTAAGAATTGGGTCGAGTGAAAGCTGCGCATAAAAATATTCCCATTCTTGGGCTGTTGGCGGGAACATCGTTGCCGGATTCCCAGAAGCGTCGTCTGCTGAGAAGTCTGTTGCCGACTCCCTCCATCCATTGTCTGCTGGGAAGTTGATTATTGACTCTTCGGCGGTGCTCCCAAATGGAAATGTTGTCGCTGGCCCTTCTGAGCCACTTCCAACTGCCGAAGTCTCCATCACACTGGTTCCATCATTTGCAGATCCGTTGTCCGGCTGCTCACTTGTTGAATGACCAATCTCTTCCAAGAATGAGTTGTACAATTGAGGAACAACTTGCCTGACCAATTGCACGATCTCAGTTTGTATTGAGTCAGGTATTGGGAGCCCCCGCGTCGCTAAGTGTCTGGCGACAAGTGGCGGGAGCTCCCTCGATAAAAAACGGCCGTAATCTTGACAAAGATTGAGTTCACTCTTCGAATTATTTTGCTCCATGTTACAGAGGTCTTTCAATACGTTAGATGCAGAAAGGATGAGGAGGACCAGTTTTGACATACATGGACTGGGAGTATCCCCATCATCGTGCGGGAAAGTAATTGCGTATGCGTCCTTCCACTTTCCCACCTCTGTCTTTTGTTGTGCTGTTCTTTTCTTGTCTTTTAAACATCTTTCCTGCTCCTGGTTTATACCATCTTGAATCACGCCGGTGCGTAGGGTGCAGGCTATTTCTTGTTGTGAATGCGCCTGAAGGGCTTCCCAAGTTTTGAGGTCAGAGTAACAGCGTGGACACTGATACCGCGGCAACATGTGTTTGCGATACATATGCTCTCTTTTCATTTCTATTAGCTGGGTTTGCCCCGGGTATCTCCTATAGAACTCACTTGACGCGGCGTACATCTGGGTAGCCAGGATACGCGCAGGCTTTGTACTTTGGCTGGCCGTACTTTCGTGGATTGTGCTTGAAGAATGGACATGCAAATCGCTGTAGACTTGAAGGGTCATTGACACACTGTGCCTTTGGACTTTTTTCATTGTCGTCGCCTTCCTCTTCGCCGACTCGCTTTCGCTTGTGTTTACCATGTTGTTGACGCCCTGTCCTCTGGTCCTGAATACCTTCGGCAGAACCAGAGCCGGAGGGTTGATCTTGGCTCGTTGGGTAAGTGCTTGTAGTTTGACCAGTTCCACCTCCATTCCCCTGAGGTCGTGTCAAAGGCGCAAGCCATTCCCGCAGCCATCCGCGAAACCATTCCATTACAGCTTCGTTTTCTTGCGTGGCTGGTGTCGTGTCGTCACCCTCATCTTCGGAACTAACGACGCTCGTATTGAAAGAAGATGTAACAGCACTCTTCCCTTGGCAAGTATTAGACGTAGAGAAAGGATCGTCAGGGATAGACTTCTGGGTTGAATCATCTTGGTTATCTAACGCAAAAGACTCCTGCTGTACTAGGTCACCCTCAGCCAAACTGTCAATATTGGACCTCAAAGATCTCGAAGGCCTCAGAAGTATTTTGCATACGAGGGCTGGCTCTGACGTCGGTAATGACATCACGTCACAAGGTTTGACAATCTTGGGCAATTTAGGCCCGACGAAGGGGATACCGGTATCCTGGACCATGTGTGAGGAAGCTGTGCTGTGTATACTCCCATACCCGCTGTCGGCAATCGACTTGGTACAATCTTTCACGAGAGGTGCCGGAGTGATCGCTGGCCTTTCTTTCTGGAAGAAGGCAACCTTGCCTCTTGATGTCCATTGCACAAATTCATTGTCTTTATCACCTCCGAACACTCCCGGGCACTGAGGATTAGTACAGAAATGTTCAGCAGCATGGTTGAGCCGTAGATCCCAGGCCCCATGACCTAAGAAATGCATCGATTGGCATTTTGGCATAGGACACTCGAGCCTCTGAGGTAGCCCGCCGAAAGTTCTCAGTGCGGAGTCCTGTAGGCATAGGAGCCACTCAACATGCTCGTCGGTATCTTTGGGAGCGTCCAATGAGTGGTCATTGATCAGGTGTGTTCGGAAATCTTCTTTATTCTCGAAGATCCTTCCGGAGTAGGTATCTTGCGGCACCTCAGCAGCCCATTCCTCAAAGTGGTCGCTTTGTAGTGATAAGGTAGTGTTGTTGACGTGACATTTCGCATGTGCACAGTCACCTGTAGTGCACTCCCAAAAAGTGCGACCCAAGTGCTGTGAGACTATGTGGTCCTTCCACTCTCTTCTATTGCCCAACGCTTTCTCGCAGCCCGTTAATTGGAAGGGGCATAGGAAGGGGAACTGCCCAGGAGAGCTTGTTTCTCGATGGGAAGCCTCTTCTTGAATTGTGCTAAGCTGCGCTTTCTTGGATTCGAAATATTTCTTGCGATTGATATAACGAGCTGTCAAAGGGGTCCATGGCATTTCCTTTGGGTCCTCGTAGAGCCATCGCGTTAATGCTGATCCTGACGATGGACCAGAGGGTTGGGAACCACGCGTCATAGTGGAGCTGACGTAGTCAAGTCGCAGTTGAGGTTGTAAAGACAATATCTAGGCATGTAGCTTATCCAGCCCAGGGCAGTCCGGGTGAAATATCAGATAACGAGAAATCAGTGATGATAGTAACAATGCAATATCTATAAAATGAAGAGAAAGGATTTCAGATGCACGGAGACAAAGCTCTGCTCTCATGGAAGTTGCGGTCTAAAATATGCATCCTTAATGACGACTTTGGGGCAGCGCGCCATTGCGCGCTGCCCTGGTCGAGTACTTGCATGTATCCTGCAGGACTCAACCCAGGGAGCGCAAGCCACTCCGTCAACATACGGAGACATTTTGTTGATGCTTTATAACGCGCAGTGTATTTTTGAGCGTCGAAATCGGTAATTCCTTGGTAAACGAGCTGATCGCAATGTATCCGACATTTCAAAAATGGCCTTGGCATAACTGGGAGCACCCACGGCAACGGCATTCGGTTTACAATAGAATGATTAGTAGCTCGTAAGACTGTCTAATACAGACTTACTAATGCGTCTCGTTGAGAGTACAGGAAATTCTCAGACTACGAAATAATCTAAGGACCAAGGTTTATACTATTATAATATATCAGATATATAGCGCCTTAGTGGTGTGTATATAGCTAGCGAGCAACATCGTTGGGAAGACGAAAACAATTCTTTCTTTGAAGACGATAAATTCTAATTAATGAAAAAACACTAGATTTACTATATACAACGCAGCCCAAACACCAAATCTATGCGGCAATGTAACGTCACAACCCAGATTCATCAATCATTTACAGAATCAACAAACTTCCCAGAATGCCAGAGACAAACACCATGCCCAGACTAGCAGTAACCCTGAAAGCATTTGACTGCGCAGCACCAGCAGATGAGTCGCTATCTGAGGCCGAGCTTGCGTCAGTCTCCTCCGCGTCGTCAGAGTCTGTACTCTGAGGTCTGAAGGGTTTGACCACGCGAGTGCTAACGCTACGAGCTGTACTGGTTTCTTCGGTATCGTCGGTATTGGATGGGGAGCCAGAGTCTGTAGCGAGGATCTCCTCAGTTTCTGTGGGCTTTGACTTGCCTGTCTGATTGGCGCTTCCTTGACCTGAGCAGGCAGGGTCGTTGGCAGCATCATCGCCTTCGCATGGTGCTCCGGTGTTGGCCGGGGCGTCATTGTCTGCGGGCGAAGCACCAGGTTTGGAGTTATCACTTGAACCAGATGACTCGCCATCATCGCCATTACCGCTGCTGGAGTCGCTGCTGGAGCCATCATCACTACCCTTATCTCCATCACCACCACCACTGCTCGAATCGCCGCTGGAATCACCGCCGGAGTCGCCGTCACTTCCCTTCTCTCCATCACTGCTACCAGCTTCACCACCCGCATGTTTGTCGCCCTTATCTGGCTGGTTCTGAGGAATGGCAGGGGGAGCAGGTGGCGCAGTAGTAGGAACCGCAAGCTTGCCATCCGAGACCTGACTGACAGGAGGAGCAGTAATGATAGGCAACTCCATATCGTCACAAGGCGTCGTGCGAACCTGAACCTGCCCATCACCAATCTGACACATCGGTACAGCAATCGTTGTAGGAACTTCCTTAGTCGTGCCATCCGAGACAACAGTAACGACAGTAGTAGCGACGACACTGCTACCCACGATCCTCTTCTTAGGCGCAGTCTTAGAATCGCTTCCCTTACCGCAGGGCATGACGCCAAACTCGACGGGCTCACATTGCTCTGCCCAGTTGCGGTCGTACAGGTTGTAGAAGTCGCCGGATTGGCATTGCCAGAAGATAGCTGAGCCACCGAAAGCAAGGGTACCGTTTGAGCAGACTGAGAAGCCAGAGGTGTAGATTGCGCCTGATTGAGCGGGCTTGTCGAATTGGAATTGGTAGCTATCGGAGATATAGCCTGTGCGATCTTGAGCGTCTTTAAGGACACCGTCATCGAGGCTGAGGACGAGAACGCCTTCACCGTTGCATGAGCGCTTCTGTGACTAGTCAGTGGATGGAATCTGATGTGGGGGATTGTGTGGACCTACCTCGCTGAGGCCGCGCTTTTCGTGACCGGGTTTGAAGATTGTCACTTCGAATTTGCCGCTGTATGAAGATGTGCATCCTTTGGGAGGACCTTCCTTGGGGCTGATATCTTCTGTTACGGCTTGAGGGACAGCGAAGGCTGTGGCTGCTAGAGCCAGTAAGGCGAGAGAGGATCGCATCGTGATAAGATGTGTGATTATACGATAGCAGACTGAGATTTAGAGAGGTAGTAACCTTTGATGTCTGAATGAAGGTTGTGCAGTGATGATGAGTTTGGTCAATCGAGAGAGAAGAACTGCTTGATATACATGTCAATCGCCCTGCAACAACGTTCTGGAACGCCATATTCTCCTCCTTGTGCCTATTGATGCTCTACAGATTCAGCATTGTTCGCTTAGCGAGATACGTCAACCCTTGTGGCTGGGATTATTTCCAGGGTCCAGAAAACAATGCGATAACCATTAAAACACTTTCTCGGGAGTCGCGCATACCAATGGCAACGCAGGGAGAGATATATCGTGCTGAAGTGTGGTTGGAAGCGTGCAGAGGACAGCTGATGAAACGCACTAAATTGTGAGAAACTGGTAGAGACTGGAATTTGAATGTATCGATTTGGAAGACAGCGTGTTTGAGGGAGGCGAGATGGGATGGGAGGAATGGAGGAGGTTAAGAGGTCGCAATGTCTCACCTTAATCGGCTAATGTCTCGAGGGATGGCCCCGATGGGAGGAGTCTTTACCTTCCTAGCAAATTTTCGGGATGGATATTTGGGCAATTACTCATACTTTCTATCAATAGATTCCTGCCTTTAATAAATACTTACTGACTATAAGATTCAATAACATCCGAGGAGGTACCCTTGAAAAGGTGAGCATACAAGCGAAGTCATAACAACTTTTATATCTGCCTGACGCATTGTCCAAGGATATCCATCTAGCACAGAAAGATATAAAATTTAACCCATATTTTATCGACAGCTTGTTGATTCTGTAAAAGAAATCCAGAACTGCCGAAATCCAAGTTGAGGTTGTCCCGATACTCTGATTTTCAGGGGTGATGCAAGGGAGTGGCGCTGAGACATGTCCAACCCTCGCGACAAGGGCCAAACTCGACATCCTGCCATCTTACAGGGTAGCTTAGGAATGTGGCGATTAACAAAGAGGTTCGTGAATTGCATTGTTCAAAGTATCTGGTTGGGCTGACGCAGCTAGGTTTGAGAGTGGGTTGGTGCTGGGTGTAGACGCTGTGTGACCACTATTTACACCAGTTTGGCTTTCTTTTTGCTTTTAATTCGTAAAGACTATCCTATAAACCCAATTCCGCACAGATCTACTAAATCCTCGAGGATCTTATTCAGAGCCTGCATCAACAGTGATGGGTTCGTCTGATGAGGCGAGTGACCTGTATCAAGCTCGAAGATTGGCACACTCCGACCACCATGCTCCTCGAGTTGTGATATGAACTTCTTTTGGGCAGTTTCTGGTACAAGAATATCCTTCTTGGTGAGTATCCAGCTCGAAGGAATTAACTTGTGGAACCCATCGTATGTTTGTTCATCGCCGAATACCCGTACGGCCTGATAGAGCTTGGATGCGTCTTGAGCGAGTGGTAGGCCTTCTTCTTTGGTAAGGTCGCTGTAGAAACACATTGCTGTGTCTTCGTCACATATGAGGTAGTCGCCCTGGAGTGTTCAAGTCAGCCTTTATTCACATCTTTCTGATTATTCCCTTACCTCTTTGCGAGGATAACGGCCGGGATTGGTATCATACAACCCCCTCGTACTTCTCCCCGGCGGTGCAAAGATAGAAGCCAAAAACACCAACCGAATAATCCCTCCTCTCAATCCATCTTTCTCCCTTTCACCACGGCTCAAACCGCGTGTAGCTTCTGTGCCAAACATCCCTCCATAAGAATGCATAAGCAGCACAACATCCTTCCCCTGATCGATATACTTGTTCAGAACTGACGAGGCTTCTTTTACATCATCAGCTAAACCTGGTGCTGGATCGACGGGGTCTTCTCGTGAGGACTCGAGACCGACTACTTCGACAGGATGTCCCTTGTCTTGGACTGAATTTTGGATTGTGCTCCAGAAGTGCGGGAGACTGAAGTTGCCAGGGATGATTACGAGGGAAGGCTTAATGGCTGTGCGTAAGGCAGCCATGATTTTGGACTTGTTAAGATGTTGTAGAGCGACGGATTGAAAGAGGGGAAGTGTATGTTTTGTATGCTTGAAGGATTCATGATGCAAATCAGCTTATGTGGTTACACCACGTCAGCACTTGCAAGTTCTCTGGGCTAATTGGAAGCATCCAGGACGGCAAAGCTTGATAAAAGCAAATGTATGGGTTTGAGAAATTTGCACGACTCCGGGTTATTGGTTGTATGATTAACCGACAGAGATCAACTCTCTGCGTAATTCACTGAACCACCAAACCAAAAAAAGGATCCCCATAATCGACGTAATCAATTAACATACGTAAAAGAGAAACAAAAATGGTATATATAGGAAGACGATCAAAATGCAAAAGGAGAAGATATAACAGCGGGATTTAACCGCCTAAGATGGACGAACAGGGAATCGAACCCTGGACCACTCCCAGATTATTCGGATGAATTATGCTAAGGGAGTATTATACCACTAAACCATTCGCCCGATTTTAGATATCAGTTTGACTGCAATTGCCGTACAGTAACTGCTTCATTACAGTGCATGTCACATTGAGCTTGAGCAATTCGCCCAGGGTTTCTTTGCGATTGGTTTATGATGGATTTTGTAATTGGACTGCAAGTAGCAACTCCAATCAAACGATCATGTCACAGTATTCGAAGCCTTCAATTATCAGATACTTCTCATTCATAGCTTCGTCTTGATAGCAGATGATCGTTCGCTTCTAGCGACACTCGCATGCCCAATTCCAATCCCTTCAACGCCGCCGCTTATCATCAACATTCAGTCACAACAAACTTATTCCACGTCCTTCATAAGCTCACTATCCTTGTCAAGCCCCGTCCACTTATCCTTTCCATCAGGAATATCGACTACTCGTGATTTGTAAAAGATGTGGCATCTATACTATGTTAGAACACGCGTAAATATCAATAGATAGGGACATACTGAGGCTGGAAGTTTTCTCGAAGCTGAGGAGTGTCGAGGTTTAGGAGCGTGGGGAAGAGAAGAACCATGTTTCGTCCTTCGTCCATGATCCAACTTCCGCACTCGGCGCATCCGACTTTGCAGGGGAGAACATGCTCGTTCTTCTTAGATGAAGTCTTGTAGAAACGGAGGTTCTTGACACCATTTTCAAAAGCTGGAGTAGTCAGTATATGTCATGATACATGTTTAGAGAAACAAAACCATACCAAGGTCGGTTTTCTTGAAAATAGCAGCCCATTGGAAAGGAGCACCTGAGAACTGTTAGCCTCCCGATAGATGAAGCTAGTGACGCTCGATCTGAGATCGATAAAGTGGATCATACCATGGATCTTCTTGCAGTCAATGCAATGACAGTACTTGGAAGCAAGTGGTTTGTCGCTGTTCAGCCAGTACTGAACTCGTCCGCAGTGACAAGACCCGTGAACTTTCTTTTCAAAGTTCTCTCGCTTCTCGGTAGCTTCGTTGGGTCTCATGTATGGAGGTTGAGTTTCCCAATCGTCATGGTTGTCATGGGCGAACTCATGCTGGTGGTTCTCCATGTGCTTCTTGTCATCTTCTTCGGAACCCATTTTGGCGATTATCTTGGCAATGAATAGTAAACGATGTGTGAAATTCAGATAGAATTGTATGTATTAATTAGAGATTCAGAAATAATCTGGGGTCTTTGTAGTGTCGCGTGCCTTCTGTGGCGTATCCTGTCGTCATAGATATATCAACATGACAACTCCTAAATGACCCTCATATTCTCCTCCCCTGCATCAGAATCGCAATTCAACATGTCATTGATCATCTCGGCCCACTTCCACGGCTCGGAGCTTTGCTCCGTCCTCGCGTTATAGTACTCCCAGCCCATGACGCCTCCAATCCGGGGATACCTCGTCACCAACTCTTCAAGACACTGTCGCAGTTTTGCTTCTTTGACATGCCCTGAGCAATTCGATGGGTTGGTTACCAGCCCGATGACCACTTTTTCCTGCGGCCATCCGCGCGCGATGATTCTGTCGTAGTCGTGCGGTTTGCTCATGTCGCCCCAGCCGCAGTAGAATTGCGTGTTATACCATGCTATGCGTGATCCCAGACCCTTTTCCAGCTCTTCCATATTGAAGCCGCCCAGGTTTTGTTCATTGCGGAGCGCTGGTGCGACTGGCGCGAGGGTTACGAGGAAAGATTGACCAAAGTCTGTTTTTAGATGATCAATCAGACGAATCACGCCGCCGAGCGACATTGCTTCTTCAATATCGAGGTCTAAACCATCGAAGCCTGCCCAAGCGATCATTTTGCGCAGGGGCTGGTACCATCTGTGGAAACCTTCAAGAGACCCGTCGAGTTTTGTGTACGAGCCTTGCGCTGCACCTCCCAGCATACCCAATACTTTTATTCCTGCTGCTTGCAGCTGCCTGATCTCATCCCAGAGAGGAATGAATTTATCTGCATCGTAGAGATCATCGTTGAGCGTGATGCGCGTAGGCGAGTTGAGATGGATAGCCGCGATGATGACGTGGGTGACGCCTGCACCAGGGAGAATAGTGGGCTGAAGGGAGATATATGTATCTTCTTTGTAGTGAGTCTGATGATAAAAAATGATTCGCTTGTAGGGCTTTTCTTCAGCGCCAGATTCATTCTTTTTGACGAGCATTTTGTCTATGGTTTAATTGATGATGAGTCGGAAAAGGCGGAGGTTGGTCGTGGGTTGGCGACAAGGATTATAGCTCGGCGTAGCCTTAGTCACCAGTATTGACATTCCAAAAGTAAACTCTCAGAATCAGTTGAGTTTCGTCTAACCTTTATTTTATTTAGCTCAAGGATTTAAAAAAGAGTTGCACTTCAATTACCTTAGTTCACGGTAACAAAAGTAAATAGCACGAGTGCTATACAGGGTGACCGAAGTATTTCGTATGTTATATCCTGAACGGCAGGTTTCTACATCATGTGAATCTATATACAGGAATTTAATGTTTCCAGAGTCCCTTTTGAGCAGAAGGACTATTCCAAAACTCTATAAACAGGATACTCATCCCCAACCTCCAAAGGAATAATGTTAGCACTAGCATAAGAATCAATATTCTCAGGCTCAAGCGCAATAAACGCTAACCCAGCATTCTTCTGACGCGTGCTAACAAGGAAACTTCCAGAAGGAACCTTGACCTTCTTCTCCTTGACCTCTGTGGTGATAGTAGCCAGAACAACTCCTTCGTAGTAAGAGCTGCTGAGCTCAGAAGATGTAACGTTCAGAGCCTCGACGGTGCCGCTCCAGGGCTTGTTCAGTGTTTCGACTTCGAGACCAGAGATTCTGAGACGCTCGGCAAGACCGGACCAAGCGACGGGGATGAGGTAGGACTCAGGGCGAGATCGGGTCAAGTTGGCTGTGACAGGTGTGGTGGAAGCGAATTGGATAGGGACTTCAACGATGGAGCCGTTGGTTGCGTCGACCATTGTGAAGAGACGGCTGCTGACTTCAGTGTAGTCGGTGATAATAATATCCTCTTTGGAGTCGATAAAGTCATTGATACCGCCCTCAATTGTCTTGAACACCTTCTCTGAGTTAAAGGCAGCTGTCTCGATGATTGAGCTGGCCATTGTCAAGGCAGAGGCCGTCCGGCGTTGGAATTCCTGGTCAGCCAGACCAATGCCTCGTGTCTCACAGAGGAAAGTAATGCACTGAGTCAAACCCATGGCGTTACGGCCAATCTTGGCGTCTGAACCAGCCTCGTTGAAACTGAGATTATGTTAGCAAAGCTTTTATGGAAGAGCAAGGTAAACTTACGTGGGAACATAACCAGGCGTAGAGTTAGTTCGACCAGTAACATAAGGTTCCCACCTCAAACCAGCCTTCTCCAAATCGTCACCCATATTCTTAGCGAACAACTCCTCGGAAAGCTTTCGAATATTCTCATTGATGTTCAAATTCTTGGCCGCAGAAAAGAGCCCATCTGAAGCCTGAACATAGTTTCCATATCGAGAAGACGAACCATACTCATGCATATCAATTGCAACATGAGGCGCAAACTCAGTAAAGAACTTCTTAATCTCACGAGTCTGCTGACGCGCAAGTTTGATGTGATCACGGTTGGGATCGTAGTTGGTGGCTAGCGTGCGCTGAAAGTAGTACACGCCGTCGGGGTTGTAACGTGGCATGAGGACAATATCGACGTCTTTGAGAACCTTGGATGCCCAGTCGGGATGTTTGTCGAATTTGCCGAGAAGGGCCATGAGGGATTCATCGCCTGCTGGCTCATTGCCGTGGACGGCGCCTTGGACAAAAATTCGTACTTTGTTTGATCTTGCGCGAGTCCTGGCTGTTGAGAGTCTTATGTAGGGGAATGAGCGGGTTTCCTCTGAGGTGAAGTTTGCTGTGTGGTAGGTCATGTAATCGTTCTTGGAGGCGATCTTTTCCATGTATGCCTCTGTTTTTGATCAGTACATGGTTTCACAAGATTTATGGATGAGATACATACCCATATCTTCATGAGAAGTAGGTCCCTGGGTGCCATTGCTAAACCCAGCCTGTCTGTTATCCGGGGTTAGGAAAGCAGGCGACAGCAATTCCATATCAACATCCTCAAAGTTGGCAGCTATCACCTCCGAATCAGGCCGAACAGGAACATGGTTATATCCGTACTGGACAGCGTTGACAGCAGATACGGCGGACAAGCCGACGAGGCAGACAGTTTTGGTCAACATCTTGGTGTATTTGGTATAAGATTGCCTGCAGATCTAAACGAGCTGGTGGGAAGAGTCCTTTTTATAGTTATCATGGTGGGAAGGTAGCAACGGTCTCTATTTGTTGACTCCGCCACGAAGATATTCCTTGATCGTCGGACAAAACTTCGTTTAAGCATGATATTAAGCTCTTGGCGCTGGGGAGAGTAGCTTGATGGGGAAGCTGGCAAGACGAAGATAGTGGGGCATGGCAACGGTGTTGGGCGGGGTTACAGCTTATCGTTGTCCATTCCCAACCTTTTTAACAATTCTTGAAGAAAAATAAAAATAAAAACAACAAGATGTCAGGGATGAATGGAGATAGTGATCTTTCTGTTTTGAATCGTGCAGGTTGAGTTGTTGTTGGACCTGCTCGACCGTGGCCAAGAGAACAACCTCGGTCATCTGCAGTGATCGACAAGATAAGCCTGGTTACCAACAAACAAGGTTCCAAGAGCTTGGGATCCATCATACGCAAGATACCACCCCCGCAAAGATAGGCATCCATGGTCAGCAAACTCGAGGTGGTTGGGTTCAGTATCTTGATCGTTGTGAGAAATAACCACATACCCTAATTGGCCAGCTTTTACGAAGGTAAGGATAGAAACCCTGTGGAAGGAGATACGTCATACCATACCAGGCCGTTGGCTTTGAGAAATTGATTTTCATGTTCCAGGTAAACAGTGTAGCATGAAAAAATAAATATAGTTGCTGCATTTTCTTTCAGACACAGATGGCTGGGAGTCTGGAAAGCAGCTGGCACACTTGTGACAATTTGCCGAGAAGATCACTCTATCAGCATAGATTATGACTGAGAATACCTCACCATAAATAAATTTCAACCATTTGGTTATAGTAAGAATCAGTATAGAATATATATTGTTCCCAATAGTATTTGCAACAATGTAGCAACTATTAAACCGCTCCTAGCCTAACATACCCTTGACTTTCCCCAGGAACATGCACTATTCCAAAAGGAGTAGGCTGAAGGAGACCCAGATCTCGCGAAACCTTGTTGGGTAAGTCTATCATTAGCATATCATGAACTTCAATATCATTGGACGTTTCTCCTCACTTTGCCTGCCATATCTGCAGTACAAGTGATACAAGTATAGATAGGACCCGATATCGCTTTCTCCCTCACTTTCAATACCTCGACAATACAAACAATACTCAAGATGAGATTCCTAACTCGTAAACTTCCAAGAGCCAAAGCTCCTACCATTATTTTCCGTGCAAGCGTCTCGACTCTCCACGCCAAGATCAACAGCCCACCACCCCGAATCGTCAAGAGTCAAGGACTGTGGCTCGAAACACACGAAGGACACAAGATTCTAGACGCATCTTCAGGTGCAGCTGTCGTATCTATCGGCCACAATGATTCAAGGGTCAAAAAGGCTATCGCTGCTCAACTGGACCAAGTAGCGTATTGCTATAACCCTTTCTTCACGACTGAAGCTGCGGAGAAGATATCTCATTTTCTTACGGAGTCTACGGGTGGGCATATGTCGAAGGTCTTTGTTGTTAGTTCAGGTTAGCAAGGGCTTATAGATGAGGTTTTGTGTGTTGTTGACGGTCTTAGGCACCGAGGCTGTTGAGGCAGCTTTGAAAATTGCACGGCAATACTTTACAGAACTATCGACACCACAACCGAATCGGACAAAGTTCATCGCGCGTAAGCAATCATATCATGGAAACACGCTGGGCTCCCTAGCGGTGGGAGGACATAAGGCTCGACGAGGTGTCTATGAACCTATCCTCGCCACGAATGTGTCCCACGTTTCACCATGCTATCCTTATCGAGAGATGAAGCAAGGCGAGACAGAAGAGCAGTATGTTGCTCGCTTAGCTAAAGAGCTGGACGATGAGTTCCAGCGTTTGGGACCTGAAACTGTGTGTGCGTTTATCGCGGAAACAGTTTCTGGAACAGCAAGTCAATACCTCCGACTAATGAATTTCGCTGACTGTAAAAGTCCTTGGGTTGTGCACCACCAGTACAGGGGTACTTCAAAGCCATGAAAGAAGTCTGCGATCGTCACGGTGCCCTATTAATTATGGACGAAGTTATGTCGGGTATGGGCAGAACAGGCACGCTGCATGCTTGGGAGCAAGAGGGCGTGGTGCCAGATCTGCAGACCGTTGCCAAGGGTCTTGGAGCTGGATATATGCCAGTAGGCGCTTTGCTAGTCGGGAACAAAGTGGCAGATACTTTGACGCAAGGATCTGGTGCTTTCTCGCACAGTCAGACGTATCAGGGCCATCCTGTTGCGTGTGCAGCTGCATTTGCTGTGCAGACTGCTATGAAGGAAGATAACATGTTGCAGAATGTGCAGGAGATGGGTAAAGTCTTGGGCGAGAAGTTAAAAGAGAGATTAGCGGGACATAAGAATGTTGGTGATGTTAGAGGAAGAGGTCTTTACTGGGGTGTAAGTTGAATTCTGCATCGGAAGAATATTTGCTAACAGCTCTGAAGATGGAATTTGTCCAAGACACGCAGACCAAAGAGCCGTTTCCTCTGAGCGAACAGATCGCCGGAAAGCTGCACAAGACTGGACTGGGTGCTGACCACGGTGTTTCACTCATCCCTGCGACGGGAAATATCGACGGTATAAGAGGTGACATGGTCATCGTCTCACCACCTTTCACCATCACAAGAGAAGAGGTCGACATGATAGTGGACAGGGTAGAGAAGGTTGTCAAATCTGTACTTGGATCTTAGTCAACCCGAAATGAACTCTCTATTATCAATCCGCGTTCATCACATTATAAAAGCCTGCGTCGGACCACCCAACAAACTCGTCCATCTAACCTCCCCCTGCGAAGCCCAAATCTCCTTGACCTGCTCCACAGCCCTCAACAAATTCCAGCATCCCGTCTTGCTATGCAACGAAACCAATTTCTCCAAAAAGAACGTTCTATGATCCACCGTCGAACTTTCCGCCGCAATGATGAAATACGGCCAGGCAAGTAAATGTCTTCCCACAATGTCGACATACGCGTCTATTTCGTTTAGGGATTGTTTGAATTCTTCTATTCGGTGTACAGTTGCTTCGGGTGGTGGGTTGAAGATGGCGCGTTGGACGTAGATGTCGCAGGCGAGAGTTGTTAGGTTTGCGAGTTGGGAGAGGAGGGGTTTTAGTTCGGGATGGACGCTTTCGCACCATGTTATGAATTCAAGACAGGCTCTTTGTTGAGCTTGAATGAAGTGGACGCCGTTCGTTTCGTTAAAAAGGGACTCTCCAAAGAGACAGACTCTGTAATATGTCAGTATGAAATTCAAGTCCATCTTGGATAACGCACCTCAGAATTTGCATCTGAAGAAATCTTCTAAGATCAGATGTCCTTCTATCTCCCTTGGCAGCAAGTGCATTAACGACAACTCTCAAAGACCCATATATCAGTTTAAAGTTATCACTCCCACTGATCATTTCGCGAATATGCAACAGCAACAAAGCCGTAAGAGCAGAATCATCGTCTTGAGGCGCACATTGATTCGATCGTGAAATAAGTTCCCGAACAATCGAGCCGTATGCTGCTGGGTCGAGAGATACTGTTGTCCCATTTTGTAAAGAGAGATGCTGTTCGACGACGAGAAGAACTGCTTTTCGGACTAGAGGGTCTGTTTCTGCTCTTGGGAGGACGAGGTCACGGTAACCGTTGAAGCCCATGTTTATGACGGCAATGAGTTGGGCTATGTTGTTCGAGACTGTGGTTTGTTAGATGACGTGGGGATGTGGGTTTTGTGGACGTACAGTATTCAAGACAGAACCTGGACTTGGGATCAACGTGATCTAAACCCCAGATGATAGACAGCGGTTCATGATATGATACCGGCAACTCTCTTGTTTCCACAACATCCTCGACTGTTTCGTCCAACTCATAGCCCTGCATCATATCATGAACTAGCGCCGTATCTTCGTAACCACTCGTCCTGAAGGGATCTGTCATTTGTTGTTTACCTTTGGAAGCCGTGGATGTATGGTTCGCCTTCACCATAGTCTTCACAGGCCCATCGACAATAGGGACCGTTTTGCCAACAAACCTGCCTCTTGCAGCAATACCATCGTTGAAGCGATACCGTAGTCCTAGACCGCTGCATTTGACACCTTTGGCAACGCACTTTGCGCACTCTGGTTCTTTGCGATCACAATCTATGCGTCGACGAGAGCATTGATAGCACCCTTCAAAACTGTTAGCCGTGTTGGAAACAACGCGCCAATAGCGATTGAGTTGTACCTCTAACTTTGGGTCTCTTCTTCACCTTGTCCGAGTTCGGACATGTACTGGGGGCCATTTGTGGAAGTTGCTGAGTGGCGTAGTCGGGGTCGCAATCGTAGTTTGCAATCTTTGTGCAAAATGCAGTACAGTGCAGGCGCAGGCAGCAGTGTAGTTGTCCTTTGTGTATGTTTATCTGTGCAGTCGGATAGAGAGAGAGATTGCAGGCAAATGAGCTCTGCTATCTCACAATCAGTAAATTTGTTATCGTGTCAAGGAAGACAATCACAAAACCCGGCCTCGCCCCATGTCACGATCCAAGATCCGGCTTCGCAAAGGCGGGGTAAGCTAGTCCGTAAATGGAAGTTCAACGCGAGCTGCTGATATGAACATGACATGAGATGATAAATAATTTTGTATCAATATTTCAACTACAACTAGAGGGGGCCGATGGGACTATAATCATAATTGTCAACGTTGTGTGCTGGGAGCATCTCTATCGCCTCCTCGGTGACCACAACCTCCACCGGCACTGGAATCAGATCAAGAAGGTCCAATATCGTATAAATCAGTGTCGCAATCCCAACAATCAAAGTCGCCAGCTGATCTCTCTCGGTGATTCGAATAGCCAAATCGGGAATGTTGCTTAAGTCGAGATCCAAAATCGACCATCCGAATGGCACTAGAAACATTACCATGAGAAGAACCCCTCTCTTGATTGCGTCCAGAGCCTTTGCCGCCGTGGCTTCTTTTCCGTTTTTCCGAGCTGAAATGAAAATGACAATAGACGCAGGTATGAGTACCACCTCCAGAGCTATCAAAAGCCATGTCCCCATCAGAAAGAACTGACTATATCCTTCAAGCATGAACAGGGAGTATGCTATTTTTGGGTCGCCTAAACTGAAGTAGAAGACGGCAAGGGATAGATTTACATAACCAAAGGTTCCGAATACTATGAGATAACATGGAGGCATATTTCGCATTTTCGGAGCTGGGACCTTATCCAGCCTGATAAAGGAAATAACTAAAAGAAACAGGAACATCCCCGCCGTCCATGATACCTTGCAAGGTCCCAAGATATCGATAACCCGCTGTCCTAAATCGAGGATCTGGGGAGGGATCTCCTTCATATCCAGCGGCTCGGTACTGTAAGAATAATTCCCAAAAGTATAAGGATCAGAAAATGCGAGGCAGTGAATGGCCACAGCCCGATCTCTTATTCCAACCATGCGAACAGATTGTATCATGAGATCCGTAGCGGCGAAAGCTGGGTATGCTAAAGAACCCACAAGATCACTCGAGAGACATGGTTTCTTCTCGTTGGCGTAGCCGTTGAGCCAAGTTGCGAGAACGGATGCGAGGAGCATGTACCAGCAGTAAACGGCGCCTGGGCCGTATAGTCCCGTGGCATTGTCGTAAAACTCAGGATTGTATGGGAAGAGAGTGCCTGTATCCTGGCGAGTAAGGTTTTCAGTGATTTGAAGCTCTGGATGTGTGTAGTTACAAAGTGAAGCCATTGTATGCCAGGTCTTTAGTTTAATCGCGTGAACTGAGCTTGTGTGAAGGTAGAAGAACGATTCACGATGCGGAGACCCAATACCAAAGAAAAAGGATTATCTTGCCCCGAAAATGCCTTATTGCACTTTCTGCAGTGTCTCTCCAATAAGCAACCCTGTATTTATTAGCGTCGTGGCTGTACGGATACAGCTTCCAGCTTGCATAGAGCTGAAACATGGCAGTGAATCACCAGACCAGGCCCAGCCTTGGCATGTCAAAAAGATTGGCCTCAAAAGCATGAAAGGCGAAATTATTTGGACACCTTATGCCAGCTTAGACTTCAATACTTAGGCTATTTTATTATAGTAGCCTTAGTATTAGAGGATACTTCTTGTTGCATCTCGTCAAAAAAAAAAGTCCCAATCAAGAACTGTAATATCATTTCAATATTAATATGTAGTCAAATTCCTTTTATTTCCCCCAAGGATCCTGTACAGCTGTGATATACGTATTCGTCCCGTACGACGGCGCCCTCAATGTCCTATGGCAACCCTCAATAACGCTATCCTGACCCTGACTTGCAACCTTGGTCGTTTCCATACCAAGCCCAATCTCATCGTCGCTACGCTGATGTCGAACAGTAGACCCAGCACCCTTCTTCGGGCAACGAGGCATCTTTGCATTCAGGCTAACAAGTAATGGCTTATAGGTAGGTATGCATGCGCATAAAAGTGCTGAAGTCACCTCCGCGAGGCCCCATAGTTGAGGCCGCACAATATCCCACGTGGTAATCGACCACGTGTTGGTCCATTTTATCCTCATAATAGCCAAGGATATCGAGCTTTGAAGATGGATGTCAGTATAGAGAATATCTAGTGCGCAAGTGACTTACAAGCATCCCAGCAAGAAAACTCCTGATAGCGCAATTTTTTGCGAACGCCGAAGATTTAGTCTCCAGATAAAAGGCAAGGGAAGGACAGCCACTGCAACGTCTGTGAATATACTTATCCCACTGCATACGTATCCAAGCTCCATCTGATGAGGTATGCATTTGCCATCGACCGCAGGATCCCACATGTACGACAGAGGAATGCACTGTAGGAAGATAACCAGAATAACGCAGATATCCCAGACGACGAGGAAGATTATCGCAGCGATGTAGATCCACCGCCACCAGGACATTGAGACGATCCTGTAGTATAGAAGAAGAAAGGCCAGTTTGGTGCAGAATAGGGCTTGGCTGTAAAAGAACATTATCATGTATGAGCACTGATGGTCGTTAGTTGCATGTGGAAAGACCTATTGAGGACTCGTACTTTGTAAAAGTCGCTAATCTTGTGAAACGGTAACGTCCCACTAGGTTCGCTAAGGCCAAGAGGGATCACTATAAGCTGTGAGTTGATGTATGACTTTATCGATGCGTTAGACGTACGAATAAGGATTCCGACTCCAAACATGACGGTCCACAACTACAGAACGTTAGCAAAACACACAACTGCAATCAAGTTTACTTACCAAAGTCATGACAGCAGCAAAATCATCCCACCCCAGCGCCCGTATCTTTCTTCGACACCAAATCCTCAGACCAACCGCCAAAAGCGATATCATGACCGCAAAAACAACAACAACAAGCACAACGATGAGACGATCCCCTGTAGTCTGGGCCTCCTGCTCTGACGGAGCGTCCATGACCATTTCAAAAAGAAGGCAGGGTTTAGAAATTTGGGACCAAGAATCACGGTGGGACGTTACGTGTTATGTAGGATGTACTAGCGGCGGGGCGAGGCGAAGCCACGATTTTGACCTCAGTGACACAGGAATGCTGGCGTGGTCTGGATGGTGAGTCTTGTGGTTATGCAGGAACGGATTGATCTTGGCTTAGCCCTACAGTAACTACTTTGAGAGTAGAATTTGTAATCTTGGTGGGGGTTTTGATGCATCATTCTGGAGATCTGGTGCAGAGATGGTCAAACTTGCATGGAAGAGGCGAGTGAGGAGCTTTCTGTCATCGGCACACCGATGGTTTTCATCCTATACATTCACCTCTTACCCGCAGTCTTCTAATCTTGTTCTCTATGTCCTCCAATAGTCTACTACCAACACCAAGGTGCCGGATCAGATGGCGGCATCTCCCCTGACTTCATTCCAGACATGTCTCATACCCGTTAGAACATTCGCCTAGCGTAATCTGAATGATGTCAGGCACTTTAATCAACATAAAGGAAGCTCAAGATCTAAAGCTTGAAGTCGTTAGCCTCTGATAATGTGTCAGAGTTTCTGATAAAATCCAACGATTACCGGCAAGCAAAATTCCATCTAGATCTTGCGGGGGACAATCCAAGTAAACTACAATTCGGCGAGGTTGATCCGGACGCCGGGGAACTTTCTTGAACGCTTTTGGCATAGGATAACCAAGCTGCCTGACACTATTCCAGAGGCGTTTACGTTTGTTTGAGCTTTGCACGTGTCTTTTCATCTGTCACTTTTACCCCATTTTCAGTGTCGGCGTCGCCCAACTTTCTTTGCGTATATCTCGGGCGTAGACTTGATCTAAATTGGGGACCGAGTCGGCTAAACTAATGCCCCTCTTGAATATGATGTTTCAGCTCGATGACAGTGGCTGATGTGTGGTGTTGTCCCATTGGCTGTGTCATAATAATGCGAAATACGAGCATCAATTGGTGTGGTACTCCAGGCATCTAGTAACGCCAATTACTGATTGGGTGGGGAGTAATTGTGATGGCTATACAGAAATCATATATCTTGATGAGATTTCAATGCCTCTGGGCCGAAGTGTTATTCATCTTGAATGTTTATCGCCAAAATGGCAACTACATCAAGGCAAAGATCTTTTCCTTTATTCTATGAAGACTCCCCGAATGACAACAATAAAATGGAATTATTTCCTCTTCCCGAAAGTCGAGAGGGAGACATCACTGCCTTCAACACCATCTCACCCTCTAACGTCGTACCTCTTCGAAAGTTGAAGCAATGGCCCCGGGCAATCGTATGTCCTGCTTGTCGAGAACTATCGCTCACGCGCATTGAGCGCAAGATTACCAGTGGAACCCAGTGAGTCTATCACCCCAACTGATGTTATGAGAAGGATACTGACCATATCTCAGTGCTATGGCAGCGTTGATGTTCGTGTGTACAGTTGTTGGCGGTCCGCTTGCATATACTGGGAAGCAATGGAAGAATGTTGAGCATTACTGTTGTAGATGTAATCGGAGATTGGCTACATGGCACTTTAGTTCAGGAACAGAAATTCATGTATGGTAGAAATTGGCTCTGTTTACGAGGCGTATTGTTAGATCGAATGGCCTTTTTCTCTATGAAATGGCTTGTAGGTTGGCATAACATGGAGACCCAAGGATGTCATTCAATTGGTATATTCTATCATTTCTACTTTCGCTTTTCATAATAATCAACAAACCACCAACTCCACATCGAATATTTTTACACGTAATGCAACCCTTACTCCTTGACGAGAACAGCCCTGTATCGGACCTTGCCGTCCTTAAGATCATGCAGAGCCTTCTCAATACCATCCTCGTTGAGAGAGTATGTCATGATGGTAGGAGTAATGTTCTTGCGGGCGGCAAACTCGAGAAGCTTGCGGACGCTGTCGCGAGAACCGACCAGAGATCCTTGGATACGGATACCCTTGATGGAGAGCTCGGTCAAGGGAACGGGAGTGGACTCCAGGGCGGCGGTGAGAGGGTAGATGGTACCGTCGTAGTCGACGATGGAGGCGAGACTTTGATTTGTTAGTTTTGATTTCAAGAGCGTTGGGGAGGGTACATACCCGCTGTAATCGATGTTGGCGCTACCGCAGAGGAGGAGGTGTTTGACGGGCTTGAGACCCTCGGGAGCCTTATCGCCGGACTTGTAAACGTGGAAC
Source organism: Fusarium camptoceras (assembly GCA_004367475.1). Classification (NCBI taxonomy): domain Eukaryota; kingdom Fungi; phylum Ascomycota; class Sordariomycetes; order Hypocreales; family Nectriaceae; genus Fusarium; species Fusarium camptoceras. The sequence continues at coordinate 314,853 of QGED01000014.1, forward strand.
TCAGAAGCACCGTAATCCATAGCCTCTTGACGCTTGTTCTCGGAGCTGGAGAAGACAACGACGTGGTTGCCCATGGCAGCAGCCAACTTGATGGCGAGATGGCCAAGACCACCGATTCCGATAATGCCTACTGACTCGTGGGACTGAAGACCGTACTTGTTAAGGCATGTCCAGACAGTAGATCCAGCGCAGAGCCTGAAAGAGTTAGTATTGAACTTTCCTCAGATTTAAAGAGACAACTTACAGAGGAGCAGCGTTGGCGGAATCATATCCATCAGGAATCTGGCAAACAGTTTTGGAATCCCAAACAGCACCGTAAGAGAAAGAACCATTGGTAAAGTCAGAGAAACCGTAAATCTGTCGCTCACGGCAGTACTGGTCACGATCGGTGCAGCAGTTGTCGCAGTGGCCGCAGATCTGGTGCGTATATCCGAATCCAACTCTGTCGCCAACCTTGACGTTCTTGACACCGGAACCAACAGCCTTGATGATACCAACACCCTCGTGGCCCAGAACGACACCGCTGGTCGCGTAAAGCTTGTCGGTACCGCAGACACCAGAATGTGTTGTCTCGATAAAGACTTCATGGTTCTCGAGCTCGCGCTCGATCTCGGCGGAGACGATCTTGCCCTCTGGGGTGCCGCGGAAGACCTTGTAAGAAACCATTTTGAATATTGAATATGTGAAAGTTGAGTTGGGTATATGGGAAAGTATGGTAGGATTTGTTTCAACGGTGCTGAATTGCAGGTTGGGGTTTATATAGATGGATGTCGGTAGATGAGGTTGCAGCCGGGGCAGTCTTCCTCATTTAGCTGACTCGTATACATGGGTAATGGGTTGATGTATGAAACGTAGCTCCCCTGATCCTGGTCTAATAATTCAATGGCATGCCCGGACTGAAGAAACGGTTGAGAAAGTGGGTAAAGCTAAGTAGTATTTTGTTCCATGATGCTATGATGATAAGAGCCTCAAACATAGCCTGAGACTACCTGCGACACAACTACGAGCCCTGTATCGCTTACAGATATCATTATACCTATATTCTCCGTATACCACTCTCCCCTTTCCCATTTTGACTGCTCTCCGAACCGTTGAGATTGCTATTTTCGAACGGCTTCGGTGGATTCTTGTTCGTCCCGTCGGTTCCGTCTAAAAGTGGACACACCTCGGTCCGGCACTACTACTCCCCCAATCGATAGCGCTAAAATGTGGCGTGAGACCGCTGCCAGCGGGAAAAAAAAAAGTTTCTAGAATCCTTGAAGAAAAAAAGATCAAGCACTTGAACCTCGGTGATCGACGGTGCTAATGATGTCACTTCAGGGTCTGACTTTTTCTTTCTCTCTTGATTACTCAGATTCCATCTCTTGGTAAACATCTCACCGTTAGATGGTCGCATCGCATTAAATTCGATTCGTCGTCGATGTTCAATTTGGCTATGCCTGAAACTTTGATCGGTAGTAACCATTAGGCTCGGTCCATCATGGCCGTATCAGTTAGGGGCTCCGAGAAGGGCGGCTTCGTCAGTGCCGTGATAAGGCTACACTATCATCGCTGATTAATCCATAACTTTTTGCTTCCATCAATCGGGCAGTTGTCACTCCTTTGAGGGCGTCAGTTACAGCCTTGCCTTTAGCTGTGGAGAGCTCTAATAATAAACGAAAAAGTCCCTCAACACAGCGCGCGTCTCGGTGAAACCTATGCCGAGTTACTCACTGGGCGGGTCTTGCACGTCACCCAGTGGAACAGTTCATGATCTCATCCCGAAACTTTATATCACCATCTGAATGGAATGCCCTGTTTTCCAATGGACATCAACCACGAGAATTGGCAGGCTGATGTGCGAGGTGGTCAAACTGTTTCGTCTGTTGGGCTCTTTATGGACAATTATTCTGACACCCTGACGCTGGGCGCATCTATCCGTACAGATCTGCGGAAGGACCAGGAATCCACATATTGTCAAAATGGGACGAGTACCATCCTGGTGCCCACGTGGCAGTCACCCTAAAACCTTGGGACAATTCTTCTGTTACCCAAAGAGACCTGGAAGGTGAATCGATGAACATGTACGAAAGAAATGAGCAGACAATAAGCAAAGGAGATTATGCTCATAGGTTAATGAAAGGTTGGCATTGGTTGTGATGAAGTCTGGACAATCCAAGACGCAGAGATCCAGTGTTCAGAAATGCCATCACCCCGACAAATTCTCCAGATCCATCCTGAAGAAATCCTTCCACAATCGATCCTCCTTCTCTGATGTCCCAGATCAAGAGTGAGGTTTTATTGTGGAGAAGTGAAAAGGAAATTCACGACATTGACTGACATCTTCGGACAAAGGTTTCGGGCAAGCGCTTGGGCTGACGGTGAAGCCTTTCACCATTCATTCCAAGATTTCTGCTGCTTTCCATTTGATACTGATGCACTGCCCAGTTTCTCGATATCTCAAATCATTAAATGTTCGTGGCTATGGTTACCCTATTTGTCTCGTATTGCAGCTCTTCGCCGTTCCACAAACCAGCAGCCTGCGTCTGAGGAGAATTGTCCGCTTCAATACGCCTCGTTACCGTGTAAACATCCGAGTTACGGGCGCTTCAACACTCAACGGCTATAAATGGGAGCCGTGTCGCATCATACAAGGGGGTCGAAGCGCATCTCCGATATAGCCGGGATGTTATCTGCCGTACGTCCCGGTGCACTACGCATAATGTGGATCCTCTCGCCGGGAAGTTTGACACGGACACGGCACCCCGCCGACACTCCGGGTTGCGGCAACATACGAGAAAATTCCCAGCCACGTTTGAAATCGATTGAGCATCTCAGCGCGGTCGATGATGGAAAGCCAAGAGCTCTTGGCTAGCCGAGAAGGATATTGACATTCAGAAGCGGCGTCATGCATAGCTGTGTCATTAAAACTGTTATCTTGTTGTGTACGCATTGCGGGCATCTTGAGATGTGTCATTCTCAAAACCAGAACAGGTACCATGCATCGGGCCAATCACAACCCTTCCACTTGATATCGTTTGGCGAGTGTGGGGAGGTGGGGTTCTGCGTGATTCTGTCCTATCCTTCGCAGCATCAACAACCCGGAGGAGAAGCAAGAAGCAGAACGGAAAGCAAAAGGATACCAACATGGCCACGCAAGCAGTGGTCGTCATGGCGCCCGAAATGCCTAAACTCAATGACAAGAACATGTCGGTTTTCCTAGCAGGCATTACAACAAGCACAGACGAAGCAGATTGGCGTCAAACACTCACAAATGCCCTGATTCACTACCCAGTTACAATCTTCAACCCAAATCGATCTGATTGGGACGATACTTGGAAGGAAGATTTCTCAGACAGACGTTGGGAGGAGCAGGTCTCATGGGAGCTGGATATGCAGGACACCGCGGACGTTGTCGTTTTCTTTTTCCACAAATCCACGGATGCGCCGATCAGTCTTTTGGAGCTTGGATTGGCTGTCAGGACGAAGACGGTTGTTGTTTGTGCCCAGGACGGATACAGAAAGAGAGGGAATGTTGAAGCTGTTTGCCGAAGGTTCGGGGTATACCTGCTGAGCACTGAAGTACAACTGCGAGATTGTTTGATCAATATCTTGGCTAGAGGCAAACGGTGATGGGAGAATAGCGTTCTGGGTTGCCATCGCAAAACAGCCCAGGACTTGGCCGCTTCGAAACTGGTTGTACAATCCTAAGTGGGTTGACAATAACATGGAAATGCAAGACCACAAAGCTTCTGAGAATCTCTGCAGTCAGGCTATGTATCATGCCGCCTAGAGCAGTGACCATGACCAAGCCAATTTGCCCGTATAACGTTCAAACAGTTGTTCAAGGACTTAGACATTGATGCTCATACCGGAGCTGTTTGCCTGTTAGAGCCCATCCTGCTTTATCCTGATTTATCCTGCTGAGGCCCGGCTGTACACGTCCACACCTCATGTGGCGGATGAAGAACTTGATTGCAACTTCCAACGACCCCACCGCTGCCCTTCTTCTATCTTAATACTTAGCTTCTTTTGTCCTAAGATTTGACTACTCTGTTCCTGCTAGCTCTACCTGGATCATCTCTTCAGAATCCTCGACATGGCGAATCCGACTGTTGAGAGAGTTCGCGCGGCCGCTGCGGCTTGTGAAGACCCTGAGGCTGGGGACGACCGGCGCGACCATCACTGAGAGATGCAACACTACCGGGACGTTGTTGATGGATTCATTCCGCACGAGTTCGAACAGCCTAGTATGAAGATGTCCTATGAAGAGGTAAGCTCACCGGCAATCACAAACTCCACTCTGCTTTCGCCGGGCACGCAAGGTGCCAACCGCCCCCACGCCGGCGCCCCAGGAAGGCGACGCCTATCGCCCGAGCGTAGGTGAAGCCCAGCGTATCAACACAATGGAACGTGTCTCAGATCGTGTACGTGGAAGGCTGCCCGATCTCTTTGGAAGTCGAGACAATCTCGCCCGTGAGGGAATGTGGGAGGTCGGCTTGCGACAGGGCACGGTAGACGCCTTGAGTCTCATGCCCATCCAGGATTAGTTAGGTAGTACACTCTGAAGCTCTGTGAGCAATGATTGAGAGATCTCTCTCGAGCTGAGCGATAATACACTTTGAATGATAATGATTCGATTATTACACTTTAAGCCTCCATATTGACAATAACTGAGTGATCGCATAGGAAAATGGGCAATTCTTTCTGAACTGTTGAAGAGCGTAGTCGGAAAAGATATTTAATACTTAAGAGTACCTGATTGTACTTCGGTCACCAAGATCAAACTGGGGATGTTTTGTCACGGTGTCATCTGGATCTTCGCCACGACAAGGCCATTTGGAAGACCCTGATGCTGGTACAGTAGCAGGCCAGGCTAGCTCCCCCCTTAAAACCAACAATGACTCCACTGAAGCTTCAGCCCTATGAACAGCCCGCGCTAATATTCACGCCCATGCATTAATTACATCATTGGCGGTGGCAGGACAGCGAGCTGAACCACCTTCCATTGGGTGTCAGAAGAATTGTCTTCCAAGGCTTAGGGCGCCAAAACAAAGTAATCTAAAGGCTGGTCTTAACTCACACAAGGTAACCAAATTATTTCGTCTCTTAGGTATGGTCTTCGCAACCAACTTCTGACTCCCTGTCACCTTCCCAAGTATGGCTTCGACTGCCTTTACACAGCCCGGCGCCAACAAACACCAAATTCCAAAGCCACGACATCAAATATGCATTCAAATAACGGCCCACCCCAGCGGGACTGACAGCTGGTCATCATTCATCCATGATCGGAAATGACATCGCCATCTGCTGATATTCCCCTACCGACCTACTCGGCCACCAACAATGACGATCTCCTCAATCGCATCGAAGCCTCCTCCGGTGTAGAGTTTCCGATCCTTCACTCGCCTGCCGGTCGCTCGACAAATCTACAGCGTCTTACCGTCGATGCGGATTGGAATACGTACCATGAAGCCTACCGTATCGAGACCGACATCGTCGATGCATTCTTCCTCGCGATCGAAAAAGGACACGATGATGTCGTCGCCGACTTTATATCCCGCGGATGGGTTTCGCCTGATACCACGAGTCGATATCGAGAAACGCCATTGATTGCTGCTGTGTACGCGGGTAAACTGCCTATGGTCAGCCGTCTTGTCACGCTCGGCGCCAGTGTCAACGAATTCGGTCGCGTGAAAAGCGATGATAAAAGCATCAAGGTCGAAGAACTGCCGGAGCGGACTCCGTTGATGGTCGCTGCTGAGAGCGGCCATTTGGCGCTGGTTAAAGTCCTGATCGAAGACTACGGCGCGAAACATGACCTTATCGCCCCGGATGGCGCGATCGCATTGCGACTCGCAGCAATCAACAAGCATCGCGAAATCGTACAATATCTGCCCCATGTTCGTGGCGGTTCGTGGAAGAGATGGATGCATGTGCATCGCAAGCAGATGGAGAGAGCGCGACGCGCTGCAGAGAAGCTGTTCAACTTTATCAGGATACTGGTATGGGACTTTCCCAAACTTCTCTTGTACGAGGCGCCGAAGGAGCTTTGTTGTGCGATTTGGAGACGTCGCCACAAGATCAAGAATTTCGTCAAGGAATTGCCTGGGAAGATCAAGAGGGGGATCATCGCGATGCCTGGACACGTCAAGAGTGCTGGAAAAGCGATCTGGAAGGGCATCAAGGGGATTCCGTCTTTCGTCAAGTCCGTCTTCCAATCGCTTTGGGGAGTACTCAAGAGAATACCCGGCGCTGTAATGAGGGTTCTGAACTGGATAGGTCGTGGATTGAGGAACATCGGCGAAGCGATCTCCAACATCTTCCTCAAGTTATTCTCTTTCCTTCATACAACACTAATGGCAATCGTCACATTCCTACGTGGCATCACATTACGAGATATCTGGAACGGCTTCTGTTCTCTTGTCCGCGCCATCTTCATAGATGCGCCTAAAGCAATCGGGCAGTTCGTTGTGTCGTTTGGCAGGACGATCTACGATGTACTCAAAGCGCTCTTTGGCACTCTCGGGGAATGTATCTGGTGGATTGGGCACTCTATACTTTGGCTGATCAAGTATATTCCGCAAAAGATATGGACTATCATTGAAGCGATGGGTACGTCATTGGTCAAGGCTTGGGAGGAAATCTTGGTGTTTGTGAATCCGAAGCGAATGTGAGCTTGGGTGGTTCTTTTGTTAATGGGCGACGCCAGGGTTTGGTGATGGTGTTCATCGAAGGAGGCCTAACGTTTGGATCAATTAATACCCCAGAAAGATTGACACGATCTATTAATATAATGCGGAAATTACACTCACAAGAACCAACAAACCTTGCGCCATTGTAAACACGCTTGACATGTCAGTTGGTCGAACCGCCCCATCGTAAGACCAACTTTTCATGAAACTGGACCAACAGACACTAACAACGCCACAGGGTCTTTCGCACGTCGTAAATAAAAGGGGGAATAAACCCTCCGACAAACGTCAATCGGTCAGAAGCGTTGGTCGGGCGTTTGTGCTTAATGAAGCCATCGCCAATCGATAGTTTCTTTACTGTCCCCACTAACTAACCAATTAACCCCTGGTTGTGCTTTTTAAGGAATCAATAGTTTGACCATTCAGCTCCGAAGCAATCAATTCTTCGTTCTAGATTGATGAGACTGTGAAGTAGAGGAAGAGGCGATGGGAACTGTGAAGACGACGGGAATGGGGAATAAAGATGTGTGTTTCCCACTCAGCCGCGGGGTTGTGTTTGCCTTGTACGTTGTGTGTCGTGAAGAGAGATGGCTCGCCGTCTTGTCCTTTCGTTCTGTTTGGCTTCGGCCTTACATTCGTTTGGTGTTTTCGCCAGTCCTTGTAAGCCGAAGCCTGTTACTTCCCGTGCTGTATCAATTGCGACGAGTGAGACTTCTATGGATTTGTCTAGTCTCACCTCCACATCTGAGAGCGTTACCACTGAGTTCTCGGTGAGCGTTTCTACCGGTATCTCAACAAAGATCTCGGAGGGTATTGAGACGCAGATGAGCAGCGATGGTTTGTCGCTGAGTTTATCGACCACTGCAACCACAGTGGCGACAGACAAAGAGGCAGTTACGACTACCAGTCATTTCACGACTGTGACCGCCTCTACTGGGCAAGAGTCAGCTGCGATTTCCGGTTTTGCTACGACTGAGACGACGAATGAGACAATTGCGACTGCCGGTTCTGCGACGACTTCTACCACCGATGATAATGAGGCAGTTGCGACTAGCAGTCCTACTACGACTGCGACTTCTAACGAGGCCACTGACTTTGCAACTGATACATCTACTTTCCTTGAGGCTTCGGGCACTACGGATTCTTCCTCTTACACAGCCAGTGATACCACCCTGAATGCCTCCAGCCTCACTTCGGCCTCTGCCACCACCGATACCTCGTCTGACACAATCAGAAGTGCTACGAGTGAGGCTAGCGACGAGCAGACCTCCAGCCTTGCGACGGATACGTCCGGTTCCATTGCCGGTTCTGCTACTACCGACACTTCCTCTTACACGGCGAAGGGTACTACGACCGATATCTCGAGCTTGACTACAGACACTGCTACCACTGAAGCTTCCTCGTCCATGACAACTGGCGCTACGACTGCGACTACCGAGGAGACCACCACTGGCCTTACGACAGATACTTCTAGCGTCACTACGGGCTCTGCTACCACTGGCGCTCCTTCGTACACAACCTCTGGAACGACAACCGATACCTCCAGCTTGACTACCGACTCTGCGACCACGGATACTTCTTATACTACCAGTGGCTCTACAAACGATGTCTCCAGCGTCACTACAGATACCACTACTCATATCACCAGCGAGTCCGAGACGAGTACCACCACCACCGGCCCTGCCACCACCGCTTCAGCTGATTACTGTAAGTCTTTCCTCTGAACTCAGACGTATATATACTCAACCTTTCAAAGGTACAAATGCAGAATGGCAAAATGACCCCCTCATTGCGTCCTTCGAGGAGACGATGACCTACGCCATCGGTATCTGCGCCACTGCCATCGAGTCTGTCACCACCGTTGCAGCTACAACGTCAGCAGAGACGATCGTGACCGAGCTTGACACCGTCATTGAAGATCTGCCCGATGAGACAAAGATCGTTTTGGACGCGCCTTCTACCAACTATGTCGCTGGAGAGGACAGAACTGTCATGGCTGTTCGTCGCGATGACAGTATTGAGATCATCGAGCCAAAGACCATCTACAGTACTATCGCTCGCACGACCATCGAGCTCCCGACTGCTTACGAGACGGTCTACACGACTGATGTTGACTACATCGGGACTACGAGTATTGACACGGTCTACGACGTAACCGGGACCGAAACGAGTGTTGTGATCACTGACACTACTGAAATCACAACTGCTACATCTACGGATGTTGTCACTGAGACTATCACCACCATTGAAAGTATCCCTATTACGTCTACTGAGTACGTAGTCACCGGTACAACCATCAAGTTCGCGCCCGGCATGACGATTCACGTTACCAACTCACGTACATTTGTCGTTTACTCCATCCCGTCTACGCGTACGCACGTCTTGTACACGACCACCGATTATCTTACTTCCACTTGGACTACTGTTACCCTCGCTTCAACAGATACTGACTACACTACCGTTCCTACAACGACCCTCGACATCACTACCACGACGAACACGGTGGAGGAAACGATTACTACTAGCATTGACACAGATTTTGCCACGAGTACAGTCACGACGAATGAGTTGACGATGACGACCGAGACTTGTAAGTACCTTCAATTAATCCCACCTAGGTGGATGTCAGAAGAATTGTCTTCAAAGGCTTAGGCTACATAAGCAAAGTAGCCTAAATGCTAGCATAAGGTGACCAAAGTATTTCGTTTCTTATGCCCTCGGCGGCCAATTCTTCTGACACGCCAACGCCTACAAATACGTACTAATATCAGATAGCTGTTTCTACTTCGACCAGCACCAAGATTAAGGGCAAGACGTATACTCAGCACGAGTTCCCCTGGTTGGATAACAAGAAACGCGCCGCCGTCGAGGCCCGCATCCCTCGACTCGAAAGCCTCGAAGAACATTGGATCAACGAGTTCGGCGAATCTCACTACCACAGCGCGTGCTCCTGCTTTTTACCCGACCCCCTTCCTACGCGTACTGTCTACGCTTCGGCCGGTCTTGAAACGATCGTCGAGAAATCCACCACGATTGACAAGATCTATGGCGAGACTGTCACGTTGACTCTCACCACGGCTGCGACCGTCACAATACATAAGACCGTCACGGACACGACTATCGTGGATGGGACTACATCCATCGCAACGCGTACCGTTTATGAGGATGTCACCGAGACCGTTCTCTCGACGCCTACTGCTCAGTCTCTTGTCACCAAGATTGTCACCAATGATGATGTGAAGCAGGTCATTAAGGAAATCGCTGTCATTGACACGATTACTCTTTACGGTATTGCGACCGGATATACGTGGATGGAGGTCACACGCACGCAAGACATTTACGATCTTCGCAGTAAACTATTCCCTGTCGTCCAAACAATTGACGTCGCCGAGACATCTACCTCCACTCTGCCTACGACCACTGTTGAGACTACTGTGGATGTCACCTCTACTGCGCTGTCTACTGCTGATGAGACCGTCTACGATGCGTTTACCAGCGTTGTGCCAGTTGCTGTCACAGATGTGAAGAAGTTTGCCTACACAAAAACGATCTTCACGGACGCGACATCTGTCTACTCAATTGAAGCTACGAACACCGTCGGTACAATTGCGACCACGACGCTTACGACCCTCACCACGGTCACCAATGGAGTTACATCGACTATCACCACCGTCCTCTCCACTGACGTAACCGTTACAGCGCGTCCCGTTGAAACCAAAATATGCGAAATGCCCATCAAGGACGGCGACTTCCAGTACGCACCTGGCACCAGCCCATGGTGGACATACTACCAGAAGCCTTATCTTGACTGGTGGAAAGTTGATATCACTGGCACCAACCTCGACACATCTGGTAGCCACAAGAAAGTCCTGAAGAGCGACAATCTCTATGACTACTTTAATCTCCTGATCTACCAAGACATAGCATCCTGCGCAGGCGTAACCTTCAAGTGCAGCTACGACTACTACATCGACAAGCAATACGAGCGTAGAGTGAAAGATCCCAAGACTAAGAAATGGACCACATGGGTCCCTTTCATCCGCACATATTGGAAGGATGATGTTTGGTATAACACTGGAAATCCTCTGGGAAACCGGTTTAATCAGCCTGATGAAGGTTATGAGCCTGGATATTGGTACTCTGCTAACATCGAGTTCACGACGTCTGGGAAGACGGATAGGTTATGGATTCAGGCTGCTAGCCCTCAAGAGGAAAATGGGGGTTCGAATTACATCATGCTGGATAATTATAAGTGCAGGCCCATCAAGTACAATGGCCCCAACGGACCGGTTTGAAGATTGCGTCGATAGAGGACAATTGAGTATCCGTATTGGTCTTCAACACATACTCATGTATATAGTTCTCAGTTCTAGACATTTCACCGATAAATTTGAGCGTATTCTATTCACCTATCTTATTGTTTATTCTCTAGTCGAGCAACAATTGAGCTTGAGCGAGATGAGGCCTAATTGAAGACAACTCGCAGGACGTGAAACGACTTAGCCGTCATTATCATAAGAGATAAAATCATCTGGTCATCTTTTCCTTACTTAGAGACGCATTAAGGCTACCTTTTTTTTTTTTTTTTTTTTGGGAGCCTCAGCCTTAGAGGATAGGTTTTTTGTTACCCACATGCTCGGGTGAAGAAAAGGCGATGGAGTATTGTTCTTTACCAACACTATGCTTCCTGACATATTTCTCAGATCTAATCTTTTTTTGTCGGTAATATCTACTATGTATTATTTTTCCTCCTCTGTTCTCTCGCCTCAGCGACTCGTGAGCTGGAGTGAGATGAGGCTCAATTGAACGCAACTCACCCTACACCTCTCGTCATCAGAGTCACGGCAGCGCGGGGTGGGTTCGATACGACAATTCCTAATGCATTACGAATATTCTATTTAATCTATCTATATATGATCGGCTACTCATATCTCATCAAATATGGGCTTTGAGCTTTCCTTCCTCTTTCCATCGCGATTCCACTTTGTCTACCGAATTGTCTCCGCCCCGTCCAATTTTTGACACATGTCTCGTCCTCCACAATCCTCCATTCTATCCTAGTTATTAATATTAAGTGTATTATTGCGAAGCCCAATATTTCCGTCAAGTCATCAATTCATCCGCCTGTGAGCATGAGCGCACCTCGCCCAGTGCACGTCTTGGCCTTTAAACAGCGGAGACGGGCGCATTCGCATACTGAACCCGCCTCGACTCTCTAGCATCAGACCGCTCATCATTCCCCTCCCAACCTGCCTTGACAAGCCAGAACAAAGCCATCAAAGGCGTCGTAAGCAAACTCAAAACTCCACCAAGAATGGCCTTGAAAACCTGCGGCGTCCAACGATCGTCGTACCGCCAGTCCCCGCCGTCGCGCTCACCGACCGTGGTCAAGACACCCACCGAGATAGGCCAGAGGAGTAAGAAGCCTGCAACTGCGAACATGAAGCCTCGTAGTGCTCCTTGCACGATGGTGTTTATCAATGAAGATTCTTCAGGCGGTGGCGCTTTCTCGGTCTTGGGTGGCAGGAAGAAGAGCCATCGCATCCACTGGGATGTTGGTTCGGGCATGAAGCCGACGGGTTGGACGGACCGCTTGGAGAGATCGTAGCTTACGAGACCCATCTCGACGAACCAGGTAAGGATGCACTGAATGATGATGGTGACAGCGGCATCGCCCGATAAAGTGTTCGGCAGTTGAAACAAGCGTATAGGGTTGTTGACTGTGTCTTGAGTGGTGTACATGGCTATAGTATCGTTAGCATATCTTATCTCAACCTCAGATGATAAAGTGGTACTCACGGTAAGCCAATGCAAAATTAACGCCGCCGGATAAAAGCATGGCACCCACACCATCCAAACCAAAAATGTAAAAGAGCTGATGGCCAGTAAACTGTAAGCTTGGTCTCATCCGCCCCTCCTCCTGTTCCTGTTCCTGTTCCTGCAGCATGTCAGGTTTCAGAGATCCCTGCTCCGTAAGCCCCTGTGTCTCAAGTTGCGCCGCCATTGAATTCGACCTGTCAGAATCCTTAAATCGTATTCAGATGTAAAAACCAAGGCAGGAAGGAGCGTGGAATTATTTCCTTGGTCGTTTTGTTTCTCCGTGTGTACAAAAGTTGGGGACGGCGGTAGGAAAAAAGGGGTCTTGGGTCTTGGGAAATTAAGAACCCGGAATTAAAGTGGTGGGAGAAAAAGCTTTGATCACGGAAGGAAGAAAAGAAGAAAAAAGACTTGGGCTCTAAGCGAGAGCGAGAATTCACTTGCCAGATCAGCATCTTTATGGGCTATAGGGTGAGTTTCTTTTTGTTGAGATTGGTTTGGTTCACATGGTACCATTTTACACCGCTATCATAAGGCATGAGGTAGCATCACGCGATGTTTATTGAGTCACTCGTGATTGACAAAACAATGTTCTGCAATCTGACACACGATTGACAGCTTATAGAAACATACATAAACATTAAGTTTACTATGGTCAGGTTGTAAAGCTAGATGTAGTTTAGGGTGACTGTCCCTTTGGGTGTGTCTGGCCTAATTTTCGGTTACTGGTGGTTTGAAAGGGACATCTTGAAGCTCAAAGCGTTTCACCAGCAAATGCGACACCGATCCAGCGGGTCAAGGACAAGAAAGTTCGGATTACGGCATCCCCTCGTGGCAATGATTGACCTTGTAGGCATTTTCGGTCCTGACATCCGGCTTGACCTCAGAAAGAAACTCCATGTTTAATTTTAATCTGGATAAGGCTTCGCGTCATCTCAAGTTTGCCTGCCCATCTCACCAGCTAGACTAGGGGTCAACCGGTAAAAGGCAACCAACGTTAAGCGGCTAGAAGCCAAGAGAGAAAACAGTCTCAGGAAGATTGTGGTCTCCACAGCGGGATCTAACGAGACTTGCGGAAAAATAAACACCGTTGACATGTTCCGGCGCTAAAGCAGGAACCAGAATAAGCGAGACTTCAAGACCCACGAGGTTGTTGTTTTTCCATCCATCTTGTCTTTTGGGAGTTTCAGGTACGGCAAAGATCAAGATCCACTCACTATATGCAGCAAGAGGGGAAGAAGCGCTCGGGTGAGGTTGGCAGCTCGCCTAGATAACTCTCTCTGGAGATGGTTTGACCGTTGTCAACTGAAGGAACCACCACCGTTGACATGGTATGGGGACGAAAGTAAGCTTGGAAGAGAGACACAAACTGTCAGTTCAAGCTTAAGCTTATTTTCATGTTGGATTGAATACTCGTAAACTAGCCCGTGCTATACTCTCGCTTGTTATACAATGGAATGGTTCGCAGTAGTCAAAGTCAATCGTTGCATGATCTGCTAATATCTCGATCCCCATTAACCGTCTCCTCAACGGCTGGTCCCAAAACAACCCTGGTACCCTGAAACTGACCAGGGCCACGACCAATGCAACCTTGAGGCGTCAGATCCTTGATGGCATATCGGCCGAACAAGACATCCCCGTCACTCACTCTGTCCAAGGCGGGAAACTACCCCGTCGAACCATGAGCTCGACTCGATATAAGTATCGTCTTTCGTCCGGCTTCAAGTCGACCTTTCTTCTTCACTCACTCAGTCTCATACAGCAGTTCATTCCATTCACTTTGATCTTTGCACATTCTTTTACTCTTCTTTGACAGAAGTAGTTCAATTCATTCTTTCATCTATCCAAACTTGATATCACCGCCAGTCGGATCAACTTATCACAACCACTTTCTTTACCAACAAAACTTCAAACTTTTTTACACAATCTTCAAGATGTCTTTCCTCACCAAGACCCTTCTCGCCGCTCTCGTCGCCGCTGTTGGCGTTCAGGCCCACGGCCACGTCGAGGCCATCACCGTCGGTGGTACCAAGTACGACGGTCTTAACCCCGGTGCCGCTGCCAACGAGAACCCCCGCAAGGAGCTCGTCGCCTGGTTCGCCACCAACACCGACAACGGTTTCGTTGAGCCTTCCGCTTTCGGTGATGCCGACATCATCTGCCACCGTGGCTCCGAGAACGCCGTCAAGTCCGCCAAGGTCAAGGCCGGTGAGAAGATCACCATCAAGTGGGACACCTGGCCCGAGTCCCACAAGGGTCCCGTCATTGACTACCTCGCTTCTTGCGGTGCTGAGGGCTGCGCCAAGGTTGACAAGGAGAGCCTCAAGTTCTTCAAGATCGCCGAGGCTGGTATGAAGTCCGATGGCAAATTCGCCTCTGACGACCTCATTGCCGCTGACAACTCCTGGGAGGTTACCGTCCCCACCTCCATCAAGGCCGGTAACTACGTCCTCCGTCACGAGATCATCGCTCTCCACGCCGCTGGCCAGGAGAACGGTGCCCAGAACTACCCACAGTGCTTCAACCTCGAGGTTGAGTCTTCCGGCTCCGACGAGCCAGAGGGTGTTGCTGGTACCAGCCTCTACAAGGCTGACGATGCTGGTATCAAGTTCGACCTCTACAGCAACCCTACCAGCTACCCCATCCCCGGTCCCAAGCTGATGTCCGGTGGCTCTTCCGGCTCTGCTCCTTCCACCCCCGCTACCCCCAGCACCGGTTCCGGCTCTGACGCTCCCTCCGCTACCCAGGCTCCCGCTGAGTCTGCTGCCCCCGTCGAATCTTCCGCTCCCGTCGAGTCTGCTCCCGCTGCCGGTAACGACAACAACAACGGTGGTTCCGCTCCCGTCGAGACCTCCCCCGCTGCTCCCCAGCCCACCAAGACTGGCTGCAAGGCCAAGAAGGCCCGCCGTCACGCCCGTGACATGCTCAACTAAGCTCCTTCTTTCTCGAGCTCTTAGTTGTCTTTGCAACACGCTGAGCGTGATTGTGTAAAAAAACCTTTCAAGGATCATTGTGTCCTGTCCACCCCGACACATGGGATGAACCTTCAATATTCTGCTGTATATTATGACCCTGAGTCTGATTAATAAAACCCTTTCTGAATCAATACTTGTTCCATTGTGATGATTGTTGTCTTTTGTGAATGTGTCTCTATTTCTTGCCTAACCACAGCCATTTATTCGGTCATCGAGCTTGGTAACAGAATTGTGCTCTAAGGCTTAGGCTACAACAATAAAGCAGTATAAGTGCTTGTCTGAGTTAACATAAAGTGGGCAAAACCTTGTGTCTCTGATGTCCTCGGGGGCCAATCCTTCTATATTTCTTCCCTGAGTTTCATTAGCTAACTTCTTGAATTCAGTCTGATGTAGAATGGCGAGCCAACCTATGTTTCACTCGTGAGACTCAAGCGACTTCTTCATTGCCACCTCAATACTCTCCATCTCAGCGGAGCCGTACGTCTCAACTAACATCTCGATAACTCCCAAAGCCATGATCTCCGGATCCCAAGCATCCCTCGGCACAACAGCCTCGACGTCAGCGTACTCGACGAACTTCCTCACAATCTCGGCCCAGCGCGCAGTGCCTTCCGGGTTAATATCATAGTGCTCTATCCAGCCTCGTCGTTTCGCGTCGCGCAGATGACGAAGAACAGCGACCCATGGAGTCAATGGCTGGTGGGTTTCGAAGTGTTTGTACTTGTGATTGGGCCCAGGGTTGAGGGGTGTTGGGTGGGAGAGCAGATACCCGACGAGAGAGGGCGATGACTGGGGGAATATGGTCTTGTTGCGCGAGCAGAGGAACTCTGTGGCATATGCCAACAACGGCGTAGACCCATCGTTTCCCTGTGCGACATCTTGGTCTATGTTGGCAAGTTCTGAACAGACATACTTCGTTAAGCCAAACTTGACAGCAAGACATAAGAAGGGGTTGTGAATTGGCGGTGCCTTCATCCTCACTTCGTAGGACCCAAACGTGCTCTTCGCCCAATGGTCAGTCTCGTCCGACTCTTTTGTCAGCCAAAGCCACGAAATCGTCTTGTCCATCTCATTCAAAAACCAGCACTGTAGCTCCTCGTCATCGTTGACAATGTATCGAGCATGTGTCATGGCGAGAGCAATGTCGGGATACCACTCATCCAAGCGGCGGTGGTGCTCAATTTCTTCTAGGGGATGTTTGAGTCGGAGGACGTAAGATCGAAGGAGTCGAAGATGCGGATCGAAGTGTGAATCTTGGAAGGATGAGAGACGAGACGTGCCGGTTTGAACGAGCCAGTCGCGGACTGTGCGGTGGATGTAAATCACCTTGCTGGTAGTGACGAGGCCTGCGACACTTTGTCTCTTGTCAGCGAAGCGCATGTTACCTACTGGCCTGGCGACGTGAATGTTGAGCAGACCAGCGAACCGTTCCTTGATGTATCTGATAGTTGCCTGACAACGAGTCTCAATCTCCTCGTCTGTTGCCTCGACGATTTGACGAGTCAATGCAAGCCCGTCGTCATTCTCGAGCAGTGCAAACGCGAGCTCCCATACGGTCAAGGAATTAGCAGACTCGTCCTTAATGAAGTCTGCAACGATTTCCCTAGCTTGTATGAGCTGGTATAGTGTTGCAGTCTGCGTGATCTCGGATGACGTCTGGTCTTCAAGAAGTAGTTTGTCGAAGAGATCATCAAGCTCGGTAGGAAGACTCTCCAGAGTCATCTCAAGAATCTCAAACATGCTCACCTCCGCTGCTGCAGATGCATGTCAGAAGAATTGTCCTAAGGATTAGGGCAGCAAAATAAAGTAGCCTAAAGGCAGGTCTAAACTTACATAAGGTGACCAAATTATTTCGTCTCTTATGCTCTGCAAGCATTCTCTCAACAGCAAGTCTGACCCACAGAAACACACCATCAGCTTGCTCAACGATCGACGTGAGCAAGCCATAAGTGGCCTCCTGATTACTATTGAGTAGTCGGCGAAGTTGCGCATCGGTCTTGAGCGTATCCAGCGCATAGCGGTACATGTCCTCGTAACTGAGATCTTGCAGCTTCGTGCTCGGAACGGAGCTTCCAAATTCCTTTTCGAAGACATCCCACGGTCGGGACGACAGGCAGAGCTTTAACGAGCCATCATGTTTCATTGTTAAGCCTTTGAAGAAGTCAATAATCTGCACATGATCTCCTTCGAACTCATCCAGGCCATCAATAAACAGGCAGATGTTGGTCTGAGGTAAGGCCGCATCCAGGAGAGAGTGGAGCGCAGCCTGCAAATCTCCGACGGTCCAGTCGAGCGCAAAGCTGACTCTTTCCTTGGTAGTCATTTGGCGCAAATGCGCCCAAAGGCTTGGGAACGCCTTTTCGACGAGGTCTGGATCGGAAGACAGCAGCTGATGAAGCAGGTATCGCAACAAGCCAGTCAGTGATCTCTGCTGTCTCGAACCACTCGTCCAAAAGAAGAAGCCAGCAGTACTGATTGTCTTTTTGCCGGCCCATTTTCGAAGGTGATGCAGCGCAACCGGGTGCTGCGAAAGATATCGCACCAGTGTGGACTTGCCGGAGCCGGGCTTGCCAGCTATCCAGTAGATAGAACCCAGTTCCGAGCCACTGAGCCATGCGGTGAAAGAGTCTCTGAACTTTTGACGAAGAGATTGATCAATGGTTGTGTTGTCGAAGATCCAGTCGAGAGTTTTTGCGTGCGCTTCCGTGACTTGACTTTCGCGATCATGCATGCTCTTGTAGGCTAAGCTATCGAGGATGAAGTCGTCGATGAGACCGGCAGGAGCGAGCCTGGGCGCTTTCTTGGCAGGTGCGTCGGTGCTTTCGGCAGCATTTTGAACCTCCAGACCATGGTCAATCGCCTTCTCGGTTGGCTGAAGCGATGCGATCTCGGGTTCATCGATTTGTATACCAGCAAGTAAGGGTAGAGAAATATCACTGCAGAGGTATCAATAACTGACGAGATGGGTAACAAAAGCATCATTCCCTAAGGTTTAGGCTACAGAAATAGAGTAGCCTAAATGCTAGCCCAAGGTGACTAATTATTTCGTCTCTTATGCTCTTGATGGTCAATTCCTCTGATACCCTGAGGGCTTGGGCGAAACGAAACGGAACGAAACGAAACAAAACGTACTGTAAATTCGGCAAAACATCTTGGCACAGCCCAAGAACCTCCCCAAGCCTGCCCCGTAGCGCGCTAAGATCGTCCCGTCCCCAGACCCCGCAAACGTCAACTGGCCCACAATCAAGGCGCTGAAAGTGTACCAAGAGATCATCAGCGATCTGAATGCACGCAAACTTGATCAACGAGACATTCTCGGGAACAGGTCCTAGATCTTTGACACACTGTACCGAAGACGCCAAGGTCTCGAATAAGTGAGCAAGATTTGTGTCACCTTGGCGTTGTACAGCATTGTAGACATCAATTGCATTGGCCAGACAGCATGTCAGAGCTGAGGATACAGTGTCAGTTGCAACTACGGCCATTTCATTCATGGTGCAGTGCGATATCAATTCAGTGACGGTAATTAACAGCGTAGTGTATTTACTTCTGCTGAACAGAGAATGTAGAGAGTAAGGACACGAAGAAGGGAGGAATGATGCTTGGAATGAGGGGTTTAAATAAGCACTCGTATCACCCTTAATCACGCGTCAGAGTACCCCTGCCATCACCAACACCCCAAGTTTACTGGTCAACAGCTACCGTGTCGTATCGTCTTACAACGTTTGACTTTAACAGTATTGTATCACGTTCCTAGAGACAACGAAATTACTACACCACTTAAGTCCAAGTCTTATACCATGCATTTTTAAGCTTCAATACCCCTGGAAGGCTTATCAGAAACCGTCGGTTTCGGAAAGTCGTATAAGATACGCCACTCCATCCTCCCTCCAAATTGCCAACTTTCTACCATCAACAACCCTTCATTCAACAATGACTCCCGTTTCCCTACTATTTGGAATTGCTTCGTTCGCGACGTTTGCCCAAGCGGGCAACTCGCCAGGTCTCCCTTTCGTCATCAACACTTGGGGCGGTGACTTTACCGCTGCTACAGACGCCGCATTCAATGCCCTGCAAAAGTCCACGACCTCAGCCATCGACGCTGTTGAGATTGGCGGTTTGACATGTGAGCGCAATCAATGCGATGGAAGTGTTGGGTATGGAGGCTCTCCTGATGAGAACTGTGAGACTACGCTTGATGCTCTCATCATTGATGGCGATACCATGAATACAGGCGCTGTGGCTGCTCTGCGTCGCGTCAAAGACGCTATCTCCGTGGCGAGACATGTTCTTGAGTATACCAGTCATTCGCTCCTCGCAGGTGATCAAGCTACCCAATTCGCCGTCCAGAACGGCTTCAAGACGACGAATCTCACCACCAAGGCATCGGCGAAGAAATGCAAGGAGTGGCAGGCTAGCAAGTGCCAACCCAACTACCGAGTCAACGTCAGTCCCAACCCGGAACATTTCTGCGGTCCCTACCGTCCACTTGCAAAGAACAAAGCAACCCAGCAAAAAGCTCAATCCTCACACGACACCCTCTCTCTCATCGCCATCACCAAAGATGGAAGCTTAGCCGCAGGAACAACTACAAACGGCGCATCACATAAGATCCCCGGACGAGTCGGTGACGGCCCCATCGTAGGAAGCGGCTCTTACGCCGACAGTTCCCTCGGCGGCTGTGGCGCCACTGGCGACGGCGACATCATGCTCCGCTTCCTCCCCTGCTACCAAGCGCTCGACAGTCTGAGTCGGGGTCTGTCTCCCAAGGAAGCAGCCGAGGATGCGGTTCTTCGTATGGTGCGCAAGTTCTCCGATCTCAAGAGCGGTATTGTCGTGGTGGATCGGTACGGGAACCATGGCGCTGCGGGCAGTGGATGGGAGTTTACGTACAGCTACCGAGGTGGGAAGATGAAGAAGACCAAGGTCGTCAAGGTTAAGCCGGTGCAGGAGGTACGTGTTGAACTGAGAAGGTTGTGATGAACATGGCTGACATTTGTCTAGGTTTGATCGTTAAACTTGTCATGGTAGGGGAGCGCAACTGTCATAGTAAACCAACTTTTTAGATACCTACAACCCAAGCCTAATATACCACGGCATTTGGACATTTTCACCTCAATAAAGAATAGTGATTGTGAAAGCTAGCCGTCAGGATGTCAGAAGAACTGGCCGCCAAGAGCATATAAGAGACGAAATAATAGTTAGGAACTTTATGTACCTAAATAGACCGACCTTTAGGTCCCACCTAGTTCTTTCTGGTGCTCTAAATCTTAGGATAATGAGCTAAGATAAGAAAAAATCCAGCGCCCACGCTGGATGCACATTAACGACATGGCAACAAGGAGACGGACCTATATTTCTGTCTCGAAATGATTGTCAAGTAGCGAATAATCTCGCAATACAGTAGCCACATTTAGGGCCTACATACTATAGCAGTACTTACGAGTCTTGTCCCACAAGTTGCTCCATGGTCTCAGTTCAAGCAACGTCTGGTTCTGGAGATATCTTCAACTAGGTAGGCTGCTTTATTATGATGGCCTAAACCTGAGAGGAGAATTCTTCTGTTGCCCACCCGACAGTCTGCGGGTTTGTGAAACTCTCAATCGCTGCCCTTTCATATTCCGTCCAAGGCCGATAACCTACCGACATGTCTCTGTGGGTTTACTGTTTTCTCACCCAGTCCTGGTTATCTTCCGCAAGCCAAAGGCCCATGGCCGTTAGTGTAGTCCCTCACTTGTGTCACTGAACAAACTTTGCATCTGTTGCCTAATTTCAAGTTAACAGAACAAAGGTTTGCATTGTGACCAACATGTTTCGCCTTTATACTTTCGGCCATACTTCAGGCACTCTACAGAAAAGTACTGTAAAATCCTCCTCCATGGTTCCACCTTACACAACACTCTCCTGTCCGTTTTCTTATTATTGTTGTTCTTCTTTTTCTTATTCTTTTACCTATCAAGATCTCAACCAGTACCAACATGAGTATTCACGGCGAGCGGATGAGTCCCGAGGCGGAAACGCCCTTCGATGTGGCATACCATCTGCGCAATTCTGCTTCCATCGATTATACTACGCCTCGCCTTCCTTTGACAGCCAGAATCGCAAGGAATGTGCCGTGGCCCTCGAGAAATACGCTCAGAAGTCTGTCGAAGAATTCAGCCTCCCCTGTGAACATGTCGCGGCTATTCTTCTGGCACCCATAGATCAGTTGAAGAAGCGGGGTGGTCGGCTATGGACAGGTCCAGACTGCCTTGTTCCATCAGACATGATGAAGAAAAGACTTTACGATATCTCATCGTTATGCAAGCACTGCAAGAAAAGTCTTGACTGTTATTACAACTGACTAACAATTAATAGACATGCTGCATCTTGACCCCAAGAACCTGGAGGACCCAAAGTGGTAGCACGCCATTCCTGTGCCTCTCTACCCCGAACCCGACCTCGACGACGTGGCTCTAGACGACGGGGAGGGTTTACAGAGGGCTTTCGCCTACCAATGTCGTTTCACAACCCACCCGGGTCTCCTAAGCGTTCCTCTCGACAAACAGCGCATGGAGGAGGCCGAGTGTCGTGAGCGTAATAAAGACAAGTGCGTTGTGACAGGCGAACTGAAGCCTCGCGTCTTTTGGCTCTTCCCTTCTACTTGGAACGATACCGTTGATCACATGGACGCAACAGGTGATCTCTGTTCAGGATGTCGAGCCTTGACAGGTATAAACCTCCTCAGAGGGTCCGATCCTACGTGCAGCACGAGGGAGCTCGGCACAACTCACAAATCATGGAACATGATGTGTATCGACCGGGTTCTGTATAAGTATCTCAAGGACGGCTGGTGTGCATTCGAGTACCTGTTTCATAGGGACGATGAAAACGACAACGTTAAGGTGACCTTAGAATTCCATTGAATGCCCAAGCTCCTGCCACTATTCGGCGAGCCAGTTGACATCAACGAATTTTGGACCCTGTTCTCCGCACAGATGGGCAAGTTAGACAATTGCCCCCCACCGCTTGGTCTTCAACACGGTAAAGTAAGGGACAAATCTGGGGAGCTACTCAAATCCGGATATCGCTTCGACCTCCTGGTACCGAAACAACATGTCGCTCGGTTCCAGTCTGGGATTGAGGTGCTTTGGGCTTGTGCTCGGTTCACAGCCCTATGCGGTGCCGCTGGGCGTCCTTGGCTGTTGTCGGGCATGGATCCTGAGGATAAATCGATGCGGGAGCGACAGAAAAAGGCCATATCGCAGGACAATCAGAAACTGGGATGGGGGAGTAAGACATTCGGTAAGCTCAAGGATACCGGCAAACAGGTTGTCGGCACTATAAAAGACAGGCTAACTCGGAAGGCTCTGTCTGATCTCTAAAATACCGCGAGTGACTCGATCTCCCCCACGTGGCCCAGATGACTCTGGTTACTAGACAGACAGAATTGGTAGGACGGATGTACGGTTGGTTGAGTACGCAATATGAGGAAGTGGTTGCTCCGGGCCGCCGGGATCACAAGAGACGAAAAACTTTTAGTTGGGTACCATAGGCTAAGAATCTTATGCTGGACTCAGCCTACTCTGTCCCAACAGCCTGATCCTTGGAGAATAACTCTTCTGTGACCTACCTGTCCGGCTTACCCAGTACCTTTGTTCAGCCAAATGCATACCTAGAAAAGGCAAGGGATATTGTTAAGTAACTTGAAGTTTCGAGATCCTCTTTAATTGTATGGATATGAACCTGCAGAAAGGCTTGAACTACAATCGTCTTGAAACAGAGCAAACATATCC
Source organism: Fusarium camptoceras (assembly GCA_004367475.1). Lineage (NCBI taxonomy): Eukaryota > Fungi > Ascomycota > Sordariomycetes > Hypocreales > Nectriaceae > Fusarium > Fusarium camptoceras. Next base: position 338,094 of record QGED01000014.1, read on the forward strand.
TCCTTGAACTCGCAATCACATCATCCCATAACACTCACTCTCGGTCCATCCCTCATGTATAAGCCCAAGCCGCAAACTTGTCACCGGCAGTCTGTATCTCAACTCCATCCACCTCCAAACATCCCTTCCCCTTGAACAATCCTGTCGTCGCCTTGAGAACCGCTTCCTTCGTGACAGGCATGTTCCTCGCCGTCGGACAAGCCCAGAGCCCAGCATTGCCGTTCTCGGGCGACCACATCAGTATTGTGACAGGCATCTGGCAGTCAGAGATGATGTGAAACGGATGAAAGCCTCCCATTTGGGAACCTGGTGGACGCAGCGCGGAGTGGGCGGATGGGTACGAGATGATGCCGTCGGGCGCGACAAAGATGAGTTGACCACCTGGAACTGCGGCCTATGGCAATCAGCGGAAGTCAGTTTGGACAGGAGCAGGTGACTTACTGCAAGGCCAGTCATGTTTGCATTGACTTGTGTAGAAGTCCCATCAGGACACTCCGTCGAATTATTAAGATCGCAAAAGGTGCTTGGCTGCGCAGCACCTATGATGAAGGCCCTATTTCGAGCGTTGATCACGCGGGCATGAATCTGGGGAACCTTTGGAGAGAAGACGCTGAGTGTGTAGTAGGCGTTCACCATGGCGAAAGCCATGATTAGAAGCGAAAGGGCGAGCTTCATGATGGCGAGGGCGCTGGCATGAGATGGAAGGCGTGATGTTGATGTGCATGGAAGGTTTGGGCGGGTGGTGGCTTGTTGGGAGATTGGACAAGAGGGAAAGTCGAGGAAGGAAGGCGCGGGCCTTTTCTAGTTGATGCCTCGTTATTGTGGTTACATCTCGCGCAGATACCTTGAACGAGAAGACATGTTCAGAGATGATATAAATAGGTCTTATTGTTCAATCGCGGTCAAGTGCTTCGGTTGTCTTCTTTTTCATTAACTGCGCAGTTCTGTGAAGTATGCTCATCCCCGGAGCGTACTCAGCCATGCTTCTGCGAGACCCTGAACACATGTACGTCCTCCCTCGTCATCTGCAACTCCAAGACCACTCGACCCAGAGATGCGATAAGCTCGTGCCCATGTTTCCCAGATCGAATTACGCGGCCTGATTATGCTTGGAGAGAATGCAGGGCCGTTGCATGCAACGTTTGGAGGTCAGACCGAATGCAAGATGCACTTCGACCCTGATCAGAGTAACCCGACAGGTAATCCCAGTCCAGCTGAACGAAGTGTGCGGGGACGGTATTGAACATGCTTGTGTATTATACTAAGAAAAAAAAAACTCATACATCATATCTATTTCTTTCCGACCTTGCCCTTTAGTCTATTAATAAGTCCTAAGATCTTCGCCTTCAAAGCCATTCCTTGGGCCTCATCAGCGCCGACAAATCTTCTGACGAGGATGTTGTAAAGTCCTCCGAACGCAAGGGCGATAGCAGTCGATGTAAAAATGATAACATTGTATGGCATACTAAAATCTGGCGTGGGAAGGTACAGTAGCAGTGTTGTAGTGCGGATGTTGAGGACCTTGGGCTCAAGTGTCGTGATAACTGCGGCGGCGACATCGAAGCCGCGGTTGGCGTCAGGAGGATACTCGGTGTATCGCAGGATGGACTTCTCGAAATCGTAGGTGAGGAAAACAGTGCAATGTGGAGGAATGCGCATGAGTAGTTCGAGCTGTGTACCCCGCGCGCGGTCCAGAGCAGGACGGTAGTAGATCTCTTTGATGAGATCGGACGAGTTCGACGAGGGACCATCGGCGATGCGAGCCGAGAGGGTGTGTAGGTAGATACGCATGAACCAAGGAAGGGATTCCATGTAGACAAACTCGACGTCGGTATCGCTAGGGTTGCTCAGAATAGCTTGTACACCACCATGTTCCTGGCCGTGGCCGTTGAAACTGCGATCAGCGTAGAGGAGGGGCGTTTCTGGCTTGTTAAGAATCTTGTCCTCGTCCTGTGATTCAGGCTTGACGAGCATGAGGGCAAGCTCGGAATTGGAGTCCAGGCTGTAGCATCGAGAGTTTCCGTCTTGGGATCTGATTTCGCGGGCACCTTCGGTAGTGTAGATATCGCGGGATTGGGGGATCTGGACACAGACGGGAGGAACGTCGGGGTCGGTCAGGGGACACGTTCCCTTCATCGGTCGACCGAAGACTTGAGCTAGCGTCCAGTCTTGACCATCGAGGCTGTCGGCGGGGAAGCAGGCGTGCTCCGAGTTGTATGACTTGGAAGTATCGCAGAGAAGCTCGTGAGCAGGAGGGGGTCTCGGAATGGGGTTGTCTAGTGGTTGTTAGAGAAGTCATAAAGTAAAACAAGGTACATACTCTGAGGTCGCTTGGATCGATTGATATCGAGAACCATATCCACAGTCTCTTCCATCTCCAAAAAGCATTCACCATCGGCATCACACTTGGGTCTGACGTCGATTGCCATGCTCTGGTAAGAGGCATCAAAGAGCTTGTGCCCATCCAACAGGGTGGCAATTCCAGTCTTGCCCTTGCACGGCAGCAACTTGAGGAAAGGTGTCAGGTTTTCTGTGCACACGACTTCGTGCGGCAAAACACCATGCAGAAGCCTTGTGTTGGCCAGCGACGAATTCGAATGGTGGCCATCAGGCTGGAAAGACATAACGGGTCGAATGGTCCTTGTCTCATCGATAAAGTTCAAACTGGCGCAGAACAATCCAGATAAAGCGTTGGTCAAGATCAACCACTTCTCATCGGCTTCGGCATCCGTCTCAGCATCCAGCCACGCCCACAACTCAACACCAGTGCCTCCCTCGCGGGTCCCATCCCAGGGTCGGGCACCCCACGACTGGGCATCCCATCGTCCCAGCGTAAATCGGAGGTGCAGCTCTCTTGTACCGGCATACTGAAGAATCTGCGCTAGTGATCGAGGGAAGAGTCGAAAGTTGTGCGCTTCAAAGTCGGCGATTGAAGTATTGGCTCGGAAGTTGAAGCTCGCTAGAAGCTGGGACAGGGGTAAAGGTCGAAGCGTCAATTGCTCATGGTAACCGGATGCCGCGGCCGAAGTGAGTGCAAAGCCATTTGTGATGGCAAGTAAGAGATATGCCAGAAATTGGCGCATCGTGAAGTGGGTTAAAGAGGGAGGAAGTCGTTCAAGACTTCACATCGCACCTTTGCCCTTGGGAAATCGACTTGGAGTCGTAGCTTGGAGAGCTCCAGTTGCGACGTGGAAGGTTCGATGCAGTAAGCGGTGGAGACAGGCAGAAACTTAACTCTCCGGCGCGCGCTTCCTCCACATGCCGTCGCATCTTGGATCTTCAAGGCCCCGCCAACTTTCAACATCCTCAAACAGCACATTTGAACGAAGAACACACAATGGCCGCTGAACAGAGAAAGCTGCTCGAGCAGCTCATGGGCGCATCCTCAACATCGCGCGCCGCTCAACTCTCTCTCACAGACCCCAAAGTCTGCCGCTCCTACCTGGCAGGCACCTGTCCACACGACCTTTTCACGAACACAAAGCAAGACATTGGGCAGTGCCCAAAGGTGCACAGCGAAGGATTGAAGACAGAATACGAGGCTTTGTCGGATAGAGAAAAGCAGAAATATGGATTCGAGTACGATTATATGCGCGATCTGCAAAAGTATATCGACGATTGTAACCGACGAATCGATGCCGCGCAGAGACGACTGGAGAAGACACCTGATGAGATTCGTCAGACCAACGTTCTAGTATGTCTTCCAGTGCCGTTTTGTTGCAGAAATGCTAACTTCCCCAGCTCAAAAGTATCTCTGATCTCACAGCGTCCATCAACAACGGCCTCCTCGAAGTCGAAATCCTCGGTTCCATGGGCGAAGTCTCCCGTGCTCAAGACGAGCTCTTCCGCGTCCGCCAGGCCTCTCAATCCAAAGCCGACCGTGAGAAGGAGCTCAAAGCGCTCTCCGACACGTCGGGCCCTTCGGGACATCAGAAACTTCAGGTCTGTGACGTCTGTGGTGCGTACCTCAGCAGACTTGACAACGACCGTCGCCTGGCGGATCACTTCTACGGAAAGATGCATCTAGGGTATGCACAGATGCGAAAAACTTACGATGCGTTCCCTAAGGAAATGAAGGGTCGCTCCAGGGCACCGATGGACGACGATGGCCCTGGCATGGGCGGACCCAGAGGACCGCGCGGTTCAGGAGGATACAGGAGCGGTCGTGGTGGAAGGGGTTACAGAGGAGGTGGATGGTAGACTATGAGTAATATTTGTTTAAAGGGCTATACAAAGGCGTTGGGGCGCTGCTTAAAAGGGATGGAAATTGAGACAGAAAGAGTTGACTTTAAGAACTTGAGCATGGATGGCAATACCCTTTCTAGACCCAGCAGCTCAGCGATAGAGAGCGAACGAAAATGGAGGAGAATTTGTGCAATCTCGCTTGGACTATTGATGCTGTCTAACAATGCTGCCTATGGTATTTTCCCGATGTTCTCTTCAACTCCGCTATCCAGCCGTGCCTGGTATTCCAGCTCATTCACCTGTACCCGATTCCTTATGACTTCTTGTTCAGCTCATCGTATTCGTCCATCTCTTCATCCCACTTCCCACCAGCGAGTGGCGGCAGCGGGGGCGGTAGCCCTGCTGCTGCTGCGGCGAAAGCTGGCTTATCGTTGACTGGCACAGCTACGCTCTTTTTGACCTCGCCAGGGAGAGCTGGGAAATCTTCAGCTGCTGGGACAGCTTGTTTGGGTGGTGCGGGGGCCGCGCTTTCATGGCCACCACGACCGCCTCTGCCTCCTCGACCTCCGCGCCCACGACCTCTGCCCCTGCCACCACGATGTCTCTCATCAAGGAAACGATCCACGTCGTGTTCTTCGTTGTCCCGGGTCGAATACCGACTTCCACCAAGACCAGCGTTCTTCGACCCTCGAATGCCACCGTTCGCACCACGGAACCGTCTGTTCTCCTCCTCTTCCTGGGCCTCTTTGCCCTCATCCCATCCACCTTCCTTCATGCCCATAGCCTTGAGTTTTCGCTCTCTGTTTTTAGCGCGCTCATCCTCTAGCTTGCGCCGATCCTCGTCATTGCGTTTACGCCGCTCAGCTTCCTCGGCACGTCTCTTCTTGGCCTCTTCCATACCTCGAGCATATGCGGCAGCGTGGTCTTTCTGATCCTTCTCAGCTTTCTCGAACTCGCGCGTCTTCTCGGCGTTGATGAGCTTCATCTTTTCCATCTTCTCGGCGAGTTCCGCTTCGGTAAGCTTCTGGCGCGGGTTTGCGCCGGATCCGAGACGAGCTGCGGAGTTGATGTGAGAGCCATGGGGAGTCTTTTCGCGAGGAGCAGTGGGCGCATTGGGAGGAGCATTGGATGTCGGTTGAGGAGGTTGCTTCGCGGGCTTAGGAACTGGAACTGGAGTTGGAGTTGGAGTTGTAGTTGTAGTTGGAGCGGGAGCGGGAGCTGGGGCTGGCTTGTCGGCGTATCGGGAAGAGGAGAGGCCTGCGGGCTTAGAGGCAGGTGCTGAGGGTGCGGTCGCTGGCGCAGGCTTCTCCTGCGCAACAGGATTCGGTTGAGCTGACGTTACTGGTGCTACTGGTGCAACTGGTGTGGGTTCAATTGCAGGAGAGACAGCTTCGGTAGTGACTATAGTCTCGCTCTCGACAGGCTCGAAATCATCGTAGAAGAGATCGTCGTCGGTGCGCCCTCCAAATTGGTCATCCATGACGCGGGTGTTGCGATTGCAATTTGATGAAGTGGTTGAGATTGTTGTTATTACCTTCCAAAAAGACGTTTGACGCCGTAGGCAAGAACGGGTAGTATGGTTGGCCAAAAAGTCAAGAGAAATTCCGGAACAAAGGGTTCAAAAGGTGGTGATGGATGAAGCTTCCGTTGAAACAATACCCCGCTACTCAGTGCGGAATTCGAAGGCACAGTCTAATGTGAAGGTGGAAGGAGCGACAGAAATAAGTGGAGAAGGTACAGGGTACGGTCGGTTCCTTTTCCATGCCGACCTCAATGAATTCTATGACCACAACAGTACCCACTTTGAGATTAATAAAGTCGGCCATAAAGAACTGTAAGGACGAGATAGCTTATTCTTTTATAATAACTAAGACTGGAATTTAGCCAGATCTGCTTTTGGTGGTCTACGCCCTGAAGATCATTGTCTCTGCCATCATGAAAGAAGGCAGTTTGATCGATCTCTTGAGGAGCAAAAAAAAAAAGAGAAAAGAGTTTATGCCTGGGGACTCCACGCAGCAGCAGATGCAAACCTTCTGCAGTAACACGAATGAGGGGCTAAGAAAATGGCTGTAAGTCTTTGGCTTGCACTTCTTTGAAAGGAGAATGCAGTGTTGATGCACTGCGTTTCGGTGATAATATCTAGATTATAGATATTATCTCTTGCTAGTAAGTTTGACACTGGCACTGACACTGGCACTGCCGCTTTGGGTTATAATAAGATGCAAGTAAGTCATTAGCTAAGTGTAACATTGATTGCATTCAGCAGTGGTGTCATCTATCGGGCTAATCACAAGACTTACAAGAGATACAATTCGGTTTGTGTGTAGAATAGCGGGGTTCTGCGTGGTTCTATTCTTCGCAAAGCATCGATATATTGAACGAGAAACAAGAAGGAAGAGACAAACGGATATCACCATGACCCCGCAGGCAGTGGTCATTATAGCGTCAGAAATTCCAGAACTAGTTTGTCGAAGGTTTGGCGTGCAGTTGTTAAGCACTGAAGTGCAACTCAAAGATTGTTTGATTGATGTCTTGAATAGGAGTGAGTGACATAGGGAGCTTGATAACAGAACAATTAATCTTTGATTTAAGAACTCATTCAGATTCTTATGCTTGTGTATCTAGTTATAGTTTCAAGGACCCAAAGTTTCACAACCTCCGCACAGCGTCAAGCAACTGGCAGCAAAGGCCAACAGTCAAGATTGCACGACCTGCGTTATTCTGGACAAAGGCCCAGAGGTCGCACACTTGCCTCCCTTCGATATAAACTCTTCAAACAGATGAGTGTCGGCAACGACCGTTGGGGGTATTGGAAGGAGTAACAGCCGGAATTATAAGACATGGAAGAGTTTAGTTACCTTTAGATCCATTTTCGACCTTAATTGAGTCTACTTCATCTTGGCGACCTAAACTTTGAAGGACAATTCCTTTTACATGACGGTTCCGTTGTTGCTCAACTGGCCACATACTCATAGCATACAGTGACCTTGAATGCATTGTTCTAGAGCGCATAACCCTGCCGGTGATATAGTTAGATGGAGAGTAAAGCAGGCCGACGGAAGGGCAATTGTTGAATCTTTTCGCAGTCAATTGTCCTCGATTTGAGCTAGAGGATTTTGGCAGGTATGTAACTCCATCAGTACTGGACATCAACATGATCATACCGGCCGCCGACACTCAAGAACACGACTTTTCTCGTATCTTTGGTAAGCAGCAGGGTCTTCCACACAACGAAGTCTCTTTTCTACGCAAGCGCGAGAAGGAGCTACGACGTGAAAGGACCCAAGCTTTTTCCAGACACCGCCAGGAAGCCTCTGTTCTCTTCATTCACCACTGACTCCTTTGTTTCTCATCATAATGACCACAAAGAGATGTTACTTGTTGTTCCGTGAATTGCCTCATTGTTCGGTGGAATATGTTATTGTTCAACCCAGTGAAGATGCACACGTTAATGGTCTTGCTGCACAAAAGAGTGCTATTATCCACACCACTTGGTCATCTAGAAATACTGATACACACTTCTTTTATTGTATTATTTGTCCATCTTATGGTTCGGACTATTCATCTATTTACTAACAAGCCCTGCCACCGAACATCGCCGAAATGGCTAGAACTAGAAACAACGGACCTACCAGGCTCATCCAACCTTGGCAACAACGCGCCTTGGATAATGGCCGTACTCCTTTGCCCGAGGCACCGGGAGAAAGAGCCTGGCTGCGTTCCGGGCCTCTTCCATATCAACCCCCAAAGAACAGCAAGCGCGCCCCAGTCAGATACAAGTTCTGGCCCGAAGAGGAGATGCGACGCCTAATAACACTCAAGCAGAACGGTGCCACATGGGATGCCCTAACCATAGATTTCCCAGATCGTACTAGAGAAGCAATCAGGCAGGCGTATCATAAGCGTCGACACGCTGTCGAGAAAAAGATGGAGATTGAAGCGGCCGAGGCAGAGGAGGAGGGCGCCACCGATGAGGAGAGCGACATAGATGGCTGAAGAGCGCCATGAGAATGAGGTCGGGATATCATACACGTTAGTAACAAAAAGGTATCGTTTTGCACTCTTTTAGGCCAGTTCCATTGTTCCGAGCCTTTATCTTTTGATACCAGTGAACGCCAAGGCGTTGCAGGTTCTTATTGACAGTCGCGGTCTTGTTTAATGAACAGTTTAGCACCTATGGAACGGAAGTCGTATCGAGTTTTTATTTTTGCGTAACCAAGAACCGCACACAGTCTCCAAACCTCTAGCCTTTCAATATCATGCGTGGTCTTGCTAATTGCCGTACCCGAGCCTGAACCATATCAATGTTCGTGTTGCCCACAACCTTGCCCAATTGATCTCCCAAGTCGCGCGCTTCTGTCCTGTGCTTGATTTATTTGACTATGTATCTTTGAGGGTCGAGAGACCGTTAGTGTAGCGATGTGCTCTCCCAGTGCTCTCACTTACATCTCTGTGTGAATGGGAACCGTCCGTGGAAGGTGGAGGACTCGGCAAACCTTGGGGCCTCTATGCCCCAGGCTTATCGCCAGGAAACTCAGGAAGAGGTGTTCTTCCGCTAGCGATGGCCTTCTGCTGCCATGGCTTCAGGGTCGTGGTGCTCCTGGTCTCCATGTTGGCGTTGGTCTCTGCCTTGTCGGTATTGGACTCATTGGCGCTCTCGGTCTTGGCATTGTTGGCAGTTTTGAGCCCCTTGACGGTTTTGGGCTTGTTGACAGTCTTGGCATCCTTGATCTTCTTGGCTGTCATGGCGATATTGGGGTCCGTGTTGGTTTCAGTGTCCATGGTGTTTCGGAAAGCGATGCAAGTTCGGATGCTTCAAGTAAGTCTTTGTTATATACGTGATATTTAGAGTTGAGAGTATCAATTTGTGAAGTGTAGTCCTTGAGGGTTTCATGCACGCAAAGGCAAGCGCTCATGCCTGCGGAAAGTTCAGTATGAATAGACTTTCCCTCATGCGCTCTTGCCGCCTATCCAGCGTTTGAACACCAAGTATCTACGCACAAAACAAACAGAATTAATCGTATTCCTATATTTCAAACGGCTTTCTATGTAGGCTTGTGTCCCCGATATAAGCATGTTCTTGTTGCGGTCAAACGGCGCCCTCCGCACATCGTATTAAGGGCTCGGGGCGTCAAGACCACACCTGAGTCACAATACGCTTCTCGGGTATGCTTCAATAGTCGTCGCCAGTGGATCCATAGAGGTGTGTTCCGCGTTCCAGAACTTCAACTTCATCGCCGACTTGTACATATACACCCTCTTGCTTCCCAGTCATCTCTTCAAAGCAAGAGTCTTCGGGGACGCAATGCATGCCTATATAACCAAGAGCTTTTGGGTTTCCATCCTCAATAGTACGATGCTCAATTAATGTCGAACTTGGCTGAGGCTTCCCTCGTGTCTTACCATTGCCCGGAGTGTCAGTGTCCGGCTTGCCGGTGTGAGGGTTGACGTTGGGGAGGGTGCAGCGTGACGTACGGCAGACAACGGACAATGTCGGCGATGGGCCTGCGCTTGGTACAATGCGATACCGTTTCCACGTATCCTCGTCGAATGCTGAAGCGCCTGTAACCCAGATGTTTGCGCGAAAGCGAAGCGCGTTGAGTGGTTGGTTCTCCTGGGGAAGAAGCGCTGATACTGCGTGGACGGAGGCCAAGTTGTTGATGTTGATGGGCTGTTGATCTGTGTAGCCGTGAATGGCTGGTGTTCCAATATGTTGCAAAGGTGCAAGATTCTTTTCAGTACGTACGAGGCTATCCGGAGTAAGCCGTAGCAGCGTAAGCTTTTGATGGTCTGAGATCTTGAGGAAGCGTTTCAATTTGGGCAGAGCATCTGCAACAGACGGTAGGTGGTCGAGATCCAAGCCCTTTGCCTCCCTGGAATGAATGTTGAAGGGCTTCATCGTCAGCCCGTGTTCTTCTTCAAATCCCTCGTATGATGATATCGGTGCAATTCCGACAACTTCCTTTTGGCTTCTCCAGAACACTGATTTGAGTCGATCAGACCAACCGATGGGGTCGGGATCAGGAAATCTAAAGACGACACACCCATGAGACTTGACCAATGGATCGGTCTCATCACTACCTGAATGAGGAAGCCAAATCTCAGTCTTGATCTGAGACATTAATGGTTTAGTACGCTGGCTGATGAACCGCCAGATGGGACCGCCTTCTGATTCCGGCCGATTGACTTCTGTTGCGAGAGCAAAGAAACGGTCCAGAAAGAAGCCACTCTTGAGGAGCTGAGCACGCTTCAATTCAACAGGTGCGCAGGACTTGATGGGGTGAATAAAGATGGCTTTGATCCTGATTGAATCGTTGTTCGAAGCGCCCGCGGGAAGATCGTATTGGGGATCTGACTGATCTTGCATGTTGCTCTTTTCAACACCTTGCCGTCGCAGGTTCCGGAGCTCTCTTGTCGATCGGTTGTCATTCTGGAGAAACAAGGCTATGAGAATGGGTGTGCCGAGTAGTATGGCGATTGCCAGACCTGGAATGATCTCGTTGCCCATGGTGTCTCACTGCCAGAGAAGCAAGGTACGCGGCAGTGATGGATTGGTCGCTCTCCAGGAAGCTATTGACATAAGATTCACGTTAAAAAAAAGAGGAGGGAAAGAAACAAAGAAAAAGAAGATTTTTTTTTAAAAAAAAAATAAAAAAAAGACGAAAGAAGAAAAAGAAGCAGTGATGACGATCGTGACTAACTCCTCGGGAAGGATCCAAAGCCAGGCCGAGAACGGGCAATGTAGATACATGATTCATCCGCAATTGCGGCGCTCTGATTGGTCGAGCAATGGTCAATTTGGAATCAAACTGCACAATAGCCAATTCTGGAATACTCATTAAGTACATTTACCATAATTCTTAGGGCTGTCTTAGCTCACCGTTTCCTAATCCGATCCTACCTACCATCAATCGAATGTGGAAAATAGAGCGATATCAAACTGCATACATCTTCCGCCACACGACCTTACCCTCCTTTGGATCCATGATTACTGCGTAGTGTGTCTCCTCATTACTTATTTCATCATGCTCCAGAAACTTAATCACATCAGCTTGAGTGACGACATCTTTGCTTTGCTTATACCGTCTCCGGCAAACGAGCGATCTTTTTGTCCACATCTTTTCTAGACACTCTTTCCTATCCAGCGATAAGCCAACTAGCTCAGCCATGCCGAGTGCATTATCCGTGCTCTCTAACTCTGCTGCCGCCTGCTCTAGGCGTGAAGGGTCCTCTTCGTCTTTAAGATCGTGATTATAAGCGGTGAGGAATGTGTCAGAGTCGCGGACTTTGGCTCTTCTATGGTCTTTCTCCACGATGTATACTCGTTCTGGTTGGCAGAATATGAGATATGCAGAAGTTGAGTCAGATCCCATCAGGTTTTTCAACACCTTTTGTATGTAATTATCAGAGATGCCGTGCTGGGTTGGGTCACCAGATATAGAACTTTCCGGTTGACGCAAAGATTCGGTAGATTCATCTAGAAGAATGTTTCTCAGAGCGCTCGAAATGGATTGACGATAACCGAAAATCACCATAGCTTGGTTCCATCTGAATGATAGTCGTTGCCGCAGTGTCTCATTCGCATGGTATGGCCGAAAATTCAGACTCATGCTTAACCCTCTCCGGACGCCTGTCAGCACGCCGACATAGCCAAGATAAGTGACTGTAGTAGCAATAACAGATCCTCCAGCGGATTTCACAAAGTCAAGCTCAACAATGATATGCCGGAGCTTATCCATTCCCCAATCCAGAGTCCGAAAATGCAACATCTGTGTTGTTCGCCCAGGCAAATCCAGCGTGCGAACCCCACCGCTTGTGCATCCTAGCAAGAGGTCCAGAAGTACGTTGAAAGCGACAAGAATATGCATAGGGATACCAATGGCTGCCGAAATACCCCGTAGCTCGGCAGTTTCTTCTTCTGAGTGGACACGCCGCAGAAGATATGGTGAGATAGTGGAGAGCCATTGCGCTACACTTGAACCGACGAGCTCATAAAGTAATTCATCGAATAGACTTGGTAAGTCGCAAGAGGTGACCGCTTCTACGAAGTGCGGAACGATGTAAGAGTAACGCTGCTCAGGCGGCTGGGACAGGTCGATGACAAATCTCGGTACCGTTGAAGATCCACTCATTTGTAACGCTGAGTTGACTTTATGGGCTCCTACGTTCTGAGGATTGATGATCTGAAGATGTACGATGTGGTAGAGTCGGCTTTGGGAATGCCGTGAAGTCTCATGGCTGCCTGGTCTGCGATATAGCAATGTATCACGTGATCGTCGTCTGGGCTCTTCAGTCCAGGAAACATAGTCATCCAGTGGGAGGGAGCCTGCCCGTAGAGGGGGCGAAAATTGCAGTGAAAGTCTAAGACTTAGGTAAGCTGGGATGGGCTTCTTCTCTGGGGAGGTTAAATTGCAGTGAAGGAAGTGGGAAAACTCCACTGCTTGGTCCCTCACTGCGATTTGAGCTTGAACTATCCTGGATTTTAGGTACTGTACGCCTTATCCCAATCTCAAGTCCTTGGGGAGGTCTAAAAATGCAGTGAAAGATGAGCCACGATGAAAATTTTGCGCAGCCTCAACATCCCTGCAAGGTACAGTGATACAGCGAACAGCAATGACAGTCCGGAGAAAAAGCAGCTCACCCTATCATTTCTCGAGTGATTGGAAGTGATCCATCCCATGTTTCAGTTGGGCTTGCTTGACATGCTTGTCACATGTCGGGCCTCATCAAAGATTAATTCTACGTAGCAATGCGACAATGACCAGGTCACTACCGGCAAAAGATCAGGTCTCTGATCTTATGATGGTGTACAAAGCCAACCATTTGCTGAACAATGAAGCAAATCAGTTTCATGTTGAACGTTGCTGGAACCTCGGTGATGACGCGATCGGATAGAATACCGGAACTGATACAGGGTAGCTAATTTGGAAATTCAACCTCAGCCAACTTCGGTTGCGTGACGTCAACAGCCAATAATCAACCTCACGCAAATCTCAGTAAAGGCCCATCGCGTATATTCAGACTATCGTGACGCTATATGCGCTATCTTTCCGTCTCCAAACAATGCCCAAAACGAGTGATGTTCCTTATCTTCAACGTCGATCAACCCCACCCAAACGGCCGCTAACTGCATCCATTTGTCATGGTAAATCCTACCTCATCCCGATATTAACTCAAAAGGCCATGTCAAATGTTCAATCCAATTGTTTCAAGCAACAGAATCACCATTGAAGCTCACCATGACACTCATCAAAGCCACCAGCAGCAAGTCCCCCGAGGGCCACAAAGCCATCATCCTCCTCAACTCAGAGCCTCCCGAGATCCAAATCGACGCTATAAAGAAACAATTCTCGGATCTCATCATCAAGACATTCATCGAAAAGAAACATGGCGAGCCTTTGGAGCCTGCATTTGATGAGAAGGAGTGGGAAGATACCACTATCATCTTGACTGCTGTGGCGACATCTCATCTGCTTCCGAAACCGGAGCAGGCACCTCACCTGCAGTATGTCCAGCTTACCAGTGCTGGAGCGGATCATATGATGGATAAACCTATTTTCACTGGTACGAAGGTTCCTGTTTGTACGGCAAATGGTGTTCATGGGTGAGTTTTGCTGAGTGTGACTTTGAGATGTGGCTGATGATATAGGCCTCAAATTGCTGAGTGGGTTATTGGAACTTATCTCGCCCATCGACTACGCTGTAAGTTGAGTAAATCAAATATGAGAGCTCGAGTTAACGCAAAAATGAAGTAAAGGAATACTCAAAGCTCCAAGATGAAGGCAAATGGAAGCGTATCGGCAAGAACGATGAAGATACAGCTGGCAAGCGAATGTACGACACCCAATCTCCAAACCAAGACTCCAAGTTAACATTCTGCAGCGGTATCCTAGGCTACGGTAGTATTGGCCGTCAAACAGCTCGTGTATCCAAAGCTCTGGGTCTGGACGTCCACGCTTACACCCTCCACCCACGCGATACCCCATCCTCTCGTCGCGACGAGTCCTACTCGCCACCCGGTCTCGGCGACCCAGAGGGTGAATTCCCCAGTAAATGGTTCTCGGGCGGCTCTATAGAAGAAATTCACGCCTTTCTGGACTCAGGTCTTGACATCCTCGTCATCGCTCTACCTCTCACCGAAAAAACCAAAGGCCTCATCTCGAAACCTGAGTTTGAAATCTTTGCCAAGAGGGGAACTTTCTTGATCAACATCGCAAGAGGACCTATTGTCAACACGGATGATCTTATTGAGGCGTTGAATAATGAGACGATTTCTGGTGCGGCGTTGGATGTTACGGATCCTGAGCCTTTGCCGGAGGGACATCCGCTTTGGGATGCCAAGAATGTGACTATCACGCCTCATGTTAGTGGGAACTCTTCGTTCTATTATAAGAGGTTGTTTGATATCTTTGGGTTGAACTTGCAGAGATTGAGAGAGGGGAGGGAGGACTTGATTAACATGGTTAACAGGAGAGAAGGATATTGAAGTCCATTATGAGGAAGATCATGGGGCTCGAGTATTCCAAGGATAAAGAGAACTTGAAAGGAAGTTCTTACATCTGGAGAAAACGCTTTGATTGGAAAGCTCATTCGATGGGGACTGAAAGGTTTATATCGTCGAGTTGAATGAACTTTCATTCCTTTTCACCGAGTGACTCACCGGTGTCTCCAAATTCTCATAATATTTCAAACAAATGTAAGCATAAAGCCAGAAGTCCTGGACGTCGTGAACAACCGGTTGTCTCTTCCAAACCCTCAAACTCTTACTCTACCACTTACTCAACAATCTTTCTCCGCCTCACGTACAAAGCAACCGACCTACAGCATGTTTTACATACCACCTTTACATACTTTCCACCCCGACGATGCAGCCAAGCTGGAACAATTGGGTCTCCCTACACCTGTTGACGAGAAAGACTTCAGAAAACTACACAAAAGACGACTTTACCTTGACCCAGGTTGGTGTGAGGTACACTTCGAGTTTCCACTTGACGCTCGCCCAGACGCGTACCCTGAAGCTTTTATTTCTTACCCGGACCAAATCATATCTAAGACTACAATGAGCAGTATGAATGAATGAACACCATGATGTTAGATCGTCATGCAATTGCAAGACTTACCCACTATACCCAGCATCAAGAAAGAGAAATAAGCATAATCTCATCACCGCCATGGCGAGTAACTATCGGAGTCGTGATACGGTAGATGAACAGACTCGTCATGGCGATGATGAGATTATGCATACGTCGCCAGGTGGGCAACAGAAGACGGCCGCTTCAATTACGCGATGTCAATTGCGGGGTCAAAAAAGATAACAATCAAGAATCGGCTCATCTGTTGCCGTTGACCTAACAAAGGTTCCTTTCATAAACGTCGATCCTTGTACTAAAATGCGACTTTACCTGGGGAACTTCTGTATCGCAGTGTGACCCATGATGCTAGTCAACCTTGTTCGGGAAGGTGCCCGGATACGCGAGCCTTCCAGTGCGGGCTATCCAGGTATTTACAGTGGCTACCATTAGTACCTATATAGCGGGCAACGCCCCACCACTTCTAAGACAAAACAACAACATCCTTCATCACCATTATTCTTATCGAAAATGGCGCCTGGATGGTTTGTAAATTGCGCCGCTGTCCTCCTGGCTTTCACCGCAGGAGGAAACGCGTACGCTCTCTCCCCTCGCGCCAAAGATGACGGTCCCAAGGCCGTAAACATCAGCGTCCCAGTCGACCACTTCCACAACGACACCCTCTACGAACCTCACTCTGACAAGAAATTCCCTTTGAGGTATTGGTTCGACGCGCAGTACTATCGCAAGGGCGGTCCCGTCATTATCCTCGCGTCTGGCGAAACATCAGGCGAAGACAGAATTCCCTTCCTCGAGCATGGCATTCTGCAAATGCTGGCTAACGCGACGGGTGGTATTGGCGTTATTCTCGAACATCGGTACTATGGAACAAGTTTCCCTGTACCGGACTTGAAACCTGAGAATATGAGGTTTTTGTCCACGGAGCAGGCTCTTGCTGATACCGCATACTTTGCGCAGCATGTTGAGTTTCCAGGAATGGAGGAGCACAATTTGACGGCTACTAACACACCGTACATCATCTACGGCGGTTCCTACGCCGGCGCTTTCGCTGCCTTTGCGCGTAAACTTTACCCTGATCTTTTCTGGGGCGGTATTTCCTCTTCTGGTGTTACTGCCGCTATTGTCGATTACTGGGAGTACTTTGAGGCTGCTCGTCTCTTTGCACCTGGCGATTGTGCCAAGGTGACACAGAAACTCACACGCGTCATCGACGATATTCTCATGGGCGACAACAAGGAGGAGAAGAAGCAGCTCAAGATCGCTTTTGGCCTTCTTGGTCTTCGCGACGATGATTTTGCTCAAACTATCGCTCAAGGGATCGGAGGTCTGCAAGGAAACAACTGGGATCCTGCCGATGACTCCTCTAGCTTCGGCCTCTACTGCGGCAGTGTTTCTTCAGATGCCATTCTTTTCGCTAGCACCCGCCATCTAGAGCCTTACGTCAAGAAGTGGCTTATCGCTTCCGGTCACAAGAAGCAGCTCAAGTACTTGACAAACCGCTTCCTAAACTACATCGGCTATGTCCGATCCAACGTCGAGAGCGACAAGGCCGGACGCTGCAAGGATAAGACTTTGGATGGATGCTACTCCATTCGCAACTCCATGAATGAAACGAAGCTCGATCCCGACTCTATGTCGCGTCAATGGACGTACCAGACTTGCACGCAATGGGGATACTGGCAAACCGGCTCCGGCGCACCAAAGGACCAACTCCCCATGGTGTCCCGTCTCATCGACGTAGAATACAGCACGATTCCCTGCCGCGAAGAATTCAACATCACCACCCCACCCAACGTGGAATCCATTAACAAGCTCGGCGGTTTCAACTTCAGCTACCCTCGCGTCGCTTTCATCGACGGCGAGTACGATCCTTGGAGAGCTGCCACGCCTCATGCCATTGGTAAGAATACCGATAGAGAGTCTACTGTTAGCGAGCCATTTATCTTGATTCCCTATGGTGTGCATCATTGGGATGAGAATGGTTTGGCGCCTGGTAGTGAGGAGATTGGACTTCCGCCTCCGGCTGTTAAGAAGGCGCAGGATGATATCATTGAGTTTACGAAGGCTTGGTTGGAGGAGTATGAGAAGGAGAAGGGAAGCGGTGCTGCGGAGCTTTAGATGGTTTAGCTATGACACCTACTCAACCAACATATTTACGTCAATATCCCATATGTGTAAGATGCAAATACAATCCGATATGTTGTGAGTGGGAGAATCGATCTATGTCTAGAGCATCTGTCTCAGTACAATACAATTCAGGCCGATTTCCTGCCTTCTTCTCGTCCTTGATCTCGCATCAACGGCCGTTCCTGAGTCTCGATCCAAGACGTCTCACTTGTATGCCATGTCCCCTACAATGCATCTACTAATAACGACCTCCCACGCGTTGTTTCAAGGACTCCAAGAACTGCCAAAGCGACCCATACGTTTCCAACTCCGCGTCGCACCCAGCAACACTCTCAGCATGCTGCAACAACGCACTCATCAGTATAAAACTTTTCCCGCACGTGGGACACTCGAAATCGAAGTTCCAGTTATCTGACAAGTAAGCTTGGGAGTAGTAACACGCTATGACTACATCCCGGGCCGAGTCTTTAGAGGCACTAGAGGGGCAGAAGCCAGCCTCGAGGTGCAATACCATGGCCGAGTTCGAGATGAATATTCTATCGCAGCCAGGACATTCGATGGTCTTCTGCATATGTGTTTTCAGATGCTGGGATTGTTAATGACAGATCAGGTAACCGGAAGCGTAATCTTACGTTCTTCAGATTCGACTGTGAACTAAAGGCTTTTTTGCAGTGTCGGCAGATATCGTGCACCTCTTGATCATGCTGGGCAAGCTGGAATGCGCTGTCAAACTTCTCAAAGTAGCCCGAGCAGATATGATGATCTTTTTCCAGATGCTGGTCCAGGCCAGTCTTCTCGGCAAAATCAAGCTTGTTGGGGCAATGGTAGCAGATATGATGACGGGGAGAGTCTTCGATGTGTTGCTGCTTAGCTCTGGTGTGAGGGAAGTGTCTCTCACAACGAAAGCAGTAGGTATATAGGTGCTTGCTTTCGAGATGCTGCTCTAATGCCCGGGCTTTGACGAAGGAACGGCCACAAGGGCTGCAGTACGCCATCCTTCGTTCGATTATTTCCGAGGTACGCTCTTGATGTGGTGGAGGAGAGAAGATGGGATGAATGAGAATGTTGACCTGCTGATTCCGCACGCTAGATGAACCACATACTGGCATTTGCCATTAGTCCCTTCTCTTCCGTTATTTTCTCTTCAGTTCCATAGAGACGATGGCGCATACAAAGCCAATGACGGAACAGCTTTCACCGTTTTCAGGTGGTTGCGTCACACAGCGGACAATCACAGCCAACATTGTATTTGAAATTTTGTGGACCACCTGCATCGTGGTACAAGAACTTCCAAGCAAACAATACAAGCCATGAAGTGTCGCCTTTGCGGACAAAAAACCAAGCATTCGAGAAATGGTGCAAGAAAGTTCGGCTTGGGGGTGTGTGATGTTAAGCAAAAGGCAAATGATGAGGCAACGACAAACGAGCTGGCAAACCACCCCATATGATATGTTGACCCCCCTTTTGCTTGTGTATTAATGGTTATTGGTCTTCTACACCGTGGAGGTCCTGGCCTCGCCCGCCTTCCACAGACATTACGATTTGCTTGTACGTCAGCTCAGTTCATCGAATCCTTAACCTATCCTCAACAAAGCAACAACCGCATTCTTGTCACATCAACTATCTCAACCATCGCCTGATTTCTTCGACAACTTCAATAGACCATTTTGCTTGGGACCGCCTATTTTCCAAGGCTTGATTGTAGTGCAGTCTCTGGACCGAAGCTATCATGCTGGCATCTTGGCAAGTCCGGTATTACAGGTAATAGGATGTTTATCATCTACAACTTAGACCAGTAGGATAAATTAGCGTTATTTATGTTCTAAGCTACCATAAAGTCACTAAACTATTTCGTCCCTTGGCCTTCCGGCAGGAACCTCTTCTGACGACTCATCAAACGTGAACCTTATCCAAGAAAGGTCACAGATTGAAGACCGTGTGTGTGACAGGCATTCTATTACGCGAGCCGATCCTTTTGTGCCTCCATCGATTCAAGGTACTCTTCAGCCGAATAAGGTACTATGTTGACGTCGGTGACATGTTCTCGCAAAAGCGTCTCTCCCTCGACATCTCCGTCAAGCCCATATTGAACCTCCCGCTCATTATTTCCATGCAGCTTCAGCACATGTTCCTCGGTGATCTCTTTCCGAGAATTAAGATCTTGGAATGCTTTCTCAGGTCTACTTGCCACGTTCCCAACTTTCAACGCAGCCCTGTAGAGCCGGGAAATATCCTCCCTGAGCTTCTGATCATCGTACCACGTACGGCCTTCTCAAATAGGAAGCTCGGAGTTGCGCTGTCTGGAGGGAAGTGTCAAGATGGATCATCACATTGAATTGGCTGAATTCCGACTCGGAGTGTGTCTTGAGATATCCCATATGCTTCAATCCTCCTTCAGAGTCCAAAAGATTAAAACGGCTGCCCCTATGCCGGTCCAGGACAATAGCTTTGTACAGCACGGTCACTCCGAGTGTCTTGGCAGCGAGGTTAATGTTAGAGTCGATAATGTTGCCGGAAGGTTCGTGCCCGGTTCCATCGGACTCTGGCTTGGTATGCTTGTCGTAAAAGGTGTCGTGGCGCATGGCGATTCTATCGCGGACCCATTGCGAACAGGTGCACGTCATCCGAAGTTGTTTGAACCGAGGATCCATGATAGCTATGGTGATGCGTGAACCCTGTGACTCAACTCACCAAAAAAGCTATTATTGACAAGGTTAATATTGGGCCTTCCATAACCTAGTATTGCCTTCGTGATCAAAACCTTCCTGTCCCCAATTTCGAAGGTTTCGAGGAATCACCACATTCCGTGTTCAATTGGCGGGCGGGTGCAAGATAACCCCCGCCGCAACAATACCAACCAATCGGCGGCCGAATTCTTATCATTAAACTCTTGACATCTATTTAATACCGCCTACCCCAGGCATTTCTAGTAATTGATGACAACTGACCTCCATATTGACTTCTCGCGTTCAGTTTCATGGCTGGTAGACGATCTCGAAAAGGATGTGGAGAGTGTAGAAAGCGCAGAAGAAAGTGCGATGAAGTCAAGCCGAGTTGTGGACGATGTCTTTCATCTAACCGGATATGTCGGTATGAACTCCAGCTTGTTTGGAGTCAGAAGGCTCGAGTATCGCCAAACGGTATGTACAAATGGTCTCAAGCTTGCTATATCGCTCATGCAAGATATTTGCAGTGCCGTCCACATCCGCGAGAGATAGCTCTACCAAGGTAACAAAAACAAACGAGTTGACGATCCCCGCGTCACTTCCCAACGGCATATCACTCCCAAGAAAATACAAAAAACTGCTACACCATTTCGCAGAAGGAGTTCTAGCCTCTCTATCAAGCCATCCAAGTATCCATCAAGACTTCTGTCGAGGGCTAATGCCAACGATGCTCCAATCCCCACATCTTCTCTCAGCAAGTCTCGCTCTGTCAGCTTCGAGTCTAGCATCAAGAGGCGTTGAAGAAGTAGAAGGAACAAATATTCTCCGGGTCACGGAGCACCTACAGTCGTCTGGCCTACCCCTTCTACGATCAGCGTTGGAGAAAGGGCAGCAGAGTGAGATTCTAATTGCAACTTGCCTTATTTGGTGTCTTGCGGATGTTTTCTCTGGACAACAGGGAATGACCAGATGGCCGATTCACTTGAGAGGTATCAAGGCACTGCTCAGAGGACAGGAGAGGTTTGATAGTGGTGATGTGGCGCTGAGATTGGCGATGAAGCATCTTTATATGCTTTACCGGGCATTGGAAACGTTACCTCATGTTTCTTCAATCGGATTGATAAGGCCAGCGTCAGGAGGAAAGACGAGGGATATCTCGACCCCGCATACGGTAAACTCACAAATCGATGGGTTTTTGGGCTACAGCGAAGAGCTTCTCGATATTCTGCAACAAATCCATTCGACAGAATCTGCAGATGCAGATATACTCCTTGGTAGACTGAACACCATCATCAGTCGGGATGTCAAGCACCCGCCAGGTGTATCAATCTCCTCACTCTCATCACAGTCAGGCCGCGACTTTGAACTCTGTAACAAGGTCTTTCAACAAGCAACTCTGATCCAACTATACCGACAATTATACGGCTTATCGTCATCATCCGAACCAATAAGAGCAGCCATAGAAACTGTCAACGGCATGGTAAGTAATATGGCGCAGGGTGAGCCGTGTCATACATGGGTTGCAATGGCTATGCCCTTATTCACCGTTGGCTGTGAGGCGTACAAGGAACATCAGAAGAATTTCGTCTTGGATAAGATTCATAAGCTGGAAAAGTGTATTGGGTCTTTGCATGTCAAGGTTATTGAGCAGGCTTTGAAGGACATATGGAAGTTGAGAGAAGACTTTCAAGACTATGAGGGTGACCTATGCGCTGGATATTTACTTGGTGAGCGTTCTTATAAACCATGTCGCTACTTGGCTAATTCTGACTTCTCTTGATAGAAAAGCTGTCATATAACATTGTCCTGTTTTAGGTGTAAATAGTCCATGTCAAAGAACCTTTCTACAGCTCTTCTTCTTTCTTTCCGTCCATCATGCGACTGAGAGGTCCTTTCTTCACCATGATGGACATGACTTCATAAAGAACATCAGCAGCAGCCATCGTTGTGTGCTCCGCATTGGTATCATAAGCAGGCTACAAACCTCGTCAGTATAGTCCGTCAGTAAAGCCAGGAAAACTTACAGCAACTTCAACAATATCAGCAGCGATCAAATTCAAGCTCTCCAACCCACGAATAATCGTTCTCAACTCTCTAGTCGACCAACCACCAGTCTCAGGCGTACCCGTAGCTGGAGCAAAAGCCGGATCAAGAGTATCGATATCGATAGATAGGTAGACAGGACGATCAGGACCGACGCGCTTGAGAATCTTTTCAATAATACCAGTTGTCCCGATGGTATCAATTTCTCGAGCTTCAACGATCTCAAAACCGCAGTACCCATCGTTGTCATAGTCGCTGGGGCCGCTGAGAGTAGTGCGGATACCGGCATGAATATTGGTGTCGTTTACGAGGAGACCTTCCATCGCGGCGTGGTAGAAGTATGTGCCGTGGTTGATGCTTGCGGCTTCGGAGGGGGAGCCACCGAAGACCTTGGGTCGCCCTACATAGTGAGTCAGTTGGAACGGAAATCGTAATGAGTCAGAGGAGTCTTACAGGTGTCTAGATGACTGTCGAAGTGGATGACGGTGACAGGTCCATAAGCCCGGTTGATGGAGCGAAGAAGAGGTAGAGTAATAGTATGATCACCACCAAGAGTAATGATTCGAGGCAGAGTCTTGCCCTTGCTCGCCGGACCGACCTTGTCCGCGTCCGTCATCGGAGGTCGTGAGAGGAGACTGTAATGCCCTTCTTCAATTTGTTGAAGCGCAAATTTATTGTCATAGCTGCCATACTATAAGTATCCAATCGTTGCGGAACGGGCTAGGACTTACGAGGTCACAGGGATATCTCCACAGTCTAAGACAGTAGCCCAGCTGTTGAATGGGTTGGTAGCCAGCGGAACATTATAACCTCCACTGCAAGTCATCAGTAAAGGCCTAAGAAGCAATGAATGCACCTTACTAGAGATTCAGTCGTCGAGAGCCTTGTCGAATGCCAGAAGGACCAAACCGAGCACCAGGTCGGTAAGATGTACCTGTATCGAAGGGTGCACCGATGAAGGCGATGTCATATTGGATACTATTATGGCCTAGGCATGGTTGGTATGGGAGACGTCCGAAAGTGCTGATTCCTGAGAATACAGAGTCGGCCTTAGTTGTTAGTATAACCGTTCAGATTGACTCGTTGAAGGAGAACTTACTTGAGTGCCTCCATCACCTGGTAGCCTGTTGTACCAGAGTGATTGATGGGGACCTTCCATCTGCTTCTGGTCATGGTTGCCATGAGCAAGAGCCAGAGAGGCAATGCTGAGCAGA
Organism: Fusarium camptoceras; assembly: GCA_004367475.1. Lineage (NCBI taxonomy): Eukaryota > Fungi > Ascomycota > Sordariomycetes > Hypocreales > Nectriaceae > Fusarium > Fusarium camptoceras. The sequence goes on from QGED01000014.1 coordinate 361,419, forward strand.
GGAAGCGACGTGAAATGCATGATGATAGAGGTTCTTAGAACGATGCAGATTGAATCTGGGAAACACAGAATGATAGCAATACAGCCGATATTTATGCTACTCTACAGGATCCGAGAACAGCGATGTGATCGTACGCAATGCCCTTACCTTCATCAAGAACTAGGCGATGACTACAAACCGGCAAATTGTTGCTTTTCCGAGCTACTCAAACCATCGTAATTGATGTTATTGAGTAATGCCATCACCAAGCTACATCACCTCTACAAACGCCCGTCAATGAAGCGCGTAAATCACCAAATTAGGCTAGTCTGGGGTAAAATCTGCGATGAGACCCCGGACAGATCGGCACCCCGCAACTCGACGTTCTTATCGTGGCTAAGTTACCGCATTGAGTAATCGCGATATACTTCTCAAAGATAAGACCGTTACACGATGATGGCTGTAAGTTGATGCCTCATGTAATGCGGCGTGAGTGACATGTTGGACGAAATGCCTCATACTAACGAAATGCGCCTTCAGGATGCAGTAAGCCATGGTACTACAGGCTGAGATGCAAGCTTATCGCTGATGGATCGATGTGGCTTCCGGAATGGCGACATGAGGGTCCAGCCCATCTGTGGGTTGAGCAGTGGGCGATTCCGTGGTCGAGAGAAATCAGATGAGTAAGTAAGATTCCCAGAATAATCAATTAATGTCTTAATTCTTCAAAGCCTCGTCGTACTTGGCCGTAGGGTCATCAATTGCACTTTTGCAGATTTGTCAAACCTCCTCCATCCATTACAATGGCTTCCCAATACCATCCGTCCTCGAACGTCTCGCCTTCAGTCTTGGAGTCCTTCCCAGACGAAGAAACCCCTCTGATCAGAATCCCTTCAGCCGAACGAAAGAATCCACAAAGCTCACCATGGCTCTCCGAAGCAATCCTGCTCGTCAAAGCCTCTGTACCAGTCATACTGGCATACATGCTTCAAAACAGCCTGCAAACGGTATCGATCCTCATTGTCGGACGTATCTCTCCCGAAGCACTCGCGACAGCTGCATTCTCCTACATGTTCGCCATGGCAACGGCCTGGCTTATCGCTCTCGGTGGAACCACAGCCATCGATACACTCGGCTCCAGTACCTTTACGAGCTCGAAGAATAAACATGACTTGGGGGTATTGCTGCAACGAGGCATGGTTGTCTTGACCGGCTTCTATGTGGCCGTTGCTGTTATATGGTGCCTCTCTGGATACATCTTTCGTGCTCTTGGACAAGAAGACTTCATCTGTGTCCAAAGCCCGAAATTTCTGATGCTTTTAATCCCTGGTGGTCTTGGATACGTGTGCTTTGAAGCGATGAAGAAGTTCCTTCAGGCACAAGAGATCTACAGACCTGGAACTTACGCCCTTCTCGTTACATCGCCTTTGAATGCGTTGTTGAACTGGCTCTTCATTTATCCTCTTGGCTTTGGTCTTGATGGAGCGCCGATTGCAACAGGCATCTCATACTGGCTCTCCTTCTTCATACTCGTGGGCTACGCGACATTCGTCAAAGGCTCAGAATGCTGGGGCGGCCTCAACCCCAGACAAGCCCTCCAACACCTCGGACCTTTCGCAAAGCTGGCATTTCTGGGTGTCATCCACGTCGGAACTGAGTGGTGGGCATTCGAGATTGTTGCTCTCGCTGCTGGACGACTCGGCACCATTCCACTAGCCGCCCAGTCCGTCGTCATGACTCTGGATCAGATCATCAACACCATTCCCTTCGGACTTGGAGTGGCAGCATCATCTCGGCTGGGCAACCTTTTGGGTCTAGGCGATCCATTGCAAGCTCGACGCTGCGCACATTCAGCAGCTCTTCTCTCCATCCTTTTCGGAACAATCATTCTCACGATCCTTCTATCTACCAAGAATGTCATCGCCAAGCTCTTCAACGATGATCAAGAAGTCGTAGATCTTGTCGCGCACGTCATGCCGTATGTAGCACTATTCCAGATAGCGGATGGTCTCAACGGAAGCTGTGGAGGAGCTCTACGTGGTATGGGAAGGCAATGGGTTGGAGCACTTGTCAACTGTGTGAGTTACTACGGAGGTGCACTTCCAGCGGGAATTTGGCTTGCATTCAATGGCTGGGGATTATCTGGACTTTGGGTTGGACAATGTGTGGCTTTGTTCATTGTGGGTGTTATGGAGTGGGTTATTGTTGGCATGTGCAACTGGAAGAAGGAGGTTCAAAGGGCTGCTGATAGGATGAAGGCTGGTGGATTGGAGGGCGCCTCGTAAATGCTGATAGATGATCTGTGTATACTTGAGTATAAAACACAGAATGTATGGACTGGACACAACAGCCCTCCAGATGAGTAACAGAGGAATTATCCTCTAGACCTTACGCCATCGAAAGAAAGCAGTGTAACTATCGGTCTAAGATAGCATAAAGTATCTACGTTATTTCGTCTCTTATTCTTTTGGCGGCTCGTTCTTTTGATACGCTGATAGGCTCCTAAACCATCCTAAAGCCGCACAACCATTCTGTTTTATTGAAGCTCTGATACTGTAACTAGATTGAAAATCTTGGCTGCGTCTCGATATGACTCCATATACGTACGTAGTATGGTCGTAACGTCTGGAGACGATGTAACCATTGCCTTCTCAGATAACGCAGGAACCTTGTACCCCAGATAGATAAGAGACCACCCTGGATAGGGATTATAAGCGCATCGCAATGAGCTCACACACTGATAAGAAATGTGAAATCTCCAATCGCCTTCCGGCTGATTAACATGGGTCTAGCCAGAATGGGGGTCACACCTGTACGCCTCAACCGCCCATTTTTATATCACTTATCGGCCTCAATTCAAGACCTTTGAGATATATAAAGCCATGACAAAACCGATGATGCCAACACAGTACCATCTAAGTATTCCTGCCTGAAGTCAGCCTACATATTGCAGACGTATAAATGGAGAGCCACAAGATTAACAATGGCGTACTCGAGAAAGGGGACGTAACCGAAGGGTACTCCACTGAACAAGGCTCTGTTCTCAATGCATCTGGCCATACAGATCAGCTTACCCGACAATATGGCCTAGTCGGGCTGACTGGCATCGCCGTTACTGTCAACAATGCCTGGGTTGTACTAGGCTCTTCCATTTCAGTATCTATACTGAGTGGAGGTATCTCTGGTGTCATATACGGACTGATGGTGGCCGTGTTCTACTACACCTTTATTGGCTTAAGCCTGGCTGAGGTAGGTCTCATAGCCCCAAGTGTTCTGAGCCATACTGATATCTGTAGCTTTCATCATCTTGCCCCAGCTCCGGAGGAGTTTACCATTGGGCTACCATAGCCGCCGGACCCAGATGGGGTCGAGTCACCGGCTTTTACGCAGGATGGATCAACTTCTACGGCTGGATGTTCGGACTCGCATCTTTAGTCCAAGTTGCCGCCAATGCAGGGGTCCAATGCTACGCAACACTGACACCAGACTTCTCTCCCGAAGCATGGCACGTCTACGTGGCATATCTGATCGTGATATGGCTAAGTACTTTCGTTGTCATATTCTCCAACCGATTAGTACCGTACACTCAGAAACTCGGCTTATTTCTCGTCGTGGCTGGTGGTCTTGTGACTATAATTATAGTTGCAGTCATGCCGGAGAAACATGCGTCGAGTGAGTTTGTTTGGAACTCTTTCAGCGAAAATAACCTTACGGGCTGGGATGACGGAGTTGCGTTCATGGTTGGGGTTCTAAATGGTGCTTTTACTATTGGGACTTTGGACGCCATTACGCATATGGCTGAAGAGGCTGCCCAACCCAGGAAGGACTTACCGAGAGCTATATTTCTTTACATCGGTATCGGCGGTGTTTATGCCTTGGCCTTCGCGATAGTCCTCGGGTACGCCATATCCGACCTATCAGTCCTCCAAGGAAACTCGAACACGTTTCCACTAGCTGGGATATACCACCAAGCAACTGGAAGTTCAGCTGCGACATTCGCCCTACTTTTCATCATCCTAATTTCATCTCTCTGTTGTGTGATTGGAACTGTTCTGACGAACTGTCGAACGTATTGGACACTGGCTAGAGATCAAGCAGTTCCATTTTCGAAGTACTTCAGCAGAGTCAACAACAAGCTGGGAACACCGGTCGAGTCAACTCTTTTCGTGGCAACCATCGCTTCAGGTATCGGAGCTATTCCACTAGGAAGTCCTGTTGGATTCAGTAACTTGACTGGATCTTTTATCATCATCACGACAGTTTCATATGCCATTCCCATCATTTCAAATATTCTCAGCGGCCGTACGCGGTTCTCTCCCGGGCCTTTCCATCTTGGAAAATGGGGTGTCTTTGTCAACGCATTCACGATTTTACTGATAGTCCTGTTCGATGTTTTCTTCTGTTTTCGTAAGTACTACCATGAGAATCACTTGTGGTATAAAACTAATGTTCTTTCAGCTGTGGGGATGCCGTTCGACGTAACGACCATGAATTACAACTCAGTAATCCTTGTTGGCTTGTGCCTTCTGATAAGCCTTTGGTGGTTAGTGTCTGCGTCGAAACACTACCCAGGACCTTCTTTCCACCATACGACTCACGTCGATGGAGTTAAAGATGAGGAATCATAGAAAAAGAGTCAAAAGCAATCAAATATTTATACCCTCAAAGAATACTCCAGATGACCATTCTCTAAATTCTAGAACTCTTTCGCTCATGTTGATTCATCCTTCTTTCGTTTCTATTGTACTAATCCTAACTCTTCAAATGGCCATAGATTTTGCGTATATTAATGACCCATTTTACCCCAGAACATAGTACATGCTGGAGTTTGTTGCACATCAATGGAGGTCCCTAGCAACCTTATTTGCCCATTTGCGCATATCAGCAATACCACCCCTTATCAACGTCTGCTCCGGCAGATGTCGATAAAGGACCTGGCGCTTCCTATCCGATAGACTCTCAATCTTCTGAGCCTTTTTAGCCCCCTTGACCTTTTCGAACTTTGAACCAACTTCGAATTTGGTTCTGTCGTAAACCACATGTTTGATCCTGCTGTGATCTTCCCATCGAAAGTTTCCTTGATCGGACACACGTTCCAGCACCGGTTTGACTAGACTGTGGAGGAATTTGAGAGCAGTACCCTGTTTCTGTTCAGGGTGCCATTCCCATCTTCGCGTTTTTGCACAGACCTTTTTCAAGCTCTTGCCATGGGAAAGAGCTTCGGCAACTTCTTCCTATCAGATGTCAGCATAGCTCTGTGTTCTACAACGGGAAAGAGTCTTACTAAATGGTTTTCAATCAAGTAGAAATGAAGATGTCTCAAGTTGGGAAAATTGAGGATGAACTTTGACGCCGTTTGTCCGTCAAACCCTAGCTTCATGTCCTCCCCCACCTTGGAGAAATCATCCGTAAGTTTCAAAGTGGTCAGATTCTTGTGCATGAAAAGACTTCGCAAAAGAGAGTCATTGAGGCTATAATCTTGCGAGTCCAGAATATGGATACCGCTGTCGCAGATGGTAAGACGTGCCAATGAACCGAAGGATGCAAGGAACTCTATCCCATCGTCGGGATCCACCGCCAAGTTCATGTGTAGGCTTCTGAGTTTGATATCTCCTTGGCTTGCAGTCGAGAATATATTAACGAGACGCCGGTAAAGCAAGCCAGTGCCGGTATTTCTCCGACCCAAACTCAGTTCTTCCAGCTTGATGAAGTCGACAGCCTCAATAACCGCATCCGCCTCCTCATCGTCAAACTTTCCTTCGATGAGAGAAAACGACTTCAGAGCTGATAGATAGCTGTGTCTTAGAGGCTCTTCGCCAGACTCTTCCCATTGGACATGCATATAACGGAATATACTGTCGTCGAGCTCTAGACTTCGTAATGTTGAACGTGAATTCCAGATGATCATCTCAAGGCTTGTTTTCTCAAGTCCACGGCGTCCAAAATAGCCGTTTTTATATACGCCCAGATGTTGCAGATTCTTCAATGTACCGAATGTCCCCGGATTTTGAAAGTCACCGCTGGCGGGTATGTCGATATTGAGCCAAAGCGCTTTTAGTCGCTTGTACGTCATCAGTTTCTTTGCCATAGATCTGTTTTATCGTCAGCCATTTTTCCTGCTGCCTAGTAGCCGTTAACGTACTCAGTAATCACCGTGCTAGCAAGAAGTTCCAGGTGATCGAGGTTCTTCAATAGCTCTTCAATATATCGATGAACGATATGACGATGCCTAATTCCTGGATCACCAATTTCAATGATACTTTGACGAACGTAATCTGCAATCATAGGCTTTTTCTCGGGATCTACGTCATCAGGGAAGGTCTCTTGCTGCCCCTTGTATACATCTTCTTGCTTCAACTGCTTTCTTTGTTTAATGGTGAGAAATGGTTCGGTAGTACGTATCAGCTTTGCAATGTGAACATGTCGGCCACATGATCTCTCGATTCTTTCGAAGAGTTGAGGCATGGCGATCGAGTAGAGTGCCTTGCTGGTCATGTTAAGGTTCTTCAGACATCTTTTGTCATCAACCTGTTTCTGGGTCAGTCGAGGTTGTTTTAAAGTCCATGACAGCCTACCCTTTCTACTATCATGTTGATGACTTCCGGGGGTAAGTACAAGAGCCGGCCAATGGAAGGGCTGGTCTGAACATATGATTGGCCGGGCTGTTCGGATACAGTTGCAGCCTCTGAACCTGGGCATTGCACGACTCTTTCGAGCTTTGGCATGGCGGAGACTTTGGTCTTTGTTGTTTCTTGTAAGGGTTGATTACCACTCTTTGTGACGATCAGTTATATTGCAGCGAATCGAGCATGGATTGAGGGTTCAGAAAGCCTTGTTTTCTAAGATCTAGTCTAGTCTAGGTTGTAGCAAGTTGCTGCTTTCTTGTACAACGCTGAGCGGAGAAAGGTTGGGCCGACTCCGGTATTTCCGTTTAAAGCCGGGTGAATCTTTAGTCCATGCCCACTTCTTAACAAAACCCACTCTCTTCATCATGGGTGAAAAGGGACAGTTCCATCATTAACAAGATGAAATGGACTGTTACTATTCTATTGCCAATCATTAAAAATGACATGTATTATGTACTGGGAGGTCAAGTGCAGTCCGCCGGTCAAATAAAGGCCAAGCCCACAACCATAGTCATCAAAGTCCAAGCCATAACCTGGTATCTGTTTGCTCCTGAAACAGCCACTGGCTCCTCACCAGCCTTCGAAGAATCACCGCCATGTGTCGACTTGGGTGCCTCTGCCTCGTTGGTGACTACTGCTTTCGTAGCGAGGGTCGAAGCGACGTTATGGCCCTGGGTAGCAGGTGAAGGGATACTGGGCTTGGGTCTCACGGTAATCGGCTGAGGGACATGACCTTGCGTTGGGTAAGACTCGCCATGGTTGTTACTCTCAGCGCTCTAGCAGACAACGGGCTGGTGCCTGCTGGGGAAGTCGGAGCGGCAGTTGCTGTTGAGGCACAGAGGGCCAGGATGCTATGTTGCAGGTTCATGTTGACAGGCCCAATGGAGTTGCGGTACCAGATGGAAGAGGAATGATAGGGAAGCAAGCAAACCTGGAGAAAATGGGAATCTGGCCATGCGTGGTTTGTTAATAACCCAAATCCCCTATATCAACATTGAGCTAGAAACAAGAGTGACTGTCACTGCAACATTGATAATTCCTTCTTGGCCTGGAGCGAGCCCATCGTGATTGTTAGTAGTGACTTAAGCCGAACTATCGAAAGCGGCGCAGATACCTCTGCTAACTGTATCGAGATTCAAAACAGCCAGCCGCAGCCTACCGAAGCCACGTCCATCACACTTGAGCTAAATAATGCATGAAAATGGCCAACTCCAGACGTTGATGCTTGTACTTTCCAGGGTGTTGAATAGGTTGACCAAGTTCTGGGTCGCTGGAGGCAGCTTCTTCCCAGTAGATAGCCACGTAATGGACAGGATACGAGACAATGCAGTTGTTGAACATACAGCCAATTCAGTCCGGCTGAATCTCAGCGGTATCTTGACAAACATAACTCACGATCTCATCAGAAGAAAATTCATGTGTACTTTCTTTTGATTGCTAAATAATTAAAGTGATGCCTCAAAGGAAAGGTTATGATTGCGGCATCAATGGCTGTCCTATCCGACTTAATTAACTGAAATTGGTGGCGGCAACAGCTCCGACAAGCTTTTTTAGCAACGGCCACTAGACTAACACCGTAGTCAGCGCTCCGCTAGCGTAGACACTCTAGGGTATGGAATATCGTGACGGCGAACAGCTGACAATAACAGGCAGGACAGTTCATGTCGGTTTCCAATTGGACTGGTGCATAGATGAGTAGTTCAACTGTATATTCACTCTGTATTTACAACGCTCCCTGTAGTTTAATAGACGTCAAAAGTGGTTGCTGCTCTGCCAAGCATGATATCAATGTGGACACCTATTTGGAATCACACGATCTGGTTCCCTTGATTGAAATATTGGCACCTGTTATTGCAACCTGCATTTTATACAGTTCGCTTAAAAACGCTCCAAAAACACAAGTTTCGCATCCCCGCCATCCACAAAAACGAAATACCAGTATGCCTGAACATTCTAATTGAAATAGTCACCTATCCTTTCTGAATCACATTTTGGATGCCATTTCGTTCCACGAACCAGGAAAGCCCACAACAGGCTTGTTTGCCATAGTTTGGATATGAACTTCCAAGAACAGACGCTTATACGATGGGCAGTGAGTAAATCGATTCCTGGTCATGACCAGCTTCAGGAATAGTCAAACCTCTTTCTCTGAGCGCGACCATCGGAGTAAATGTGACCATCATAAGCTCTTTCTCCTCCTCCCCAAAAGCCCATTCATCACCGTCGTGCTTCGGTCTTTCAACCACTAAAATCTCGTTCCAGCCTTTTTCGATCGCCTCGGCAAGCTTGTCAAAGTCTTCCTTGGATCTGCTCGTCGACGTGCGAACAAGGCCGACGATACGATTGGATGAGCTCAGATGAGACTTGCCGCCGACGAAATAGGTATAGCCCTGGTTATCCTCGGGAAAGAAGCGAACATGAACGAGGGAACATCTGGTATTGAAAGCCTCGCAATGTAGGGTGGTTATTCTCGCTGCTATGAGTTGTCTATGTAAATGGTTGAGAGGGTAGGAGTGATGTACTTGATACAAGGGCATGTTTGCGAAATCGGAGGAACTGAGAAAGACTATTTCGTCGTAGAAGCAGGTTGGTCTGTTGGTTTCTTGTTGAGGAGGTTGGTAGAGAAAGGTGATAGATACCTAACGTTAGTTTACAGAAGCGGGGTTGATAATAAAGGCTACACCGACGTCAACACCGTATGCGTGTTGGTTGTTGGTTCGGCGTCGACCTATCAAACCAACGCATTCGAGAGCGATAAGTTTTGCTATACTGCAAAGGGTTGGTTAACAAGTAGTCGTGTGATCAAAAGTGTTATCTACTGATTACGCATTGCTGGTATCGTATCAGCAGCAAGACGTAAATGGTAATAGCCGGTCTCGTAAAATCACCTTCTAGAAAGGTCTAGTTACGAGATGATCCTGTTGGCTTTAGAGATATGTATATATAGTAGCCAGAAATTTCGAGCACTCCAGTTCTGAGCATCTATCACACCTCTTGCATGATCAGCGCCTAAGCCAATTGAACATCATGGCAAATCAACCTCAACCTACCGTCCACTACACAGTTGACCCATCTACCAACCCAGGCCTCTGGCCACCACCCGCCCCAGACACAGACACAGCCGTGATTTACAGAGTCGATGTGATATTCATCAACATCAACGGCAATTCCAACTTCCGCATCTTCCGAACAGGCACCAATGACCATGTTCACCATGTCGTCATGCAAGTCACAAAGCACATCGCTCGCGGCATTTATCGGATTGTTAGCATGAATGTTAGCGAGTATTCTTGTGTGGTAGTCATGGATACTGAGAAGTCGACTGAGGAACTTAGGGCCAATGGATTCCCTTGGGACAGGGAAAGTAATCCGCAGCCGGAGGTTGTTCTGAGATGATTGATGATGGACTTCAAGATTATTATTGCTGTATTTGGAGACTCAAAATATTGTATTTAACCAGATATTCCTCGCCTTGTGCTTTCAATCTGTACCGCCCTCTACTAGTAGAGCTGCTTATCTTTACAAGGAAAGCTTCCAAGCCTTTTATTCTCCGGTGAGTTGTTATCAAAGCGATTACCACGTCTCAACATAAGGTCGAATATCAATCTCCTGCGTAAAAGCCGATCGATGCTGCGTATGCAAATTCCAATACGCCTCGGCAATCTATCAACTAAAGTCAGCACACCCCTCGAAAGAATTCACATTTCACGAAGAACTTACCGCGTCAGGACTAATCTTGCCATCCTCAACACCCTCGTTCGCCGCCCACTCCTTCGTTCTCGGAATGTCAATAACACCATCAATAACAGCATGCGCAATATGAACACCCTTGGGTCCAAACTCCCGCGCCAAAGATTGGTGCATCGCGCGCTGCCCCCATTTTCCTGCTGCAAAGGTACTAAACTGGGCACTACCCTTGATTGAGGCTGTAGCTCCTGTGAGGATCAGTGTGGGAGGGTAGTGTGAGTTTGGCACGGCGTCAAGTAGGTGGGGGATTGTGGCTTGGGCGAAGTGGAAGAATGACCGGATTGATCCATCGAGGGAAGCATTCAGATCTTTCTCTGTGAGTTCTAGGAAAGGCTTCTTTGCGAAACCGCCGCTTCCGACATTGTATACTGCTGCCGCGAGATGGGAGTCTGGAAATTGCTTGTTGATGTCGTCAAATGCCTTCTTCAACGATTCTGGATCGGCGACATCCGCGCTGATGCCGATGGCTTTACCACCAGCTTTTTCGACATCTGCAAGAGTAGATTCATAGCTCTCCGGTCGACGAGCAAATAAAACAACAGGATATTTCTGAGCGAAGCGCAAAGCAACAGATCGACCTGCGTTGGTTAGTATGGAGATCAAGATAGCGGGGTTCAAGTGGGGTGGAGATGAGTTTACCTGTGCCTGGACCGACACCTGCGATGATGGCGTAAAGAGATTTGGAAGACATTATGATAATTGGAGTTTGTTGTTTGAGATGGAGGATGATGGAGGTCAAATTATTATTCTGTCAGATTTGTGATTTCTTATATACCTACAAGTGAAGGTTTGGATTGATCTCATTGCTCGACAGAATTATGTCATCGGCTTATAAATATTGTCTGACGCTACTGCAGCCATTTCGCGTTTCGGCAACTTCGACCAAGTCCGACTCATCAATAAGCAGTCAGTCTATGAGGCCAAAGCAAAAGAACAAACAGACATGGATACTTGATCAATGAATTTTGGTAGGATCTAGTCCTGTGTATTTTTGACCGAGGGAATACTCTACCCAAGCAAAAAAAGAAATGAACCCAAACCAGCCAGTGGATAACTTCCAGGCATCAATCTCCAAACTTCTCAGCTTCAGCCTTGAGACCGTGAATAATTACCATAGCGTCCAAGTTTAAACCAACGCCAAGGAAAATCATTAGTGAACAACCAACGACATGTTGGCTGTGAGTAGACGTCTCCATCATGTCACCCCATTTTCGAGATTAAGGGTCCATTTACGGCCCGAGTCTTGGCGCTAAAACAATCATAAAACCAACACGCGCCATGACTTCATTTTTTTGCATCACGATTTGCGAGTATGTGGTCAACTTATCGACTGGCAGCTTTGATCCTGCCATTATTACTGCTTTGGAAACTTCTTGCTGCTGCAAATGAGGACAAACAAGGTCAGGATGATCCCTATGCGATCCCCCAGTGCCCTGGTAATGGTCCTATGAAACGGGTCGTGGGATACTATCGAGACTGGAGCGAAAGTGTTTACTGCGATAGCCCAAGTCCCGAGGATATTCCAGATGGTGTTTACACTCACATCAATTTTGCCTATGCTGGCATTAATCCTCAGACTTTAAAAATCATCCCGCATTTCAACAAGGACACGGAAACGTACAAACGCCTTACAGCGAAGAAAAAGATCGATTCTAACCTGAAAATCTTTATCTCAATTGGTGGTCCGCCTGCCGATGCGGAGGATTCGACTGCTATTGCGTTTTCCAAGATTGTTCGGTCCAACAAGAATCAGAAGATCTTTATTAGGTCGTTGATTTCCTTTCTTTGGACATATGATCTTGACGGGGTTGATGTTGATTGGAGATACAATCTCAACGTGGAAAACTTCGAAGACTATGATCATCTGCCAATATTCCTACGGAACTTGAACGAAGCTCTTAAGCAGACTAGTCGAAGTGGCCTCAGCATTGCTCTTCCGGGATCAGAACATCAGAGACTTGCGCACTTTAACATGCCAGAGGTCGCGAAGCATGTTGACTTCATCAACTTCAGGACATATGACTTGAACGGTACGATCTCTAGACTTATAGTCCAAACGTTACTGATTCTTGCAGGTGCTTGGAATGGGCCCGAGGCAGGGCCATACCGCGACGGCTATCTCTATCCCCACACCAACCTAGACGATGTCCAGATGGCTCTACGTATTCTCGGTGGCGCGCTCGCGGAAGGGGGGGTTGATCTTGGGAAGATCAACATGGGTCTCGCATTCTACACTCGCACTTTCACTCTATCGAATCCTAACTGCTCACAGCCCAGCTCACGACTTACTTCACGATCTGTATGCAAATTCGACTCAGGTGGTCCGAGTGCCGACTGTACCAATACCGTCGGTGTCAAATCGAATTCTGAAATCAAGAAAAAGTACTTGGATGAGAGACACGCAGCCAAGCTTGATACGGTAGACGCTGTGAAGGTCATCAAGGATGGTCGAGAGTGGATTACTTTTGACGATGAAGATACCTGGAAACTCAAAATTGACTTTGTTCGTCGAATTGGAGCATGTATTGTTGGTGTTGTGGTCTCTGATATCAACCATGATACGAAAGCTGGAGATTTTTCAAGACAATTGGAGAAGGTTACAAAGTACAAGTCTAATGCCGTGTTTACTTATTTGACTCTTGACAGTAAAGCTGGTGGTGGTTGGGACCCAAGATGGGTTAGCGAGCCGAAAGATAAATGGATGTCTCGATTGAAGACCATTGCCAATCTTTTTCAAAAGGCCCCTCCTGGTGGTAAATACAGCCACAATATCACCGACAAGGTACCAGCTACAGGATCCTCTGAATATGCAGAGGAAATCGTCGACCCGCCTGCAGATGCTGTTCTTGCAGAGGGAACTGTTCGAGCCTGTGGACGATGGCATACTGTCAAGAAGAATGAGGACTGCGCGCGCATTCTCGTGCCAAACAACATCACCCTCGGTGTCTTCGCCTATGCCAACCCATCAATATCACCAACGAACTGCAAAAAAAGCCTGGTCATAGGTCAGACTTACTGCGTCGGCCCAACACACGAAGTCCTCCCCGCCAAACACCCAGGGCTCCCACAAAATAAATACGGTTGCTACGCCCGGGAACTGTACTCCGATCATTCTGTCTTGTACCATGATTTCCAAGGTCATCGCAGGGGAATGACAGTTGTCAGATGTCAGCTCTACTGTTTGTCTGAAGCGGCAGGCAGGAACTCAGTTTTCGGTCTGCAGAATGGTGATACATGTCTTTGCGGGCCCATCCTAGCCATGAATAGCCAGCGCGTCGACGATTCACAATGCGATATGCATTGCAATGGTGACAAGAGACCTGGCTGCGGTGGTAAACACGCTGTTCAGATATACAGTCACCTGGAATACCTACGCGTGAAATCCAAGGAAATAGGCTGCTTTACCCACGATGAGAAAAAGCCGGTATTAACCGGTGACAGTGTTGAAGCGGAGGGCATGTCTGACGATATATGCGGTAGCTACTGCTCAAACAAAGGGTTCGCGTTCTTTGCAATCAGCGAGGACAGAGTGTGTCTTTGTGGTGATGCATTGGCTAAGTGGGCCAAGAAGGTGGCTTGGGAGGAATGTAATGTTGAGTGCATGGTGCGAGAGGCTCCCGTCTGTGGTGCGAAGGGAAGGGCGGATGTTTATATGATGAATATGCCCTTGAAGGAAATTAAGGAGCAGAAGCTGAAGATTGAGGTTTCTGAGAAGATGAGGGAGCTTGGGGTAGATGTGCAGAACAGGTACCTTCGTGCCACTTGAGATGGAGGTAGAAAATGTACAAGCTGTTGTGAATGGCAGCACGACTAGGATAGGCTCTATAAGGCACGGTTATTTTAGGGCGGTTATTGAAGCTGTAGCGCTGTGACTAGCAGCAACAGATTCGCCTCGGAGACACTAAGTTTCGACATAATACACGCTATAAAATATTGGGATTTAACGCACATCTTTCTGATTTCCGTATGGCTGAATGGATATTTGTTTTTCCCGGTTACATTAAGATCTCAGTGAGATCGTGTTCCAGCTAGATGACACGCTGCAAACTCGATTGACGTGCATCAATTGGCAAGGATACGCGATAAAAAAGGGGAGCTAACTCAAAGAAAGCAGGCGGTCAAACGCGGCACCTCCAGTATTGCCAAAACTTTAACAAATCTCACTGAATCTGGGTTGCATTGCATCATAAGAACATCCATTGTACATCATTCTTAATTCTTGTCGCTCGTTAACAGATGTGATCATACTATATCTTCACTGCATTCTTTCAACTCTTAGTGTGGCCCCTTCAATGGGTGCGCTCATCCTCAATTGAGTATGTCACACCGAATACCAATCGGGCCAACAGCCGGTCCCCTTCTTGACCCCTGGACCCATGGAATCGCCATCATCCGCGACATATGCTCTCGCTGGTCAGACCTCGATATCACACAAATTGGCTCTTTAATCGCCATAGCCGGTACCGTCCCTACAGCCTGGCGCTTCCTCAATAGTGCATGGCATGAAGTCTACGGCACAATCCGTCGTTTCTTCCTCGCATCTGTCACTATTCCCGGCGGCGATCCTCTTAACAGAAGTGTCGTGAAATGGATTCTTGCAAATAGAGAACGTCATTATCGCTCGTTTCATGGAAGAACTGATGTTGGTCAGAATGGTGATCGGGCCGCTGCGCTGAAAAAGACGAAGCATTCCATTCAGTATTCACCGCATTGGAACATGCGATGGCTTTTTTGGGAAAGAAATTTGTTTCTTGTTACGAGAAAGGTTAATGATTTTAGCTCGTCTTTGTCGGATCCTAGTTATGATGGTATTGGTGGTGAGGAAATCTCCGTGAGTTGCTTTGGATGGTCTGCGGAACCTATCAAGGCATTCATCGAATCATGCCGGGAATATTCAGATCGACAAACGCAATTCTTCGTTATTATATATGCTCGCGACCGGTATGGATTGTCTTGGAAACCGAAAGCTCGCAAACCGATTCGACATTTGGAAACTGTTCATTTCGACAATGAGACGAAGCAAGACCTTCTCGGCGATATTCGAAATTATCTGGATCCCAAGACTCAGAAGCGCTATCAAAGCAGGAGTATGCCTTATCGACGCGGATATCTCTTTTACGGACCACCCGGAACTGGAAAATCGTCTTTATCTGTTGCTATTGCTGGAGAATTTGGATTGGATCTATATGAAGTCAAGATCCCGAGCGTTGCGACGGATGCGGATCTTGAGCAGATGTTTCAGGAAATTCCGCCTCGGTGTGTTGTGTTGTTGGAAGACATTGATGCGGTTTGGACAGATCGATCTAGTCGTCCTAATTCTGATAACGGACAAGACAACGGTCCTGCGCCAAACTGTACATTATCTGGCTTGTTGAACGTTCTCGACGGCGTGGGTTCTGTTGAAGGACGAATTATTATAATGACGACGAATCACCCTGAACAGCTCGATAGCGCTCTCGTCCGACCTGGTCGCGTCGACATGAAAGTCCTACTAGGCAATATCAGTCGCAAATCAGCAGAAGAGATGTTTATCCGCATGTTCTCTCCCGATCTAGGTTGCACATCACATCTCGACATGAACGAAATCAGGGAATTGGCTGGGAAGTTTGCCAAAGAGATTCCGGATGATACGTTTACGCCTTCGTTACTGCAGGGATTTTTTCAGTTACATCTTGAGAGCCCGCATGATGCGGCTTCTAGTATTGGGAGTTGGGTTAAGAAAGAGCTTGAGAAGAGCCCTGAAAGGGAGTTTGAGGTTGTTAATGGGAGACGAAAGTAGGGGATAATCATTGTATATTATGTATGTTTAGAAATGGTGCTGGTTTCATGGGTTGGGTAGGATAGATGGATTAAAATGAAAGTCAAAATGGTATCTCTTTGAAATCTATTGTACAGTATCTATCCCAAACAAAACGCTCATACAATACAGTGTCAATCCTCTAGCTGCATCCTCCACCACCGCCTCCATCACCACCACTGCAGCCTCCACCTCCACCATCACCGCCGCCCCATCCACCGCCGTCACCCCAGAAACCTCCCATGTGGCCTACGCCATCACCAACGTGACCATACTTGCGGTGCTTCTTGTACTTCTTTGGGTAGCCGTAGTTGTAGTGATTTGAGGCATAACCCATTGCTGGTTGGGGATAGTAGTCGTAGACTTGTGGTTGTTTCTTTTTTCTGCCGAATGGGAGACACATTGTTGTGGTATTTGTTTGTGTAGATGATATGTGTATTTTGAACAGTGAAAAGTAAAGTTGATTTGCTTGTGGCAGTTGTGTGTTTGAGTGGTTGTTTGAAGATAATTTGAAGTTCAAATTGATGAAGGTAGATTTGAGTTGTTGCTGGTTAATATCTTTGATATGAGTGTTTGTGATGATGATACAAACTTCAGATGGCAGGAATCATTCATCTATATATACAGAGTTATCCTTATACGACCAGCTGAATGACGTGGTTTCGGACATGCCATCAAGGCTGAGTTGATCATCTCGCAGCTCTTCAATCCTTCCAGAAGTTCTAGCGTCATAACTCAATCCACCTGCATATAATTGGTCAGTTTCAGCGGGCTGTGTACCTTGATTAAGGGGAAGCATTGTCCATCGCCCAATCGTTACCCTTTTGGGACGGATTAGCTGTCAGCCCTGTGTGCTGATCTTTGCTGCTTTCAGTGATAATGCTGCGATGATCGGCGCGGGACGAGATGATGCCCCGCCTTGTTGCTGCGCCATGTCGTGCGTGGATGCGAATGCGATGGGTGGTTAATTGAAATGGAAGTGATCGGGCGAGATTAAGTGGTTTTAGGCAAACACTTTCAAAACGGATGACTTGGCGTCCATTGTGGTCTGCTTGGAGATATCTTGCAAAGTGGCTGACAGCCTGACCCGTGTGACCTAGGGTAGCACAAGTAAAAAAAAGTCAATAAGCATAATCTTATCATCGCCATGACGAGCAAGCTTTAGAGTCATGGTACAGCAGAAAAAAACAGCTCGTTATGGAGATTATGAGATGATCATGATGCACTTTTATTTATTCTGAAGTATGGTGGGTAAATGTTGTGTTTTGGGTGATAGTCGGAAATCAAGGTGTTCATGTCTTCAAATCTGTCTTCGTAGTTAATTAATAATCTTGCAAAACTTCCTTCTCACCGGCCCCGATCTTAGCCCAAGCCTCTGTCAAAAACTCCTCAGGCTGAGTAAACTTGTAATCAAGCAAGAGCCTATTCCACTCATCAGAGACGTGAAAAGCACTATCTCCAAATCCAAGAAGACATCCCTTCCAATAGAATGTCGCAAGTTCCTCACGGACCTCTACAGGGATAGATGGATGATCCATTTTTGGGATCCAAGAAGTGTTGACTTCACCATTGAGAAGATCCTTGGTCTGCAACTTCTCAACAGTGAACGGTTTGCCTAGAAATATTAGAAAACGTTATTATTGGGAACGAAATTAACTTGCCTCTGATCTTTTCTCCCAGAGCTACTAACTCATTCATCGTCATGTATGAACCTCTGATACCGCTCACAAGAGGCCATTCGCCCTCGTATTCAATGGCAAGAGCAGTGACCTTGGCAGCATCTTGAACAGTAGTCAGAGTCACGAGAGCTTCGCCATCATCAACGAGCGTGGCGCGGCAGGCGCCGAAGTTAATCGGCGTTTCGAACATGGTAATATGCTTGGACGACTTGTATGGGTAGGTCATGTAGTTCGTGAACCAGCCGTATTGGAAGAGCGTGTATTCGATAATCTGGAGTATTAAGTCAACACATTTGATTGCGTTCATTCCGAGGTGTTGTCTTACCTTCTTATCTTTGTTGATCTCGGCCAAGTACTCCCGAGTTTCCCGTTTAAAGTCATACCAAGGTAGATAATCAAGCTTGGATCTAAGACTTGTCAGCAAGAGCAGTATTTTGGAAACGAAAGACTTACGAAGACCATTCGCTAGGCGCGAATCTTTTGACTCCAGCTTTGACAGCTGCGTCAATCAAGTTTCTCTGAGCGGGAGCTGCAGTCTTGTCGCCAGCTGGGACAGAAATGAAAGAAAGCACAGTGTGTACTCCATCAAAGACCTTTACAAGTTCATCAACGTTTTCGTAGTTTGTTTTGAACCATTTCACTCCTGGGGCGACTTCCTTCTGGGGGGCGTCCTGGATTTGTGAGTTGGAGATACTGATGTTTGGAAATTGGTTACTTACCTTTCGGGAAAGAATAATGATTTCGTGCTTGTTTCTGGAGAGGAGAACGTCTATGACTTCTCTCCCGACGTCTACAATTTGATCAGTGAATGTTGGCTATGTTGATTGGTGGACGTACTGCCTGCTCCTCCAACAATTGCGATTTTGACCATTTTGAAATGATTGGTTGTTAGCTTGGAAATGTTTGTTTACAGTGAAACACAAGACTGAGCAGTAATTATTCTATCCTGTTCTTATATCAATTTACTTGAATATTATTGTATGCTTTATTCCGCCATTTCTTAGGGCCGTGGTTCTCGTCCGCCGATGATACCATCGCCAAGACTGGATTCGGTCTAGAACACTTAAATCTAGTAGATGAAATAAACGGGCCGGTCCCCCTCGTAAATCTTGGTCTGACTATTTTCGCATCCTCTTTCATAAGGATCGATCCTTCCGCCTCGTCAACCAATCAGGATTCAAGTAGATGACAAATCATCTCCGGGAAATCGGCGGACGAAGACCTCCCACCGTCAGCAATGATGCCTTTATTCCCTCCTTACCCATATCATCAATAACTTCCGTCAAATTACACTACAAAAATGGGAGATCACATTTCATTGGTCCCGGACCACGAATCCGCACCAGCCCCGAAGCGGCGGAAGCTCCGCAAGGGGACACAGTCATGCTGGGAGTGCAAGCGGCGGAAAGCCAAGTGCATATTCTCTGACAGTCTTGGAATTTGTGACTCGTGTAAGAGACGGGGGACGGACTGTGTGAGTCAGGATGCGGATGAGAATCCCCCGCCGCTGGGGAGTAATAAGCATCTTGTTGATCGGCTTGGGGAGGTTGAGGCGCTGGTGCAGCATTTACTCAAGGCGCAGAGTACGGAGAGAAGGTCGGATGATAGGCTTTCGCCGGAGAGTCTTGGATCGGGAGGGCAGAGTCATGATGCGCGAAGAGAATCTGATTCGTCTCCTGCTTTTCTTACTGAGACTGTTGTTGATGCTCAAAATGATGGTGTAACAAAAGTGAGTCAAGACAACACAAGCGCTCTTGGTATATGCTGACACATAATAGGATGCCATCACCAATATCACGCCAAGGTCGGAAGACTCAATACCGCCCGGTGCCATCGAAGGCCCTTACGATGATCTCTACACAGAATTGGTCGCCGCTTGGCCCGCACCAGACGACATGACAATTATTCTAGGCCTCCCAGTCGAGCCCTCACAGATCATCCGCGCACTCACTTGCGCTCCCCCCAAAGACCGCACGTCTGGATTTCCATCTCCAACAAACTTACTCCGCCTGCCACCACGAGGTTCGCATCCTGTCCTTGTAGCACGAAAGATGCTTGTCCTAGCTACATACCTCCAAGGTGTGCCGATAGCATCCGAGAAGTACCTTGACGGGCTTAGCACCAGCTATGAAACCATCATGGCCAGATTGGTCAAAGTTGCACATAATAAGGTTACATGCGATGATGATCTTGTTTCGTCACTTGAGGGTATAGAGTGCATTATGCTCGAAGGCCTCTACGCCAATTACAGTGGTGACTTACGCCGATCATGGCTTGCCGCTCGTCGCGCAATGACGATGGCTCAAATGATGGGACTAAACAGAGGAATAACCCCTTCATCCTTTAGAGGAGCAACCGTTGATGTCGGCGATCTCTGGTTTCGCATTCTCAATTTCGACAGATACCTTTGCTTGATGCTTGGTCTTCCACAAAGCTCGCCTGACGAACCGCTTCCACTTGTGGAAGATCTTGAGTCACACCCATCTAATAGAAAGTTACAGATTCTCTGCTCGGTTGCCTGTGCAAAACTGTTGAACCGCAAGACTGCCGACCTTTACAACCCAGAAATCACAAAGGATATCGATAAAATACTTCGCGATGCCTGTACATCTATGCCAGCTCAGTGGTGGATTATGCCTACTCTAACAACGCATTCGGAACTTCCCGACAGGATTCGTGAAACACTTCGATTTAACGATCACCTCATGCAATATCATCTTCTATTACAGCTACATATGCCATATATCCTGAAGATCGACGGTGGTGAGACTTGTGGCTACCATAAACTCACTGCCATAACAACAAGTCGAGAGATCCTCACAAGATTTATTTCAATTCGAACGCTGCCTCAAACGAAGACTTACTGTCGCGGAACGGACCTTATCGCTTTCATGGCATGTACTACCCTCACGCTCGGCCACATCCTATGCGACCACCGTCATAAGAGGATCGAGGATCACGGGTATCATTTCCTTACACAACAACGCTTGAGTGACCGAGGTCTTCTTGAACAGGTGCTTTCCATTGCAGAAACCAGCATGCACAGGTTCAAAGACGAGATCTCAAAACGGTTAACGACACTTCTTCACTATCTGTTAGCCATGGAGGATAATGTCACTGCTGGTGTGAGGTACCATGTGTCTTTCTCGGAAGATACGCCGAGGGACGCAGAGTTGGGTAATCATGTCAAGGCAAGCGATGATGGTACGGTGCTGGAAATCCATCTTCCCCATTGTCCTGTTATCAAGATTCTCAGACGGGACCCGGAGGGGAAGGAAGCTTTGCCTGTTGTTATGGAGGTTCCTTGGGGTCAGACACCAGTCAGTGGGTCAGCAGCCCCCCGAGGCATCGTACCAGTTGAGCCAATTCCTACTTCAGAGGACATGAGTTCGACGGTTAATGTTACTGGAGATGTTGGAATATCTCCACTTCTATCGGATAATCCTGATGGAGATACCTGGACTTTGGAGGGATTAGATATGAGTTTCCTTGACAATTTCATCGAAGGGCCTGTTGTTATCTGAACACCTTAGTATCTAGACTGCAAAAGAGACAAGAGGGATCCAGGACTTTCTCTCTATGCAGTCAGCTTACATACAAAAGTCCCGAAGCATGGTGAAACGTTTAGAACCCTTCTACTGTCGCGACCCGATTTTGAATCCACTGCATTGGTGGCTATTCACTAACTATACCCTCGACTTCAATCGAACAACAATAATTCTCTGAGACCGCGTTGGATTCTGACTATATTTTCTTTGCGGACCTTTCATCCCACTTGTGATATAATTTGTGTAGAAACAAGATCTAGAAATGGTAAAATCTCATCTGGTGATCGATTTCTGAAGCTGTAATCCTGTTGAGGATTGGACCCCATGAGTAGTTCACCATCTCGATCTCAAAACAGCTTGAATATGCCTAGGAGGTTAATCCTTCAACCGATTATAAGCATTTCGCCAGAAAGCCATATTCTGGAAAAAGTTCCTACTAACACCATCTCACCTTCAACATGCGCTACTTCACAATTATCGCTACTGTAGTCGCTGCCTTCAGCCCAATGGTCGCTGCCGACTGGGGCTGGCCAGAAGACCCATTCGTAACCTCAAGTTGCGGAGCCACATGCAACGGAATGGCCGTGGCCTTCTCACGCGACAAGGTCTTAGACTACGGCAACGAACCAGTGAAAGACGGGTAAACCCACCCTCTCCCTCCATCCCTCTACAATCGTTAACACGTGAGCAGCTGTCACGGCGGACTTCTCAGCTTTTATCCTGGCTCTGTTACCTTTACAGCAAACCGCAACATCGACTGTAAGGAAGCTGGTCCTAGAGATGTTACGCAGTGTCAGGAGGCTTTTGAACATGTCATTAAGAACACGAAGAGGTGGGGTGGACCGAGTGCAACTTTGAGTGCTCAGATGTATGTATCTAATCATCACGGGGATCAGGCGGGTGCTGTGGGTGTTACTGGTGGTGTATTCCTATTGATCCTCTCAATATCGATCGGCCAACTCCATACATTCTATCCGAACAACACAACACCAAATTAACCTTTCGCCTGCTTTGCCAGGAAACTATTATATCTTTCGTAGAACTGAATGCTTTGCGGACTCTCTGTCATGATGGAAGCAAACCAATGAGGAACACCAGCATAACAGTGAACTTCAACGTCGACACCGTCATTCTTCAAAGCCTCGGCATAAGCCAAAGCTTCGTCGCGCAGAGGATCTAGGCCAGCACATTGTATGACTGTAGGAAATTAGCTGCCACTCTCAAACTTTGGCGATTTTTACTCACGGGTAGGAGGTAGGCCCTTGAAAGACTCCGCTAGGAGAGGCGAATGTCGATAATCAGGTTCAGCGTCAGGAGTATACGCATCCCAAGCATCTTCCAAGCCTAATGTATCCAGGACAGTGTCGTCTTGGTTTTGGATGTAGCTGCCGTACTCGTATTTGTCTCTTGGAAAGAATTTGGGATGGCATGTTGGAAGGAAGTGCAAGACTTGAGCGATGACACCAGTAATCTTGTCCTTGAGACACTCAAGAGCGAGAGAAGCGGCGAGTTGACCGCCAGCTGAGCCACCACTTATAATGATACGTTCGGGGTCAATTCCTAGCCTGTCAGGGTTGTTTTTGCACTATATCGTTAGCTTGCATGCCTCTTAGATTTCAATGGAACGTACCCATATGAGCCCATCGTAACAATCGTTAATCTGTGTCGGAAATGGATTCTCAGGGGCCCTGTGATCATCAGAACCAAGTTGGAAGCATAAGAAGGCAAACTTACAACCGATAGTCGACGCTGACGACAACAATATCCGGATTCGTTGCGGCATAAACATTGTCCACTCCATCAACCTCGTGCCGTCCAAGACACCACTTCCCACCATGCATCCTATACATCAAGACCGCATTATGGCTCACCTTGATACTCTTATAAACCTTCAACTCGATCATGGCCCCATCTCGCGTAGGAATCTGTATAAGTTCCGTGACAATTTCTTTGTATCGGTCTGGTCCATTCGGTGGCATCACAGCATCAGGATCGCCTGCGACTGCGCGCATGCTCGGGAAATCGGACTGGGCATTGATTGCTGAAAGTGCATCTCGAAGGAATGGCTCAGCAGCTGAGTACTCGGGCGTCTTCTGGGAGAGGTGCCCATATTTGGGGAGAGGTGTGAATGGGGTTGTTAGGTCGAAGTAGTCGGATTTGGTTTTTGGGAAACCCATGGTGACTTTTATTAATGGGTGAATGGTCCTGTTATTGCTTCATTTGTGATTTTGCTCATTATGGCCATTTTATATATTGCTGCTTTTTCCCTTCTCGTAGTGGAACCGACATCGACAGGAAATGATTCATAGTGAGTACTTTCCTTTCGGGTTTGGCGTCAACAGAGCAGCAATGTAGACACGCTAAGGCCTAGATTCGACTAGTGCATGTTCAAGAGAGACGTCCAGTATAATAACTCACATGTCCTTTACTGAGCTTAATAATGGGCAAAAAGACCAGTTATTTAGCAGACAAAGTTGTGTATGATTATTACATAAGCGATTCAAGGAGAAATCATTTTTATATTCTATGCAGCACATTTTACCATCATGCTTATTCCCATACCAGAGCGTTCAATTTATCATCCCGGTGCAGTTGTGCGATGACACCTTGACGCGTTCAGGGGTCAACACATTTGATACCATCACATGATGCCCCGCTCTGATTGCAGTGCCCAGGTATCGGGTAACTGGGCCCGAAAGTTATCGTGAACATGACCATGATGTTTCTAAAGAATATAATTGTGATTAGTACTACAAGTAAGCTATAGGAAATGGAAATTACTGCGTATGATTTATTCATGAGCTCACTGCACTATTAACGGAAAGAAGGACTTTTCGCGTCGTATTTGCTGACGACCAATATGTGCAAATGGAAAGCGTGGGGACGGTTGCTGCCTAAGTTGATCTGCCACGGCTGACAGCCAGCAATTCATTACCATACAAGGCAAGTCCAACTCGACCAAGTTTGCATCTCTCATGTTTTATATCAATTTGTTAAAATGCCTAAATCTGCAAACACCGCAGATGAATTCGATTTTGTCGACCATGAGGACGCTGCGCTAAGCCCTGAAGTCGTCGCTCAATTGAGAGAGTGGCTCCAGCCTACCGATTACCTTGCCGATTCTGGCGAGTATCGTCGCCATCTTCTTTCGCAAGCCCCAGGAACCGGACTCTGGATCTGTAAGACCAAAGAGTATCGAAAATGGCACGACTCTCCAGATCATGGCAGCCTCTGGATCAAAGGCGTGCCTGGCGCGGGCAAATCCGTCATGGCGGCAAGCCTCATTCAGCATCTGAAATTCACCGAGAATTGTCCAGTACTTTTCTTCTTCTTTCGGAACATTGTCGCTGCCAATTTCTCGCCTCGAGCTCTCATCCAAGACTGGCTTGCTCAATTGCTACCTTTTTCCCCAAAGCTGCAGTTTTCACTCCAACCGCGTCTTGCGACGAGTCTGGAAGAGACATCGGACAACGATCTGATTGAGCTCTTTCTTGATGGAGTCTCATGCGTACCGAAACTATACTGCGTTGGGGATGCTCTTGATGAGATGTCAAGCGACAACAAACCCTTCTTGGAGAAGCTCAACAGCCTCGGTACCCATCGGCCCAGGTCTCTAAAATTGCTCATGACGAGTCGACCAAAGCAATATCTGCAAAGCACGCTTCGGGATTCTTCGATCGTACATGTTAGTCTTCAGCAGCGTCTAGTTGATGCCGATATCCTCGCTTATCTCAACCATCGCTTCAAGGTTTCATTCCAATCCGACAAGCACCGTCAACGAAAAGAAGAGCTCATTGACATGATGGCGAAGAAATCTGAAGGGCTTTTCCTCTATGCGAAGCTGACCATGGACCAAGTCGAGGAGTCGCTACAGTCCGAAAGGCCCATCGATCTCGCAGCCCTCGAGGCATCTCTGCCAGTCGGTCTTGAGCAGACATATACCAGCATACTGGCCAAGCAGCGTCGAGAGGCAGGAATCACCACAAATGTACAGCTGCTGGTATTGGAAGCTGTCACTCATGCTTCCAGACCGTTGCGATTAAATGAGCTTGCAAGTCTCTTGGAAGATCTATATCCCGGACTTGCAGAACCAAAATCTTTCAAACCCTTGATTGCAGCTAGCTGCGGACCTTTGATCGAGATTCTTGAAGACGAGACTTTGCAGGTCATTCATCATTCTTTCACAGAGTTCTTACGAGGAGATACTAGGAGCGTCCCGGAGGTGGGGGAACTTGGCTTTCCCATCATCGACTCGTTCCAGGCGCATCGAAAGATGACCATAAACTGTCTTCGATACCTGCAGTCTGGAGCGATGCTATTGGAAAACGAAAAGTCAGGCGCTGTCGCGTTGGATCCGACCATCACGTTCAAGCCTCCTAAGCACACTGTTGATCCGTTCGACAGAACTCAGGAGGCGCAGGAGGACCCGTTTGATTATAGGGACGCCCGACTACAACATGCATTCCTTGGTTACGCCGTGGAAAACTGGTCGTACCATGCAAGCTTCTACGACGTGGCAGACGACGAATTCTTTGAAACCATAACCAGCTTTCTCAACCCTCAAAGCATTTCGTTCCTACGGTGGCTTGTGTTTCAATGGGGCGCGACTTCGACGGAGAAAGGCTCCACCGTCGGAATTCCGTCGCCCCTTCACCTCGCAGCATTTGCAGGGCTGTCCAAGTTCGCCAAAAAGCTGTTACAACAAGAAGCATTTGTATCTGCACCTGACGCTCAAGAGCGCACTCCCCTTCATTGGGCCTCGGCGAATGGGCACGCCAAAGTCGTAGTACTTCTTCTTCAACATGGAGCTGACCCCGATGCTGAGGATGGAAGAGGAGTGAAGCCACTCCACCTTGCGACTATTAGGTGCCGACCAGAAGTAGTGAAGCTACTGCTTGAAGCAGGTGTGGACCCGGCTACAGCCAAAATGAAGGAAGACCACCTGGGATTCAATCGATGTGGCTATAAAAGGACCAAGGGAGAGTGTGCTCTCAAGTATGCTGGCCGAACAGGACATGTCGATACTGTCCTAGCTCTGGCGCCGTTTTGTGATGAGCCTAAGCTGGAAAAGATGTTATGTCTATTGTGCGAAAGGGGTCGCTCAGATGCTGTTTCAGCGCTGCTGAACAACTCACCAGTCTCCCCTAATGCCATGTATCGAGATACAACAGCGTTGTATTTGGCATGTATGTCAACAAGCTTGAAATGTGTCGAAGCGCTTGTCAATCGAGGTTCAGATGCCCAAAGGCTGTCACAGTGGTATCCGGAAGAGTACGAGGACAGGCCACAATCTCTGGTTGCAAAGGCACCGATTCATGAACTGACGCATCAATGGGAAGAATCCAATGATTCTGAGTGCCAAGGCATCTTGAAACTGCTGCTGAAGGCCGGAGCTGACATCGACCAACCCAACAGTCAAGGCAACACTGCCTTACTGGAAATGGCGGGCTTTCGTCGAAGCTTTTATAACCCCCCTCAGAAATGTTGCCCTGCTGTTAAGGCTCTGATTGAGGCGGGGGCCGATGTCAGAGTGGCTGATAATACCTCGGATGAAGACGCGGGTAGCGTTCTGCACCGCGTTGCTCGCAACACCCGAGATTTGGAAGTCATTAAGATTTTGGTGGATAAAGGGTGCGACCTGAATGCCAGGAATGGCCAGGGCGAAACGATACTTCTCTCGACTCTGAATTGGAGACGACGTAATTATCGTATCGAATCAGAAGAGAGGATTCGATCTATTGTTGAATATTTACTGGAAGAAGGTGCAGACCCTTCTTGCCAGGACCGCGAGGGCAACTCTTCACTGTCCTATGCATTGAGCCTTGGACCCAGTATCTTCAAGCTTCTCTTGTCACAGTGTGATGACATGAAAATGAAGAAGAAAAGCTGGTTCTCTTTATCCAGTCTTACGTCCAGATTGACAGACAAGTTCAAACAATGCCTCGAGATGTTCTTGGCGGAGGGGTTTGATATTGAAACAAAGGATAAACGTGGAAGGACACTGTATCTACGGTGTTGCGAAAAAGGATCCTGGGAGCGACTGCAAATCTTGCGGGATCATGGAGCCAAGGTCGACGCGAAGGATAACGACGGAAACAATGCTCTGCTACTCTACTGCGTTGTGTCAAGAGAGAGTTGGGAAGAATTGCAAGACCTTGTTGCCGATGGGATTAGTCCTTTTGAAGTCAACAATAACGACGATAATATCCTTCACCTTGTCGCAAGGTGGTATTGCGGGACGAAAGACAGCGCAAAGTTGGTGCGCTGGCTTGTAGATCTGGGGGTTCCGGTGAATGCCGTCAACAAACAAGGGTCTACTCCTGTGCACTTGTACGAAGAGCAAGAGCAAGGACGGGCCATTGCAAACACTCCTTTTTATTTGCAAAAGCAGTGCTATCATTTTATCGACATGCTTAGCAGTTGCTACGTTGTCGACTTGGAAATCCTGGATAACGACGGCTTTTCCCCTCTACACATCGCAGCCACCAGATCAGAAGTTGAAGTGGCCCAGCTGATAGACCGAGGGGTCAATGTCAACCTCCGCACCTCAGACTTACAAAATGCACTGCATATGGCTTGTCGTGCGCGCAAATCGAATATCGTTGCTCAGCTCCTCAAACAAGGTATCGACATCGACCAGCAGGACAACGATGGCAGAACACCCCTTTTTTACGCCTGCAGCTCTGGGGAGGTGGAAACTGTGGATCGTCTATTAAAGAATGGCGCTTCGCCCCATTTTGAGGCGATTGAAGGCTCAACAGTCCTTCACGCTTGTGCGGATGTTGCATCTGAACAGTGTATGTGGAACATCAAGGGCAGACGATCACAGTGGCTGCGAGCTCCGTCCCCGGATAAACTCCGACCAGGTGATTCTTCAAACCATGTGGAAACATCCTTGCTCTGGTGTGGTTCCAGTTATAGGCTTCCCCAGGCGGATATTCGCAGACAATTTTCGCCTGCTCTTGCAAGAATCATTGAGACTGTCATCAACGCTGGCGTTAATGTTGGGC
Source organism: Fusarium camptoceras (assembly GCA_004367475.1). Classification (NCBI taxonomy): domain Eukaryota; kingdom Fungi; phylum Ascomycota; class Sordariomycetes; order Hypocreales; family Nectriaceae; genus Fusarium; species Fusarium camptoceras. The sequence goes on from QGED01000014.1 coordinate 389,805, forward strand.
ATTGCAATAACGAAGGATTAACAGCTCTCGACATCGCCCTATCTACGGGATATACCGACTTTGTCGAGGTATTCTATCTATCGGAAAAGCTCATCGAAAAGGCTACTAACTTTTTGAACACCGGCAATTTGGCCCCCGAGGATATCGAAAAGGCGCGCCATAGGATCAGAGTGCAGATGGAATTGATGATGCCAAGACCTCGCCTGGAGTCTCTACGGCAGAATGATGCTGCCTTCCAGGTCATTTTAGAAAACCCTCGCACAGCATTGGGGTTACTTTCGATCGATGAGACAGCTACATTGATAAACGAGGCCTTCCAAGCTTCTCCAGTATCAGAGCCAGTCTACACAGTACTTTCACGGCTAATGAGTCCGAGACTGTCTCAAAACATAGACTACCTGGCTGTCATCGAGAGAATCCCAAGTCTTGTGGGCTATTACAGCAAGCCTGAAGGCGTCAGAAGCAGATTCGAGATGGCCAGGTCTGAGCAGCATTGTGATTTACAACCCGTGAAACCCGTTATGAATGCCCTTGGGGTGGCCTGTTCCCAAAGAGAATCGAACCTTCTAACCTTGAGAACGCTAGTCGAGAAATTAAAGGCTGACGTCAATGTTCGTTTCGCATGTCGAGCAGTGAATGATCCTGAATCGAATCTCGAAACAGCTGAAGGAGGAACGGCTATGCATGCCCTGGCTTCAGCGGGCCACTTCTGGCAGCTAGAGGCTTTGGAATATCTTCTCGACCACGGCGCTGATATAAACGCTGTCGATCAAAAGGGAGAGACCCCTCTTCATATTGCATCTATGGGATTGCAGCCCAGTACAGACTCAGATGGCTTATGGGGATTGCATGCTGTCAGAATCCTTCTGGATCGTGGTGCTGACATCAACATTCTCAACAATGAAGGCCTGTCCGCCCTTCACAAGGCGTCCTCGGCTCCGCATATCACTCGGGAGCTCCTCGAACGCGGCGCGGATGTCAGTATTGGCGTCAAAAGCCCTCTCTTTCTTTGCATTCGCGATCAAAATCTAGAAACGCTTGAGATACTCCTACAACACGGTTTGAGTCCAGATGTTGTCGATGAGAAACGCCCAAGTGTAGAAGTTGACAGGGATCCGACAAAATCTCGCAAAGTGTACCCTCTATTCTGCACTGCATTCGCCGAACCGGGTCCTCAAGGTTATCTCAACTGGATGCCGGAAACACTCCCGCTACTAGCCTGCCTGATCAAGTCCGGTACAGACATCTATGTTGCTCTGAATGAAGATGAGACGTTGATACACTTTCTCTTCGAACATCCGGAACACGAGGTACTTGAGGTCTTGCTACAGGAGCCTTGTGCATCAAGGATAGATTTCGATCGTCGTGATCAGCATGGCCGGACTGTTCTCATGGCAGCCTGTAACTGGCATCAAAGCCTTCCGCACCACCAACGGAAATCCAGAGAAGCTCCAAAGATATACAAGACAGGGCCACCTTTGGACATTCTGAGCCTTGGAGCTAATGCCACTTTGGCAGATCCATCTGGCAAGACTGCGCTGCATTATTTGTTGAGCAATCCTGGATTCCCGGACATTGTTCTCATCGACTTCATCAATCGGGAAGAGGTAGCGCCTACGTTATTCCAGAAGGACGGACAAGGCTACTCCCCGTTACATTACGCTCTTGGGACCCTACGTCCAGCTGTTTGCGAAGCCTTGTTGGCCAAGGGTGCACACCTGTTGGAACCTGATCCACAAGGCAGAACAGCGTTGCACTACATTGCCTCGCAGTGTCTTCTCCAGGACAGAGCAACATCGCCGTTTGGACGTCATACCCATGAGCTGGCAGAGGAATTTTTCGACAGCTGTGTTTCTCTGTGGCAGAGATATCTTTCTCTAGGTGGTTCAATCAATGTGATTGACCGTGCTGGAGAAACCCCGCTGCATGCATATCTATCTATGCTGGACCCGCAAAGGAACCAAGAAAAGAAGATTTGCCACGTAGAACATTACAACTCACTCTTTCCGAAAAATAGCGATGTTGATGTTTTTGCAGTGAACAATGTTGGAGAGACGATGTTACACAAAATTGCGGCCAGACCAGTATCCAGGTATCTGATAGATGGTCACGACAAAGCCCTGTTTTTGATGATGATGAACGAGGGACTTGATCCATTGAAGGAGGATACGAAGGGGCGAAGTGCATTGGATGTTGCGAGTGCATATGAAAAAGATGATATTGTTGGATTACTTGGAAGAAAGTGAGTGATCGAAGTTGGATATTTATCGGAGCCGCAACAATTTCCGCAATAACATCATGAGTACTGGTCCACTTATTTCCTTACCCCAGAGACGGCTTCTTTTACCCGCGCCTCTCGGTCCGAGGCGTTCGGCTTTTGTTGAGAGTTTGTTTCGCAACGTGAGCTGCAACTGGACAAGAGACATTAGCGTATGCAGAGACGTCATGCCCGATACACTTCGGATCCATTCAATTAGCTCCCGAATGCTTCTTGTGACACCCACCTTGTACACGTCCGATGTTGAGTCCAAGTGCGGGGGAGTATGTAGATAGATGGATAGGGAAACAAATATCCACTGTGTATAAATTCATAAAACTCTGCTGCCCTTTTCTTCGTTCAATTACACTCCTCACATTCCAGAATCATTCATCATGTCCACAAACGGCACATCCCACCTCAATCTCAAGGACAACTACGTCCAGATCATCAATGGCAAAAGTGCACCTACTCAGAAGTCTCACCAGGGTATAAACCCGGCTACACTCGAGAAGAAGCCTGAAGTTCCTGTCGCTACTCAAGATGATCTGAACAACGCTGTTGATGCAGCCAGAAAGGCGTTCAAATCCTGGTCCAGAGTCCCCTGGGAGGAGAGGAGACAGAAGTTGTATGCTTGGGCGGATGCTGTCGAGGCGCAGAAGAAGGAGTTTGCGGATTTGCTTATTTCTGAGCAGGGCAAGCCTGTAGGTCGCCACTATCTATCTAGTTTTCGCGTTTGATAGCGAAGACAGCTGACAATTATAGATTCCTCAAGCTACTGGTGAGGCTGACGCTGCTATCGCTTGGATCAGAGGCCAAGCCAGCTTTGACCTTGCCGAAGAGGTGGTCGAGGATAGTGAGAATCGAAAGATTATTACGCGGTATACACCTCTTGGTATCGTTGCTGCCATTGTTCCTTGGAACTTTCCTCTTATGCTTGCTGCTGCTAAGATTGCCCCTGCCTTGGTTACGGGCAATGTCATTATCGTCAAGCCTTCGTGAGTCTCCCCGCCTCTTCGTGTTATCATCAGAAGGATCGGCTTCCTCAAGGCTAAGAGACCAAAGCTTTATGCCGGCTTAGACCAGAACTTAGGCTCCTTTAAATTCCTGGTCTAAGCTTTGGGAAACAATCTCTATGTTACTTATCCGCCTGTCTTTATACTGAAGCTAATGTTCGATAGGCCCTTCACACCTTACTGTGGCCTCAAACTTGTGGAGCTAGCCCAGAAATTCTTCCCTCCTGGTGTTGTTCAATCGCTCAGTGGCGACGATAACCTTGGACCGTGGCTCACGAGTCATCCTGGTATCGACAAGATTAGCTTCACTGGGTCGACGCAGACTGGAAAGTTGGTTATGCAGAGTGCTGCTAAGACACTGAAGCGTGTGACTCTCGAGCTGTAGGTCCGTCTTCGTTTGAATGTGATAATGTTGCTAATGATCGTAGTGGTGGAAATGATGCAGCTGTTGTTTTCCCTGATGTTGATATCGACAAGGTCGCCGAGAAGGTAATTTCATCCTACCCTCACCCAGATATGAGATGACAGACACTGACAATTTTCAGGTCTCCACCCTCGCATTTATGAACTCAGGCCAAATCTGCCTCAACGTCAAACGCATCTATGTTCACGAGTCAATCTACGAGAAGTTCCGCGACGCGGTAGTCAAGCACGTCAAGAACTATAAACTCGGCGACGGTTCCTCCGAAGAAACCAGCCATGGCCCTGTGCAGAACGAGATGCAGTATAACAGAGTCAAGACCTTCTTCGAAGACATCGAGAAGCAAGGTTGGAAGGTTGCTACTGGTGGAAAGTTTGAAACAGCGCCCAAGAACGGATATTATATTACTCCGACGGTTATTGATAACCCTCCTGAGGACTCGAGAATTGTTGTTGAGGAGCCCTTTGGTACGTCCCTATCAAACGCTATGTTCCATTTACTAATGATATCAGGCCCCATTCTTCCAATGCTCTCATGGAAAGATGAAGAAGAAGTCATCGAGCGTGCCAACGACACACGTCTCGGCCTCGGTGCTTCAGTTTGGTCAGCTGACCTCGATGCTGCGGAGAGAGTTGCTAAGCGTCTTGATGCTGGAACTGTTTGGGTCAACAGTCACTTTGAGATTACGCCTATGGCACCGTTTGGTGGACATAAGGAATCGGGTATTGGCGCCGAGTGGGGCATTAATGGACTGAAGGGCATGTGTAATGTTCAGAGCTTGTTTTTGAGCAAGGTTACTGCCTAGAGATCAAGCCTTAGGTTTAAGAATGAGATCTATGGAGTTCAAAGTTGTATCTTGATGACCTGTCCACCCGAAACGTCTTGACTAAGTCCGGCTGAAACAACATATAGAGCTTTCTCATCATGAGTAACAGTAAGTGCTGTAGGTCCGGCGAGGAGTCCTTCAGACAAAACAGTCATCTTCCCCGCTGGTGTGATCTTTACTACCTTGTCCATCCAGCATGCGATGTATGCGTTTCCATGCCTATCAAGCACAAAGTCATCTGGGGCAAAGGAAGAGTCAAACTTGAACAAAACTTCATATTTCCCAATTCTGTTGCCCAACGTGTCAACCTTGACGCGGTTCAGAGTCTGGTGAGCGGTGCTGGTGAAGTAGAGATAGTCGCCAAAGGCCTTAAGCCCGTTGACGCCGGTGGGGTATAGTGCACCGGCGAACGGAGCAAGTTCTTTGTCCTCGATAGCTATTTCGATAGCACCAGTATTAGTGTGGATCCGAAGGATCTCACCGCGCATTGAATCCGCAGCGAGGATGACATGCTTCGCGTGAGGCAGGGAAGTCATTCCATTGATCGGACCGTACTCAGAGTTCTCGAAAACAGTTCGCACAACTGGCTTTAGCTTGTCCGCTCTAAAGTCCAGGATGGATAGGTTCATGGTGTTGTTATAGAGAACAAAATCTGTAAAGTTACCGCCCGCGACAGCAAAGACATCATTGCCAACTTGGGTGATACCAAAAAGACCATCGACCCCAAGGACTTGAGCGACGACCTCGGGCTTGGACGCGGTGATGTTGGGATTAAGGGAATAGACTTTGGCGGCTCCAATGGTGGAGAAGAGAAGATCGCCGTTAGGTCTGAGGGCAACGTTCTCGATCCAGTCTGGTATTTGAGCTGTAACAGTGACTTGGGGTTTGTTGGGGAAATGGCTGATATAGGAATAAACGATGAGAATGATAGGTAAGATAATTGCAAGGATATATCGCATGATGTATGGCTTTAAGGTTGAGAAAGTTAGATTCACCTTTTGAGTAGAATTGGTTGAGTAAGTTGCCTGGTACAGTTCTTGACGGACAAGGAGACTTATTTATTCAAATGACGCCGGCAATAGTGCTCCATGTTCAGTATTTGGATATTACTGGGTAGTGAATCCTTCATAGAAGCAAGCTAACCAGTTTTCGTATTCTCCTCATACATGATAGGAGAAAGCGGGGCGGATTCTTGGCTCCCAAGCATTCGAAAGCTGGTCCTGCTGTAAAGGAAGATGTATTTGAATTTTCAGTGCTTACAAATTGTAACAGTTCGCCAGGAAGGCAGACTGAGCCCTTCTGCAGTGAAGACCATTGCGGAGTTTGTACCATGATGCCTAAGTCCGTAAAATGCCAAGGTTTCTACGGAATTCAGGTTAGTGATAATCTCATCATCGACCTGATGAATCCACCAGCCATCTCAATGATCAGATCACTACTAATTATATACTACATTCATCCAATTGTGGGATACTGAGACTTAGTGATAATCATTCATCAGCGACATGACGAGATTATCAAGTTTCAACCATATTTCGATAGGAGGACACGCGCCCTTGCAATCTTGTCTTTACGTCAAGTACCAGAAGAACCAGTCCCCACGATCATGAGGGATGAAACTATTCGACTACTTTGTGATAGGTTGGACTAGTATTTGGGTTACTTTACTAAACTAATGTAAGCTTTTCGCTTCTGTGCACTCCGAGTTTGCATGTTGAAATTGCGACCATGAGGCTCGCGCCCAGAGCGACGCTGATTGCTCTGCTTCCCGGCAGAAGAGTCGTTCTCGGTAGCAGAATCTGGATGGCCTCCACCACCGTCCTCATCATCAGAACTCTCATCACCCAGGCCCTTATCATCGGTCTCAATGTCAGTTTCATCCTAAAGGTTCGAGTCAGCATCTGTCTAAGTAATCCGCAATGGTAAATTGAATTACATCTGGGAAAGGTGTCCGATTAACAGAGCTTCTTCATGTACATGATGAAGTTATTGCTAGAGGGAAGACATTGAGTACCTATTGCCAACCGGAAGTGGATGTTATACTCGTTAGCACCATATTTTAGGCAGCACATATACAGCCCCACTCTTGAAACCATGACCTTAAGTTCTCACTTCCCCTCAACACCATAACAATCACCACCAGCATCATGATCCTGTCTGAACAATCAACAGATTTTGGGCCCACTCACATCATCGATCCCGTTGCAGAGCACACGCACACAGCAATACTTCTACACGGACGAGGCAGCAACGGTCCAGAATTCGCTCAAGAACTCTTTGAAGAAACTCTTTTCTCAGATGGACTAAGCCTCTCTCAGAAATTGCCCAGTTGGAGATGGGTCTTTCCTTCGTCACGTGAGCTCTGGAGTGAGACATTCCAGGAGGATATGCCGGCTTGGTTTGAGGCTTATTCTTTGACGGATATCACGGCAAGACAAGAGACGCAGATTCCGGGGATCAAAGAGTCGACTAAGTATATCAATGGTATAATCGATGAAGAAATCGCCAAGCTTAATGCTACGAGTGAGAGAATTGTTTTGGGTGGCATCAGTCAAGGTGGAGCGGTAGCCATGTGGACTCTTCTCAATCAAGGCGAGAAGCAGTTTGGTGCTTTTTTCGGAACAAATACCTGGCTTCCGTTAGCTTCCAGTCTACAAACCTCCATGAGGCAGAGAGCAGAAATTAATGAGGACGAAGGTGTTGTGTTCTTGGCCGAGATGCTTGTCCCACCACCCAATCAAGACCAGATGCCCAAGCGTTCCACACCCCTCTTTCTCGGTCATGGGACTGACGATGCCTATGTTGATGTCGAGTTAGGAAGACAAGCTCGGGACGTTCTCACGGAGGCTGGATATTCAGTAGAGTGGAAGGAATACACGGGTGCCGAATTGGAGGGACATTGGATTAAGGCGCCGGAAGAATTGGAAGATTTATTAGAATTCTTTACAAAGACTTTCGATGGATAACAGTCTCAAAGGATTCAATTCTAGAAATTTCATGCCTGCTTCTACACCGTGAAATCGCCCATCATTCCGAGAGTCTACCTCATGTCACAACAGGATCTACCGACTCCCTCACACATTCAAAACAGCCCTGCTCCCAGTATGAAGGTTTGTTACCAGGCGCAAACTCAATATCCTCCTCATATCCTTTAAACAAGAAACAAATCTTGAACGTCGGCGCTCCAGGACCAGGAACATAGTCCTCGGCATAGAAAGACACACAACTATTTGTATCGCCGCAGAGTTTGGCGCAAGCATTGATGTTTTGTTTGAGTTCACTCTTGAGATAAACAGGCGACGAGTCGAGGTTGCCTCGGTAGACTTCTTTGCCGCAGACTTTGTTGGCGGGATACGGCGTTTTGGGTTTCCAGCTGGGGCAAGGAACGGTTGATGTTGTTGTGGCTGGGACGTCGGATGAGACAGTGGTCTCGAGACCAGAGGAGATTGTGGTAGTTGGGTTGGTTGATTGAGCAGCTTCAGAAGACAGTGTCGTTGAGAAAACAGAGGTTGTGATGAGGTCAGTGGATCTGGGCTTGCATGCGCCACCGAGCACGCCCACCGGGGCTAAAGCCAAACAACACCAAGCGAGAGTTTTAAGCGACATCATGATGGAGTCTGTTAACGAATGCCAAGAATCATTCAACGGAGAAAGTGGAAGTTTCTGTGATGAGGATTCGACTTAAATATAGGAATTAGGGGAAATTACCATACGAAGATGCGCGTTGGTTTAACTGGTTTCAGTTAGGATGACAGAAACTATCGATCTTGACACCAGAAATGGGAAAGTTCACACATACTATACACGCACTAGGAATAGTAGCAATTATATCTGGGATTGTCATGTCATTGGTCGAATTAGCTCGATAAGCAGCCGATTCAAACCCCCTGGCGAAAGCCTGTTGGCCAAGAATAAATCATTGTTTCAAATTACTAACACGTCAGAGTATCGTTCCGTCGAATTACCTATGTGGATGCATCTCCCTGCAGGTCGTCATGCCCCTTACTCTTAAAAGTTCGTCGTCTATACGTTCGTTTCCTTTATGAAAGTCCAGACGCCTGTTCAAGCAAAGATAATCCATCTCTGTAGGCCAAAAAATGCAGGCAGATGTGTCACTATCATCGTCGTCATCAAAAACCCAGGATCCCGGTATTGCCAACGGTGTGTTCTCAATTCTGTACCAGAATTCGCCAGCGAGCTGCTCAACAACTGGATCCCATAGTGCAGAGCAGTCACCTGTCAACATCCACATTGTCCCAAGGCCAGACTGGCTCTGTTTCCAGCTAACGACACCATCTGAACTCGTCATTTTATTGAAATCAATCCCTGCCTGGGTAAGATCTTGCTTTAGCATCCCGAGGACTCTACCGAGCCATTTCTCGAACGCCCCCAGTGGAAATTGCCATTGCCATATATCCTTCACAACAAGATCGATATGCAGTGCGACTAAGTCTTCCCATGTAGCGTCTTGAAAGACCTTTTGGGCTACAAGGCGCCAATGTTCCATCCAGGGCGAGCAATTAAGGCACTCATGGAAATATTGTATGGCAAAGTCTCGCAGTTGACAGCCCTCGAATGCAGATGTCCTCATTTTGTGAACATTTACTAGGCCTTGGGATATAGCTTTTAAAGCAAACTCTGGATCGATCGTTCCCCAATCGATGACGCACCAAAAGTCAGTTGGCTTCCTGGGGGAGAGAGACTTAAAATATTTCAAGAGCTTTGTGGTTCTGGTGAATTTATCGACGCTAGATTGCTCATCGATGGCAACTTGAAGCATATCTTCTTTGTTCTCTTCCCACATCTGACCAAGCTCGTCGTAATCTTCAATCTGCATGTCAATTTCTCCTTCGAAGAAGCCGAGGATAGCGTCCGATATGTGGATATCATCCACTGATATTCCCAGAGCAATCAGCCGTCTAAGCAACTTCATGTTACTGGAAATCAATGCCATCTATCCTCTATTAGCTAGAGCTAGCCTACTTTGAGTGGAGAAGGGTTAGAATTACCACTGCCAATGAATCACCGTCAGGATCTCTGTCATACAGTGATGCTTCCTTATTCATGATGGCTTCCACAACTTGGTCCGTCAAGCCTGACATGGCCCACATGAAAACACTTGTGTCCATAGGCCGAGTTATCCAAGTCCTTATCTGAATATTCCATCCAGCTGATGCTCGGCAGACTTGCAGATCCCAGGTTTTGGACACAAGCCAATTTGGTGGTTGCACCCGTAGTTGTGATGTGGACATATTGTCGACTGATTCCTGTGAGAAGTATGAGATCCTTCCAAATAGGCCTGACTGGCGCCACGGAATAGCACATCTGCCAGTCAGCCAGTTGCTGCTGCCGGGGAAATTTTGTGTTCGCTGGGCTGGAGCATCTCTAGTGACTTCGCCTTCGTCGGCACTTTCAGAAACTTGCTGCAGGCGATTTGAATCTTGCCAATTCTTCATCTCCGATATGATTATCTCTGGTTGGGCGCGCGATAACGCACTATCACATAGTACTTAGCGGCTGCCAATTACCCAAAGCTCGAACTTACATCAGATATGTCTGCTGGGACAAGGTTACCAACTGAAGCACAGATTGGAGTTGCTGCTGATGCTCCTCGATCACTTCTTTCTTCATCCTAATCTTGAGTTGTGTCACTAGCCTGCGGCTTTTTTTGGCTGTAGTCAACTGAGTTTCCATATCTCTCACTAAAGACTCGAGAGTCGCGACCGCTTTACGCGAATACTCCAGACTTCGCTTTGCAGCGGAGTCGTTTTGAACCATTGTGCGCGTTCTTTGGAATTCATCATCCATCTCTTCGATTGCAGGCGCAAGAAGCTCCAGGTTCTCGATACATCGCTGGATGCTAGCGGGAACGTCTTGGACTTCATCCCAGAGACGTTTTAATCGGATGGTGCTTGTTCCGAGTTTGCCGGCGACGCCGACTACGGTAATGATGCTGGAGGCAAGTCCCAGTATTTCTGCCATGGTCGCAGAATGAGATACTTGAAAGAGTGGCAGAACAGATCCGAAATAAGATAGAATGACCTAGTAAAGAATCGAAAGAGAATTCGAGGTAGGAGGTGGAATAAAGCAAAGAAGCAAGAGCATGTCCCCCCTTCAAGAGAGGAACAGACTGGGCTGTGAGGGCGTCAGCCACCACTTGCCGGTTGTTCTGACATCGTGTTTGAGTCTGTATGGTCTGCTACTGCGCATGGGGATTGAAAGTTGTGTGTCAATTGGTGGCCTGTTTATCCTACAGCTGCACAGGACGCCACGGCGCTCTTCTGGGCTGACTCTAAGCCTGTCCAATCAGAATCCGATTATGTTGATTGGGCTCAAAAGATCACGTGAGCTATGATAAGTTACCCCGTTGTCCATTTCTTGCCTACGGCTGTGAAAGGAAATCAAATAGACGACAATCGATCTGATTTAAAAAAAAGCATCATCTCTAAACTGCATACATCCCTTTCAACTAAATATGTAGAAGATACCCCGATATTTTAGCTTTTTCATTCGAAGTTAATGGAATATCAGTCGTAGTTATATTGTGAAAATTCGTGAAATTGAGGAAGAACCTCTCAGTTGGATGGATGGATTCAAGAACCTCCAATGGTCGGCTCGGTAAGCTATAAGAAGGATTCACCAAAGTACCGCTCGTGATCTTATCAGTCAATTATAGTTGAGGAAATGCCGCGAGAGTGGACTTGGTTATCCACCAGTAGCTACTCATACTTGACAAGGTCGATGTTTGAAGAAACCGTTTGTTCTCAATTAACGCTTCGCTATTATACAAAAGACGACTCTAAAATGCGTCTATGCCTTATTATCCACTTCTTTAACATCGTCGTCGACCACCTCCCAGCATACCTCCCAATCCACCACCCATTCGTCCACCACCCATACCTCCTCCCATTCTACCGCCGCCATTGCAACGTCCTCCTCCCATGCCTCCTCCCATGCCTCCTCCATGGTGATGGTGGTGAACTTCCTTAACAGGGCGAGCACCCATCATGCCTCCGCTGCTGCCACCGTAGCCACGTCGACTGCTGCCGCCGCCTCCGAAGCACATTTTGTAGTAGTGTGGTGTTTTGCTTGGTAAAAGGTATTTGTGTTTATGTTTGTGGTTTGCACTGGTAAGTGCTTGATGGGGTGATTTTAATTGAGTTGTGATGTCTTGGTTGTTATGTGATTGGTAAAAGTGGGTATCGTGAGAGTTGTGGATAACGGATTGTTCTTGTTCGTTCAAGACAGTGAAATTGTTTGTTGAATTGTTGTGATGAATATTAACTCGAGAAGAGGAAACAACATGTGGTATTTGTAGTTTAGAAAACTCTGATGACATAGTAATTACTCTCGCCATCATCCAACAAATCAATCTGAGAAACCTGCTTCAGAAACTCTCAATTACCGTCATGACGCCACCCGACGGTACTTTCCAGACGCCTCCAAACCAGAATCATGAGGCGCAGAGCGTTGGCACATGTCATGGTTGCTATTGCTGAAGACTTGTGGCTGTCTTTAGCCGCAAACCTTGTTGCAACGTTCAGTAGCGCCAAGCTTCAATCAACGTCACCCCTTGGCATTGCCAAGAAGGGTCTCGGCAGCCGCGTAATGTCTTGCGCTTGGCCTACGAATAAAGAGCCTTTTTGGTTTATCTAGACTCTGATCCCATAGGGTGCCAAGTACTTGGTAGGATCGGACGGTTGCATTTTGTGAAGAGATGATCTCACACTCTTGGCCAGTTCTCGGGCCCTAGGATGTCAGAAGAATTGGTCGCCGAGCATAGGAAAAGAAATAATCTGGGTTACTTTATTGACTTAGACTAACATGAGTTTCTTTGATTTCAGTAGTTTAGGACCTATTTCATAACCTTAGGATACGAAGAAGAGAAGTCTAAACGTCACTCTAAGTCCTCCCGTCATTTTGTTTCCAACACTACTATTCACGTCCCAATTTCCAATTGCCTCACGCCAACCTTTGTAAATTCTGTCAGCTTTCTTTCATATCTTCAAGCTTATTCTACATCGTTGAAAATTATGAATTGTAGGAATGGCTTATTTAGTCTATATAGTAGGCCAGGCCTGCCCGTCACCATCCGACATCAACCCAGCTGTTTGAGCGTCGATAGCAACAGTCGAGTAATTTATGAGCAGATCAATCGACTCCTCGAACCAAAGCTTGAGTTGAAGCGCCTTATAATACCTGCCAAGAGTCGTCTGTAGCCGTTGCTGGGCAATATCCCTCGCTGAGCGTCCTGTGCTATCACGTATCGACCGGTCAGCCCCGAAGTCAAGAAGCATTTGAATGCTCTTAGTAAATGGTATGTAATTCATGATGCTTTCATCGGCTTTCTCGAAGAGCCGATGAAGAGGACTGCATCCTTCATCATCGCAGGTATTAATATCAAACTGCGAGTGAAGCAAAAACAGGCGAAGAAGTCGAGGATCGCATAACCAGGTGAGATTGCAGCGAATGGGAGTCTGTTGCTTTTTTTCCCTTCGATTGTAATTGATGTCAACGCCGATGTTGGTGAGTGCGCGGAAGCTCATATAATTGAAGATCAGGAAGTGGAAAATGATATCGCCTTCTCCATCCACTTCATGGAAATCACAACCCTAGTCGCTTGTGTATGTCTTGAAACACTCCCTTAGGGAGCTGCAAGGCCAGAAAGTATCGTTAACCATACCTCGGAGCAATTTAATTTGTGTCACACAAGCGCCAAAGTCCGACACCAGCCTTCGAGCGAGCCCCATCTGATGGCGACAAAGAGCCGCGTACAGCGCCGTATCTCCGTAGTCATTTTTCCAATCCACATTGCAATTGTGCTCCTCGATGAGCTTGCAGCAGAGGGCTTCGTTGCCTGCATTCGCTGCTTCTTGAAGGAAGCCATACCTCCTAGGACCAGTCTTCGAAGCTCCAACGGTATTTTGCTTCGCAAAATATCGGACTTCATTCTCAAACAGCAGATTAATCTTTTTCGATGTCAGTAGCAGTCTGCATATTTCTTCGCGCGCGGATCCGACGGCTTTGTGGAATGGTGTGTCCCCGGAGCGACTTACCACACTGACATCAGCTCCGCAGTCCAACAAGAGCCGTACAAGTTCAACAAAACCGTTGATGGCTGCTAAATGTAGTGGGGTGTTGCCCTCGCTACCCCATTGCATGTTGACGTGTCCTTTTCGTCTTAGCCTTGACAACTTGCTTTTGGGTAGAAGCCATGTTTTTGTAAGCCAGTATAGGTCTTCCGCGCAAGCCATTTCCAACAACGATACAAGAAATGGTTGCCGTCCACGAGAGCAACAACGGCGTTGTCCTGCCCAAGCGTTGCGGTGCACTGATATCTTGCGAAAGAACCCTTTGTGCGTCTCCAATACTGTTCCTATATCTTCACAAAGCTGGCGCATGTGATAACTCCAGGAGTCCACTGCATAACTATACAGAGGTACTCGATTCAACATTTTCTCGGACATGGTAACCCCCTCGCAGATGTGGCGCTCTATAATGGGTAACAGACGATCGAGGACCTTTTTGTGCCATTCATTCCTATATTCGACGACATTAAAGGATATTTGATGCTTTTCTGGACTAAGGAGAAAGTCCTTCGCGCTCTGATGCAAGAACGTTATGCGTATTCTAGACCACTCATTGTTGGGGGTAGAAATGCTGGACAAGGCGATTCAGGCATCGCAACGACGATCGTATCCCTGTAGTTGTAGCAAGTTTCCACAGCAAAGAATATAGTCGAAACATATTCCTTCTCGTGAAAGAGCCTGACTTCCTTCGATCTGAATAGCGTCGCAAAGCTCCGACATTGCTAGTGGATGTTCGGCCAAAAGTATCCACATCAACATGCCCGAGATCCTGTCACGCCTGTCCAGTTTGATCTGCTGTATTATCCGCCCATAGATTTCGTGAAGACCCTGTGGTAGCTCAGTAAGGGCAGTTTCGATTTCACTGAGGGACTTCTGTTCTAGATCCTAGCTCATGTAGCTGACCCAGAGAAAGGTACCCTGGGCGCCTTGGCAGAATGCCTCTTCAATGCGGTGATGCAAAGGTGTTCCTTCGATGCTCTCGATCCTGGCCAAATACGAGACCCTCTCTGAGATAAAGAGCTCAACGCCATTACCCAGACTCTCAAGCTTGGTCCGAGGGAAGACTGAGAAAGCTTCCGGTAGCGACTTTGGCTTTTCGCGGCTCACAATCAAAATCTTGAGCGACAAATTTGTATCAGGTTTTCGATGAGAGCTAACCAAACTCTTCATCTTGCCTAAAAGCAAAGCCAGAGACTCTTCGTCACATTCATCAAGGGCATCCAGGATACAGTAGACCTCTTCGTCCTTGAGAGCATCCAGCATCTTCACGAAAATCCTCCAAAGAGCCTCGAAAGCGTGTTGCCGGAAAAGAATGTCCTGCTGGGTATTTCATGTTGGGATAAGAACGGAGAGTAGATGAGGATGGCAGTTGATCAGCTGACTCATCAGCCCACGAACAACATTGATAGCGGCGTTGCGAGTAGTCATTTTGATATCGCAGAAGAAGTATATGACTGTAGATTCGACTTTGTCGTTTCCAGTAACTTAGAAATGAAAATGGAAATCATGGCTTTTCCTTTTCCAGGAAGTCCAGAAATCCAAAGCAGCTCTTGCGAAGACACACTCCGTTCTTGATACTGTTTCGTCTTGGGAATCCACTCAAATGTTCCGGGTGTTCTGTGGCCTTTGACAGTGATGATGGCTTCTCGGTCGCTGACAGGGTCTGTGACAAATAGAGCTCGGAGACATCGGTCCTCTTGACTGCCGGGTTGGCATAGCGATTTGATGTTGTCGAGGAGGGAGGTAACATGGGCAGCGTCCCTCTCACTCTGGTTCCTTGAATGATATCAGCTTGTTACGAACTGCGAGCAAGGTTTGCAGCGGAACTTACAGGCTAATAATGCCTATTTGGATGTCCAATGTCGACTTTAATTGCTCCAGTGCCCCAAAAAGGCCTCTGATTTCTTCTTCCTTTGAGAGCGAAACGGTGACCCTCCATGTCTTTCGACCGAACGAATCGGAGCTGTTGAACTGAATATTCTCGAATATCGACTCGAGACAATCGTAGGTAGATTTACACTGATCAAGAGTGGATTTGATAGCGCTGACTTGGAGACTGGGCGTTTGGCGGATGCTCTCAACAACCATCTGAAGATCTCCAATCTGACGTTGCCAGTTCTCAACTTCCTGCGGTGCGTCCTTGTACCTGTCTCGGACCGTCCTCGTCAGCTGGAATATCTTGATGCTACATTCTAGAAACTGGGCGCTGGCGGCTACCGAGCCGATAACTTCGGCCATGATAGATTTATCATGAAAGAGAAGAAAGAAGTGATGCCACAAGGAAAGAAATACTCTTGGTTGATGTGGAGAAAGAACCCCATGACGAGCTGAGGAGATCCTCGTCCCCTACGAATAACATGTCGTATTCTGCCACGCCAAATAGAACATCCCTGTCACTGTGCCCCGGTATGCTTCATTTGTTGGCAACTTGCTGTTGGCTGTTGTCAGCTATTTATGTTATCAAAACGCGATTGGCAGAATGGGGGTGCACAAATAGAGCTGAGTTCTTTTCTACCTGAAGATATAACTCTAGTCATCTTTGTTTCAGCGACCCATGAGTGATCAAGCACCTGCCTTCCTCTCCCATCTCCGAACTCCTCTGCTACAGCCGTTGAAACAGGAGATACCATTCTTCGTCGGATCCATATTGCAAGCAAGATAGAATGTCACCTAGAAGGGTAGTTGTATGAGGGATCTCGTGGCCGTGGTTCCTTCAATCTTGTTAGCTTGTTTTTTTTTTAATAGTGACTGATGAGGTGCGAGACGGAGAGGCGTCAGGATGGGTATCAGGGGAATCAGCTGCTCAGATCCTCAGAAATAGAGTAAGTCAACCACTCTATTCCAGTTTAGAGTAGTCTTTGGGCTACTCTATCCTGGCGTCTCAAGTTTCACAAGAGAATCGTCCCATTACCTGCTCCCTTTAGAGTGAATGACGGATCTAACTCACGGGGGGTTCTTGATGACTATGCGAAGAGTCAAAGATGACTTCAGCTGTTCGAGTTCGTTGAACGGCGATCTGATCTCCTATTCCTTCAGGAAGGAAAGGGCGGGGCACCAGGTCTTGTTGTGGAAGAAGTCTGATTCACTGTACTGGATAGCTTCGGAAGTGTGAATCAAAGAGTTGACGATAGCTTTGCATCGATCGACGGTGGAAACGATCTCTTTTGCATATTAAAGACTTGCCGGAATACTTTCGACCAACCTTTGCAAACTCTCTACCTGCTGCTGCCAGGTTTTGATCTCCTCTGGGGCATCTCGTTATCTCTGTCGCGTTGCTTTCGCTATCTTGATGATCTTGACGCTTTCTTCGATGAACTGGCCGCCGGCGGTTATCAAGCCGACGACTTCGGTCATGTTTAGGATATCCGCTGTTAACCTATTATCATAAGACATTACAAGGATGATCGAAGGGGAAAGAACATACCGGACGACAGGCTTGGTGCGGCGAGGCCGCTGAGACAAGATGTAAGACTCTTGAGTGGAACAGCAGACAGTGGCGGATCGGGCTCATGAAGCCTTCCTATCCTGATGATGCTTTCCAGCGAGGCATGTCCTGATTCTTAGGACTCATTCTTGAATATTCTGAAGAATCTCGAACAGTGAGAAAGGTGAGGACTGTTTGGGGTGAGGGCAAAATATGCTGCTAACAAAGCGGCTGGCAGGTGACCTTTGCGACTGCCCACCAGTCACCACAGCCCTAAGTAACTTCCCGTGCTGGACTCTGCCTAGCAGATTGTTTTGTCATACCTGACGTTCATATCGACCCGATGAGAGTGGCCAGTGCAGCCCCTGATTGGTCCCATCCGCTTAGTTGATTGTTTTCGTTACCCACTCCAACCGACAACTGAGCAGCCCTTCACTTCTTCCATCACCTCCCACTCTTTTCACCATCACCAGGTGACAACATGGCTACTCAGAAGTACATCCAAATCCCCCGCGATCTCATCTTCGAGGTCTGCGGTCACGTACCATGGGTCGATGAAGAAATGGCTTCGACTCCTCATCCCGATGGAACTTCGTTTCTTCTCAAGCTTCCAACTGAGCTCCTCGCGGAGATCTTCAAGGCTTGCCATGTTTCTGACCACATCAAACTCGCTCTCACATGCCGTCGACTTGCAGGCGCTGGGGCACCTACTCTCGCTCGCCATAAGGCTGCAGCTGATGCCTATGGCGTTATCACGGACTGGCATCACTTGACTATTCCTGTCGTCCTCTTAAAGGCGATTCAAGATCCTTATATTCGCTACAACATCCGCCGCATCGAGATCTACGGCACTCGCTACCAGTGGGAGCACTGGGGAGAGTTCAGAGCTGGGCCACCTCCCACTGTCGAGATCCAGCCTACACCACCTCCTGACATGATACTCTCAACAACCTTTGAAGGTGGCGATGTCTGGCATGACTTCGAATGGCGACAAGTATTTGACAGGCCTACCTGGCAGGAGATTTGGGGTCCGGCTCATGAGCAAATCGGTCCTGATTTTGATGAAGACGATATGACCTACGCGATGTTGCGCCGACAGCGGCTTGGAAAGTATCAACAGATCATCATTGGTCAGCCGTTTCTCGCCCTGATGCAAGTACTTGGTTGGTTTGCACCCGAAACACTCGCCGTTCTTGACCCGATGCAAGTGAGGCCCAAATGGGCAGGAGACCTGCTTGCTGCTGGCAACGACAGTCTGCTCAAAGCGTTGCTCATCTCCATTTGCCCCAGACTGCATATCTTGAGACATGCTAGCTGCAAAGAAGACAACGAAAATGGTCAAGGATTGTAAGCTGGAAAGGTCTCGGCCTCCGTTTGCTTCAGATACTAACCTTTTTCTAGCGATATCATGTACTGGCTGGCGCGAGTCATCGCCAAGAGCCGGCGACGAGGCGTTTGGGCACCAGGCCTCCAAAGCCTACGAGAAGTCTCCATCGGCGTCCGTACAGGCCTTTGGTTTGAAGATCGCAACTTGAGCGGCTTCCACCAGGCGTACGTCTTCCGTAGCATCATGCTACTTCCCGGTCTCAAGTGCGCCTACTTTGGAACTATCAACCTCGACGGTGGAAATGTTTCAGACTATGAAAACGACCCAGAAAACCCTCCCCAGTTTGCAAATCTCACTGCCTCCTCTCCTGTCGAAGAACTCTTTATCGACCAGTTCGTCGACGTCTTTCACCAGGAGGATAATGGTTATACCGCCCAAGATGTCATGGAGCTTCTGTTCGTTCCCAAGAAACTCAAATGTCTTACTATTCGCGGGGGTCTTCAAATCCAGATGACCGACGAGCTCTACGACCAAGCTCTATACATGTCCATGCTCCATCTTCGCAAGCATCTCACATCCGTCATTGAGTACAACTGTCGCCTTCGACCAGATGAGCCCACTTGGAACTGGTTCAGCAGAAACGACCAAGTGCGAAAGCTCTACCAGGGAAGACTCGAGCACATCACGATCAACGCCGTCAACCTCATGAGCATGCCCCCTGGCACCAGACCCACAATCCCACAGACTGCAAAGGCAATCCTCATTCAGAAAAGCTATCACGATGACGAAGAGTTGGGCGAGGATGGAATGAGGCGTTTGGAAGAACGGTTGGTCTCGCACGTAATCGAATGTGAGGGGGTTCTGAAGGCCATCCACATTGAGCAGCAGCCTCATCCCGACCACGGGATAATCGATGGCTATGAGTTTGAAGAATTGCTGAACTACTCGGACCATTTTAATGTGGATATCCATGTCAAACAGAATTCCAATACCCCGTTGCATCAACTTCAGTTTCCACAGCCACCTCCCATGTCGATGCCTTAGAAGAGGAAGGCTGCATACAGAGTGGCGTTTGATCCATTGATGGGTCATGAGACTAGGGGACAGTAATGGGCTGAAAGGCTGGGGTAAAATAATGAATTGAAATACTATTGAGAGTTGTATGAGAAGTATTAAAGTACCTTGAGTCCCAGACTAACCTGGCAAAAAGTGACTGGAGTTTGCAGAAGTTTGCAGAAATTCTAGTGACACACAGGAAGCTACTTGTGGGTGAATCTGATTAGTGAAGTATCCTGAAGTGAAGAAGCAAACTTGGCCAAGATTGTAAAAGCTAATTTAAACATACAAACATTTCTTGTCTTCGCCTTTTTCCGCAATCAAATTGCAAAGTAACCAGGACTTCCAAGCCACCAGTACTCCACCAGTATCGATCGCCGCCTTCAGTAGCCTTCGGCATGAAGTTGAGCCGAGATTTTCTCTACTAAGAACTTCCAACTGCAATGCAACTTCTCTCCTCGGTCAACGTCGAGTGCGGTATAACATCTCAAGACACATTGACTAACCCATATCTTAAACATGCAGCAATCGTCCAGAGACCACAGCATTATAAGCCTGTCCTGAAGCCGAAGTTGATATTATCCTTGTCCGCGGGCTCAAAGGACAGCCCAAGTCGTCGAGATCCCCAGATGGGCTACTGCGAAGGCCGATATCCACCGGGTCGGGCCTATATGTCTCCATCAGGATGTTAGAAGAGTTGGCCGCCAAGAGTATAAGAAATGAAAGAATCTAGTTACCTTAGGCTAGGACATAGAAGACTTTATTATTATGCTCTAAGCCGTAGATGGTTCTGTCAAAAAACCTTGCAACAATTATTGTCTTCATTTGTATCTTTGTTCGTATCCTCTTTTGGTGGTTGACGAACTGCTCGGATCTGCTCACACCATTCATGATGCTGCGGATGAAGTTGTGGCTGTAATTCACACCAGCACAAACGCGAATGTCCTGGCTGAACTGGCACGTTGGTCTCGCCGTATGGAGGGTAATGACGAGGGTTTATGTTGAACTCGTGACGGGCAACAATCTTATCCTCGACCCAAACCCTCCAACGCCCCCTCTGCCACGTCCAGCCGTTATGGTCCCTGTAGAGACCTGGCTTTGCCATATCAAACTCGACCACCGCACGACCGAGGAAGCCGACCTCATGTGACCTCATCTCATCGGTCACATGATATCCGACTTCAGAGATAAACCCGGGAAATAAAGATTCGAGCCCTTTCCTAAGGACCGCGACTGCCTTCCTGTGACGAAATTTGAGTCTGGACTCATTGGATCGCCAAGGCGTGACGATGATACAGCGTGGGTTTTTGGTACAGTGTAGGGGACCTGGATCTCCGTGTGTCCCCACGAGACTGGTGAGGCTCAATACACAGCCTCCTTCCGTGCCGTCACGCAGAGCGCCCCAGATGTTCTTCTCGATCTCTTCCGTTGGTTTGCGCGCGTGATTCTTGTCGCAAAACGCGGGGCTTTCCCAGATGTGCGAAATATACGCCCCTAGTTCGGAAACGATGATGATAGCGGTGCAACCGTATAAGCCCTTGACGCCCGCTGCGCCTCTGCGACCTGGAGCTGGAGCACCGTACCAATGCCCAGAAGTATCTCCGCACTGGCTTACCCACGTAGGGATGAGTGAAGCGACGTACCAACCGTTCAGGCCCGTATATGCGTTGCAAGGTCGAGTGTGCGTTCGTTTGTGTACTGTCTGTCCTTGGGGTGCTTCTGGCGGGCAGGAGCATGGTGGAGAGACCGGGGGGTTGATAGGTACTGGTAGCTGATAGTCGTATATCGAGACAGGTACAGGACCGAGTTGGAACCATGCTTCGAGATCGGACATTTTGCCGCCCCGTCCCGGGCCAGGCCTCTTAATGCAGTCGTTCCCGCCTTGACAGACGCGTCGGGCAGGACAAGGATTCGTATTCCGAAACCGGAGGAATATTTGGACCAGCTTACCATGCCCGAGGTTCTGAACAAGGTACCAAATATCCTCAACATAAGGACTGGCCCCGAGTCGGTCAAGATACGGCATAAAGTCGGCTTCGGGTAACCTGTATCGAGGACAAAATAAACCGTATGGCGACATTGTCGGAGGCGCAGCCATTGTTATTGGATTCGTATAAGGAATAGACATTCAGTCTAGTTGGTAAACTGGGAATAGACCATGTTGTTGATGAGGTTGTAGGTCAAGTTACAGCCGAGTAAATAATCATTGATTCAGGTCACATCTTTGCAGACAGCACATCACTTCCTTCCTATGAACTATATAATGCGCTGATTGAAATTTTCCCAAGAGAGAGTCCTGGTGGTGCGAAATCTGCACACTCGAAAGTATCATGACCATGTAATCCACATCTCCCTTCCAGTCTCCAAACTCAAAGTCCCGTCAGGGTGTCAGAAGGATTGGCCGCCGAGAGCATATGAGACAAAAGAATTTGCTCTCGTATACTGGCTTAGACTCGCAGTTAGACTTCTGCATCATCGCATTCTAAGCTTTCGCGGACGAGTCTTCTCATTGCGTAAGGGAATAAGGGAGATCATGACTCCAATGCTTGCACGGAATCTTTTTCTTGCATAGCAGCAATCACACCCCTCATCTCGTCACCAACAAGCTTAATGGGCCAATCTCGAATCTTCATCCCATAGTAACCTTCCAAACTTGGGTCCGCGCCTCGTTCCAAGAGCCACTTCACCCTCTCGACAGCACCCGCCATGATAGCAACTTCCAGCGGATATGGGGGAACCATATGACGCGAAACAATCCTATCGTTCACTCCAGCACCCCTGCTCACTAGAAGTTCCATTACAGGTATCATGGCGACATCGAATTCCTTTGTTGGCTCGTGCTTTTGTTGCCAAGGATTCGTCCCTGTTTGAGATTTTTGAGTGTCAGTCATACAGTTTAAATCAACATAACGGCGGGTTCATACTTGGTGGACAGACTCCTGCTGCGCAATATAGCGGTGCCCCGTTAGAGATTTTCGCGCCGGCGTCAAGCAGCTTTCGGACCAGCTCGACGCTGCCCGTCCTGGCGGCTGCTTCGAGTGATTCGCAAGAGTTTTTGTCGGATTCGCCGAGACGATCTTCGAAGAGCTTTTGGCAGCCCAAATTCGGGTCGGCACCCTGCGCCAGAAACCAGTCGATAAGCGAGGCATCCTTGGTGCCGATAACTTTGGGGAGGAGGACTTCGCCGTAGAGACCTGGCGTGTTGACAGTCCAGCCGTGCTGCGTAAGGGCTTCAAACATGAGAATTCGCTTATCTGTTTGTGCTTTCAGAAGGACGAGAGTTGGGATTTCTCGCGGAATAGGTGCACCAGATTCTAGAAGGAACCGGGCCACTTCGACTTTGCCGTGGACCAAGGCATTGTCGAGGCCTAGAACAAGAACGCGCGGTGTACGACGTTTGGAACTGACGGCTTCTTGAAGGTTCTGTAAGTCACCATTTCGACATGCTGACAGGAATTGGCTCAGTTCGTGAGATATTGCGAAAGAGGGGGGCTCGTCTTCAGGCTCCATAGGGACGTCGTCGTAGGGATGACTCATTTGGCTGGCTCGGATCGGAGTGCTGGCCGTCTGGTTGTCCATCATCGTCTTTAGTTCGAAAATGGATAAGGGCGCACTTTGTTGTCCTTGTAACGCCGCCATCTGTTGCCGTTGTCGTTGCATGAATGCCTGTTGGGCTCGTCCTTCTGGAGAAAACATTGCCTAAAATTGCCTCAGGACAGGTCTATGTTGGCGTAAAATGAGCAAATTGTTTGGTCTGTTTTGGGAGGCTCTGGAGTATTAGATTCTAAGAAATGTACATAAAAGACAACACTTTCATCTTTTCCATTTGTTGAACGTGGTCAGTTCTTCTGACTGTCATGGCAAGCAGGTTACTGCCTGTGCTGACTAATGCTGCTAGAGCGTTTCAGGTAGGTACCTAGATTGGGAAGAAGCATCACGATGGGTGTATTATTGATGGAGGTCGGGAAATAGCAAATAATTACTCCTTTACCCGTTTGAACAAAACTGATCACAAGTCTTTTCAATACCATTTCTTTTGTGATGTAACATCGTCGTATCATCACTTTGTTCTCGAATTGTGTTATTAACCCAATGTAGAATCCCGAAGCAGCAAAACGCCTTTATCCATGCACAAAACACCACGCAAGCCCATTAATCATGCCTATTCTCATCCATTTCCAGTCTCCTCTTATCACAGATATCCATACCCTCCTCCAGGCGACGATCCCATTCCACCAGGAGCAAGTCCACCACCAGATGCAGTCCCCGAAACACCTCCATAAACACCACCATTGACTCCTCCATTCGGTCCTCCACTGACACCTGAGTAAACGCCGCCGTTCACACCACCATAGAGACCACCGTGGGGTCCTCCGACGCCTAATGATGCACTGCCAGGGCTGTATCCGGTGCCGTAACCGAACTTGTCTTTCTCGGCTTCCTCTCTTGCACTGGCGTCGCTTGAAAATCTGCTGTTTTGCAGTCTTGACGTGGCTACTGATGTTCTTTTGCCGACAGTTGTAGGTTTTGGTGGTGGTAGGTCATCTTGTTCTTTGTCTTTTGAGAAAAGGTTGAATAGACACATTGTTTTGTAGGTAGGTAGGTATGTATGTTTAGAGAATGCAGTTGAAAGAGCAAAAAGACGGGACAAAGTCAATTATTTAAATGACCGCCCAAATCAATCAGAAACGACCAAGGTTTTCCGCAGCTTCCCAACCACGCGTACCTGCTTTAAAAACCGGGTCGGAGTGGGCTATGACGATCATTAATAGCCTATGATAAGGCCTGCACCGCCCCAGATTGGTCCCTGATTTTAAGCACAGCCCTCGAGAACCCCTGTATTTCTGCTTAGCTGAAGGCTTGGACATGATCATGAGGCGGTCAAGTCCGAGATCATGGCGCTTAAGAATTGTGCTTCAAGAATTGGAGTTCCAGCACTTTAGAATATACAGACAAATGCATGAATTGATGTCAGAACTTGTGCAACTGGACTGGAGGCTGGGACGGTGACTGCAGGGACTTAACCTTAAATTAGTGGGGTCCTTGAATGGGAGGAAGTAACAGTTTCAGTGACATACTTTCCAAAGTTTAATTGTTGATACTCACATAGCTGCAATCTCGCCAAGTGAATAAAGTTTTCATCCTGGTTTCATCGAGGCATTCCCAGCACACGAAATACTCTTTTCGTATAATTGGACCAACCGATCTCAGGACAAACCGATCATCATCATCCTATACAGGGTAGAATAGAACAGTCAGCCATCCTCGGCCAAAATCATGCAAACTGGAATTCATGTTTCTTGATCTTGAGCATGTTAGCACTATATGTTGAAGAACAACCCATCAAAGCCGCCACTGTTTAAGATCACTCTTGACTTTGTCGATTCGCTGAACTGGATTGCACATCCTTTTTCTTTTCGGACGGTTTGCCAAACAAAAACCCAGCAATGCCCGATTCCTTGTCTTTACCGCTGCGCCTCGGCTGTTTCTTTCCAGGCAAAGAATCCACCGTCACGACATCGGGAGTTCTGCGGCTTTCAGGATCATGAGCACGTTTAAAAGTAGAAGAGCGAGGAAGCCCAGGAACAACACGAGGACGCGGCCGAGCACCACCAACAGGACTCTGGCTAGGTAAAGCCGGCATTCCATCCATTGGCCACATTGTCATAGTAATCGCCATATCCGGCTGAATCACCTCCTCCCATACAGAGGGCAGTATGATTTCACCGTCAGGGCCTATCAGGTCGTAGTGGCCCACCATGACATGAGGACCGAGTACATCAACTTGCATAAATGCTTGCTTGATAAGATCCTCCATACCCTAAGATGAAGTTAGCAGTGGTCTTTTATTCACTTGGCTTGACATTTGGGTTTGGTACCTGCCAAGTGTTGCAGAGATGGAATGGGAAGGCAAATTTGCGACCGACAGCATCCTTGAATCTGACAGGGGCTTTGTCTTCCATGTTCTTGGAATTGTCAAGTCGTTTCTTTGTATCCTCCCCGATCCTCTCACCGAGCTCTTCTGCCGCCCTCCTCCCGGTGACATTCGTTGTACCTATAGATTCAATGCCTTTCTTCTTCTCCTTTTGGACATTGTTGAGAAAATTATCGTCTTCCTGTGCCAGAATTCCTTTTATCAGAGACTCCAAATTGTTATCTGTGAGATCGCCCGTTTTGCTAGAACCTTTTCCGGCTAAAATGGCTTCTGCTATTTCCCTCGCTTTCTCAATCTTACGGGCCTCATCCCCTGTTGGCTCATTCATCAATTTCCTTATTCTCTCCATCTGGTCCGGCGTAGGCGGTTCGTCGATGATAGATTTATATGTTCCTTCGTCTGGATCAACCCCCGCGCCTTTACCTTGAACGGTGGCGGCAGGCGGGTCATGCGACTGCTTTCCTATAGCTTCCTCGTTACCGGACCCGTAACTGATGGAGGACTCTTCGTCTGATAAGCCAGAGGCGTCCCTCACCTCTAACCCATCGATTGCAAGCGGTAGTGCTTCAAGTGCTAGTTGCTGCAAGTGTCTAGAGAGATGACGACTGAAGCTCTTCGCATTCACCTTGGTAGATTGCGGCTCCCAGTCGGCGCAAAGCGGACAGTCGTCTGAGCCAAAAGATTTGATGGGACGTTCACAAGTCTCTAGGATTAAAGGCATCTGTCCTTCAGTTACCATGCCCGCGTGGGTGTTGTTGAGATGCTTCTTCAATTCTTCCGAGCTTTGAAAGGTTATGCCGGGCTGGCTGCACCAGTTGCAACTCCACTGCAAGCGATGGATAGTACATTCGTGTTGAAACCACTCAGCTCGAGTCGGAAATGATTTGCTGCTGATTGTACAATCGTTGAATGTGCAAACATATGGTTGTAAATCGGTGAACACATGTCTCCTAAATATTCATGTCAATAAAGGAGTTACTACGTGGATTAGAGTTACTTACTTCCACTCGTACCGATTCGCCACGTTCTGGATAGTCCGACAGTACGGGCATTCAAATGGCTCTCCATAATCCAATTGTACCCCATCTAGAGTCATATCCGAAAGATCAGGAATAGAACGTCCTGTCTTTGAGCCGTCGTCCAGACTGAGAAACGAAGTCGCAGAGGTAAAAACTGATATACGGCTGCTGTCTCCATCCTGTGGTGTCTGATTTGTTCCGGCAGAGTTGCTTTCTTCTTGAAAGGTCGTGGCAATGATAGTGGCTGTGTCGGCTGGATCGGAACTTTTGACATCTCTTTTTGCGAGACTTTCACGATGGTGTTGTCGATATTGTATAAGCCTCCTTTGTCGAGTGATATTATTTCCCAGGCGTCTTGCGAGCGATTGGTTGGATCTGGCTTTGGGAAACTTGTCAGTTAGATAGCTGATGTCGGGTGAGTTCTCCAGAGCAATTTCTTCAAGTTCAGGGAGTCGCCCTCTGGGTCGTTGTCTTCGAATCAGTATTGACAAGCCGAATAGATGGTTAATTGCTGAACGGACACTGAGTAACAGCTCGTCTAGTTCGGTAGTAGCGTGGGTACCGCTGCCATCTTTGGACGAGGTTGATCGATTGGGGGTGCTCTTATTCAGTATGGCCAATGCTGCAAGGATCAAAACTGTTGGCAGTGTTCTTTGGCTTTGCATGCATGACTTACCTCTCTCAGCTGAAATCTCAAGTCTTTCCAGCCCTGAGGCAACGCTTCTTCGCATGAGGGGCGCGTCTCTTAGTCTTTGATCGAGCGACTTCATGGAGTTTGCCGGCTGAAGAGCCCCGAGATTTGATGCCCAGATTCTGAACCGGCCCTGCTCATCTTCTAAAGTAACGCTTAAACTACCCCAGTTCAAAGCCTCGGCGTATTTGACTATTTGCTCGAGAGAAGCTTCGCTCTTGTGGCCCAAATCAGAAAGCGTAGGGACGGCATGAGGATGGCTATGTTCCTTCTCCATGTTGAAAATGACGTTTAGTGATTGTCTTTTGAGTGATTTTTGAGAAGCAGGTCCTTCAAGGTATGCAGGCAAAACAACACAATCAGTAGTTTGATGAGACTCTTAGTCCTGAAATGAAACTGCCCATGAATGAAGCAGGAGCACGATAGGCTACCACTTAACAGGTTCCAGGAAGGTAGTAGAGCCAGGTAATTTACCTGGGATCTGGCAACCATCCCCTGCAAATTGATTACGTGAGATAATATCTTGTGCGGCTGAACTATTGACCCCGCACGAGTAAGAATGATATTATCATCGACGTCTGATTACTTTCATCCATATAACTGTGTGATTTTGTTCATGTAACTCGAGACCTACCATGTCAGGATTTGAAATTGCTGGCGTGGTCCTCGGACTCTTCCCAATCGTCTGCGATACCGCCAAAGACCTACGCGGTGTCTTCCATGATGTTCAGTCTTGGTGGCGTTTCGAGAGAGAATTTGAAGATTTTATCTTGGAAATTGAGAAACAGCAAATCGCCTATTCTCAATTACTCGAAATCCTATTTGATCCGCTCCATAATCTATCGCTAACGGAGCGGGAGGCTCTCGAGAGCAATCCGAACTCGCCTCTTTGGTATGATCTCCGCATCCAGGCAGTGTTAAAGGATCGGGTTCGTCAGAAATACATGGGATGGTTCATGAGGCAGCTGGGCGATATCAATGATGCTTTGAAAGAACTACTTGCTTTGTTACCCTTAGAAAAGGTAAGAAGTTAGTTCCGTGATGAGTTTTGGTTGGAACTATCAATACTCACAAGAAATTTAGGCGTATCATTTGGATAGTAGTAGTTTGGAAAGCGCCTTGTTCCGAATCAAAACAAGCTTCTCTCACAGAAAGAACGAGCTCCTCGACAGGATAGAAGCTAGAAACAAAGATCTATACGAGTTCCTCGAGAGGGCTTCCCATATCCAGCATTCTCGAATCTCTACGACAGCACCCAAAAGCAGCACAAAGATCGTATCATCCTTTCTCGAATTCCAGGGCCAGGCGAGAACCATTTTCAGTGGCTTTCAACGGCACTGGGCATGTAGCTGCAATTGCAACGGTCTTCATTCGTGTAGCATCTCTGCACAAGGGTCAGATTTGAAAGCGCTCTTTGATAATGGCACAGAGACCAAACACGTCAAAGTTGAGATTGAAGTAAAAGGAAAGGCTGTAGACGTGGAAAAGGATGCACATACCGCAACAAGTCAAGAAAATGTGGATAATCTGAGACATCAGGTCTTGATCAAAAACAAATCGAAGAGATTGAGAGAGCAAGGTCCAAAGAGTCTGGTTAAACTCATAGCGTCAAGCCTTTCGGCCTTTTCAAACCCAGCAAACGTAGAGATGAAGAGTAACTGCAACCAAGGACTTGAAAGACCAACTGAGAAGCTCAAGAAGAGGTATGTGCGTTGTTATGAATGAAGCTATTGCTAATTCAATTCAGTATCAAACAACAAACAGTCCGATTTGATTCACCTTCACCACCGATTATCACTACCACGGTACTCTCTTCCGATTCTGGCCGTTGCGAACAAGCAATCGAAGATGTATGCCTGGCAATCAAGAATCAAAGCCAAGAGTCTTGCCTCGGTTTCTTGAAGCTGCCAGGTGAGAACTTATACTTACACATTGATCCGCCTGGGCAAACGCAGATTCTCAAGAGACAGACTCTGGAGGAATTCATGAGCGCAACACCGCGACGAGCTTCTCGGCTTGAGTTGGGCATGGCGGTCGCTACAACGGTCTTAAAGCTTGGTCCATCATGGGTCCCGGAAAGCTGGCAAAAGTCCTCACTCGTCCTGCTACAAACTCCTGGTTCTGTCCCACAGCCTTACATCTCGCATCCATCGATCCAAACAGCGTCACCCTCATCCTCAGTAAAGACCAAGGCAACCCTATTGGCCCTTGGTATCATGCTACTAGAGCTGCTCTTTTGTGACACGCTCGAGCGCCAGCCGTTTCGAGCAGATTATCTTGGTAACGGTGGACAACCCAACGATATGACGGACTTTTGTACAGCTATGAAATGGCAAAAAATGGTAGAGCAGGACTTCGGGGATAAGCTTGCCCATGCCATTGAGAGCTGTGTGAAATGTGCATTTGAACCAGTGGCAGATCTGAGTAGCTTGGCATTTGTACAGGCCGTGTGGACAACAGTCGTAAAACCGCTTGAGGAGTTTCTACAAATCTATAGTAGTAGGGTATGACTAGAGCATTATGACGGAGTTGTTGATGTCATAAAATCTCACACAGCCACATTTCTACTATTTCACTTCGGCAGACCGGACACGTCGGGATGGTAATCACGTGATGACGTTGTAGTCGGGGACTAGATCAAAAGAGCGACTTCATACAAGACCCCGACATCTCGGCTACTCCCTTGACATCTTTAGACCCCAAGCCACAAATCACCCGCCATAACTCGCTACTTTCTCAAATATGGAGGCTCCAGGGGAAAAGAACCTGCAGCACCAGGTCGCATGCTTTAGTTGCCGCGCTTCTAGACAGAAATGCGATCGGCAAGATCCTTGGTAAGTTGAGAAGGGGTAGATCCACATCAACATACTAATGTTGGCATATAGTTCTCGTTGTTCCATGCATGATAGGGTCTGTAAATATCCTGCTCGTTCGAATCGTGGTCGTAAACACGGAAGTACAAAGTAGGTCTACTCAGTTCGAGATATACATCAACCTAACCATCCTCAGTAAACCGGACAGCGTGGACAAACTCCTCTCCCGCATTGAAGAAAGTGGCGCTCGGGAAGAGATCATTGCAGCGTTGTTGAACACTAGTCTTCCAAGTCCAAACACAACTGTTTCCATACGCGGAACACCTTGGACTCAAGCTCAGCCTAGCCGTGACACATCTCAGCCGCGACCAGGCACACCAGAAGAAGATGACTTAGAAAAGCCAGAAGATCTGATCTCACCGCTTAGCATTGTTACTACTGCTATTGCAACTAATACTTCTGCTCAGTGTGAGAGGTTGAGGTCGCAGATGCCGATGCAACCGGGTATGAGAGAGGCTATCATGGCACCGATCAAAGAGAGACTTGGTGCTTACTTCTGTGAGTGAGACGTATTCATGAAATTTAAGTTTGTAACTGACATTCAAAAGCTTCACAGAGAGCCCAGCAGAAGGACTGGGACGTTCTGGCCACGCAGTCGGTCGATTGTCCGTTCAAGCTAGAAAAGGCTACTTGCGATCCACTTGCGTCTCGGTTGATCGACGATAGCGACGCAGCTGTCTATTTCCAGCTGTAAGTCAAACTTATTTCGATTAAAGCAATTTTTTAACTGACAAAACAGTTTCTTTCAAACTCGAAATCCACTAGTAGGTCTTCTCGACGCTACATTACACACCTTTGAATACGTCTACGCCAACTCATTTACTCTATTCTCCGTCATCTGCGCTCTTGGCTGTGCCATGTCAGCACGTCCCCGAGATAGAGCCATATATCCGGTGCTGATAAACCTTGCCAATGGTAACGTCAGATGGTCTATCGCCTCTGTGGTTAAATCGCTTTCAACTATTCAAGCTATCGTCAATATGCAATACTGGGCACCGGTGTCCGCGAGACAAGTAGAAGATACTTCTTCGATATGTCTCAACCATGTAAGTCGAAGTCTATAATATGTGCCGAGAGTCGTGAGCTGATATTGTCAGGCAATTCAATTGGCCAGAGAAATGGGGATCGACAGATCGGATGTTATAAGAGAATACGTCAACGCAGAATGCGAAGACCAAACACCTGAATTTAAAAAACGATGTATCCGTAACTACGAAAGAACCTGGCTGCGAACTCTCATAGCAGACAAAGGGTTCGGTATTATGAATGGAAGACTTAATTCAGTGAATTGGAAAGATATTCCTCGTTCTGCAACAGAATGGTGGAAGTCTTCCCTGGCTGAACCTACGGACCGTATGTTGAGCGGCATCATTGAGATTCGACGACTCTTGGTAAGTCACACTAACCATTCTGTAGTAGAGAAAGTCAAAGCTAACGTCGAAAAGCTGAGCCAAGTTGACAAACGAAAACAAGCCTCCTCTACACCAACAGCGTCTTCCATTCTTGAATGGCATAAAGAAGCCTACGACAATCTAACTCGTCTCCGCAACGAGCGTTGCACCCCAGACGGATCCCCATCAGCAAAATCGCTCCCCGTTCTTGCATTTTATATGGATCACAGCATCTTAGTCCTCAACGCCCAAGCCCTTCGAGATATAGAGTCCTCCGTTGCGATCGACAATAGTGCATCAGAAGCCTTGCTAAATGTCGAAAGAAAGTCAATCGAGGTAGCGAGTCGCGCTTTGCATTCCCTGGTAGCCGATAAAACGATGATTGAACTTGCTCTTGGCTTCCAGAATAATCAGTATCTTATGATCTGCCATGCTATGACAGAAATCCTACGAGTTCGTCCCACTTCTACAAATCTTATCTCTCCATACTTACATGCAAACAGGCCATAAAACGAGGTGCCCTTACCACGGAAGAAATTACCGCCGCAGCAGAAAAAGTCATAGGAGTGATCCCGCTTCTCGACAACATAGTCCAGCTCCTCCCGTCATCCTCAGCAGCACACCTGTACTTCGACCTGGCGCGCTTCTTCGCTTGTCAAATTGATTCATTGATGGGTGCTTCTGATCCTCAGGAGATGCGTGAGACGATTGACTCGGGCATGTTTACAAATGATTGGTTTAAATCCATGGATATGGGGATGCCGGATGTTTATACCATGTTGGATATGGGATATCTGGAGATGGATTCGATGATGGTTGATACTGATAACCTTCTCGGGTTGGATGATTTGGGGAGTATTGGTTAGAAGCCGTACTTGCGTATCCAAGAGTTCGAAGAATGGAGCTCATGTACATTAACATAAATCCGAGCCTGCTTCATTACGCCAACAAGATATGAAGGCAGGGTATCTTGGAATTCGAAACAACTGGACAGAACTTGGTCATGCAGGTAGATGGTGCTAAGGTCTTTGAGAAAACAGGGTGGGGATGCGTAGAAGACTGAAGCGCAGAGGTGAAAGGTTCTCAGGTTCTCAAGTGATCAGATTGTATGTGAGTAGGTAGTGACTACAGTCTCCAGCCACGGTCTTTCCAAGAAAGTGGGTGTCGAGCGATCTCGCCGATGGGAGACATCCTGTAGTACTTGCCGTAGGTTTCTATACTGTCATGTCCTTCGTGGCAGGGAAGCAAGGGAGCCTTGCAGAGGTCTTCGAAGTCTTGACTACGACCAAAGCATCGCGGTTCTGAGCGGCATTTTGCTTGGCTATCGTATCTCGTAAGCGTGTGCTGTGTCTTGCGGGCATCTACCGGAGGGTCTTTGTTGTAACAGGCAGCTTGATAGGAATCTTGATGTTGCCTAAAAATAATGAAGATGTGTTAACTGCATAACTCTTGTTTGCCCTGTCAGGGTGGATACTGAAGGAAAAATTCCCCTAGGACTCAGGCTGCAGATATAAAGTAGTCTAAGTGGTACTCTGATCTTACATAAAATGACCAAACCTCTCGTCTATTTCTCTCTCGGGCGACTCTTCTGACAACTTGACACCTGAGGTCCGAATTCACGAAATGCCTTACCTCCTTCCGGTCTTTTGTTCTTGCTCCTACAAGCAGTATTTAAAGGGAAATTAGAAAGAGAAGGAACCACGGTGTATATTTCGGGAGACGGTATCTGTAATCATGCTAAAGGGGACCTTCTCTTCCAGTAGCTGAGAAAAAAGCAACTTCCCCTTTACATCCCATTCTGACCCTGCTCATCATCTCACAAACAACGGCCCTTCTTACGTTACGTGCTGCTCTCTTGTACAGTGACATACAGAATGTCGGTCCACGCTTCCAAAGGTCAACAAGAACCACTAGTTTCCTAGTCGTCAACGAAACCGCCATTAGACATTTCGCCACGGTCCTCCAGTAGGAGACTGGCAAACATGACAAAAAGTATGCGTCCCTTAGCAATGGGGGACCAGCACTCAAAAACTCGGCAATTGGTCACACAATTGGCAGCGAGAGATCTTAAAGCGCCAAGCATCCATGGACTCTGACTGGGGTGAGTCTTTCAATATGGGCACCATAGACACGCCACAAAACTAACGAGTGCCAGTGTGAATATCTCTTTGAACGATCGGACGACCTAAGGCCAACGTGTGTGCGAACTTCGAAAGCAAGCAGCCAAAGGACAACCCCTTGGCCTCCATGCTCAAGCTCGGGCTACCTCCCCAGTAGCTCTACCTAGGCTTCCTTCGCCGCTCTCCTCGTGCACCCTACAAGTTGAATTCCCGCATCCCCGACCAGCAAGCCACCACGATAGCCCAGGCCACTGAAACGCAGAGGCATGAGCGTTCAAGTTACACCAATGCGGCATTCCATCGATCAATCAACAGTAAAAGAGCTCGTTTGAAACGCCAGACATCAATAAACTCTGAGTTTAAGGATGACTACCTCTACATAGTCACCCGAAAAGCCGAAAATGCAAAGGTCGAGCGCAATATTGGACATCGAAATTTCAGCAGAAACTTTGAGTCACTCGAGCGTTGGAAGAACCATCCGGATGCACAGGCACTAAGATTGCATGAGAATAAGTGGACACAATGGGCCTGTATCATAAACAAGCGCAAAGAATGACTGGAGAACCGCCTTCAATCTAGCTGGGAGCCTTCTGGCGAACTTTTTGAAACGACAACGCTGGGCTAGATCTCCCCGGTGGCTCGAACAGGAGTGCCTCAAACGAAAGGCGGACTCCAAGAAGAGTATGGTTGAGTTGCTTTGCCCGAGACCCTTTAAGAAGGGCCCGTTATACTGTTCTGTGGCAGGGGTCTGGGAAACTCCAATGACATGAGGGGAGTGCACCTGTCTCCATACAGGCAGGCACCCTACATGAAGGAGATCTTTGGCGATAAATCATCTCGAGAGCTGTCTTCTCCTCGTGGCAGGCTTCTCCTGGACCAAAGGATCGAAGAAGCTCTTGACAAAGGATATATTGGTACATGGAGGGCTTTTTGTGGTCGAGGCTCGTCCAAGGACCTATTTTCTGCATGAAATGGCCCTTTTTTATGTAACAGCATCGACAATCATCACTCCTTCTCAATAAACTATTACTAAGTAACCTTTGAGTTCAGGTTCGGTCTCTCCACTACAGGTGGTATGCTTAGTCTGCTCACCAGCTTCCAGGAGCAAATTTACCAGCCTCCAATGTTGTTGGCGGCAGGCCAACAGTATGAGTTCCTCAGTATCCCAAATTGGCTGGTCATATCGGGCACCGCGCTCAATTGGAGGTCGAGCAAAGTCGCAGAATCCGTGAGAAACCGCCCAGTACAAAGGCGTGTTAAGGTTTTCGTCAAAGGCATCGATATCGGCACCATGGTCGAGGAGTACCTTTGTTGCTTCTGGGCTATTCTCCAAGACTGCACAACGCAGTGGTGTCGAGCCTTGGAAGTCACGCTGGTGGACAATGGCACTCAACGTGTTGCCATGTGTGAAGTATTGGACAAAGCGACTGCTTGGCTTTCTGAGTAAGTCAAACATATTGTCTTGAGTTAGCCCGATCGTTAATGTATGGGAACAGTTGGCCGCTGGGAAGCGTGACGATTGTCTAGCTGGGAGTAGTCACTCACCTTCGCTCTCCAGGGCCAAAGCTTTTGCTCTGTAGTGCTTGTAACAGCATGAGGAGGCCTTCATGGTTGTAACAGGGGATGGGAATAGGTAGAAGACTGGACTGCATGTGTGAGAAGTCTCCACCTTCTCCGAGATACCGGCGAATCAACCGAGGTAGGATGTGGCTGAGCTTCGGACGTTCCAGAACGAGCTCCACGACAGTACAGTTATGTTTGCTTGTCGGATGTTGGAAGACCGCAGAAACAGGTATACTTTTCGTCCAAAACCATTCTACCGTCTCTTCTTGCATTTCCCATACGACTGACCCGAATGGGATCATATCCATATCCGTTACGAGATCGCATTCCGTAGTACAGCCCAGTGTGAGGAGTTTATCGCAGGCATCTAGGTCTTGTATCCCCATAGCCGTTTGAAAGCACACTGATAGCATCCGTAGTGCTCCAGGTGTTTTGGAGAATGACTCATGCTTTCGGAAACTCTCAAGGAGGTATTGGTCGACTGGTTCTTTAAGTATCCTGAGGAGGAAATCGCTACTTCCCAAGTATTCATGGAACCCGCCGCTCTGCAAATAGCCATTTGTTTCACAATATGTCATAATAATGTGAAAGGTTTGAGGCATAGCGGCGCTGATAGTCGTTTTGCCTCTGTAACTTTTCCCTTTGAGTGCAACTTCAGCTTCTGTACGAGAAAGAAGTAATTCGATAATCTCTGTAGCGCCATTCTCAACCGCTAGACGCCAGATCGTCTGAACATGACTGTTTGTATCGATCGACGATTCAGCATACTGAAGAAAGGCTGAGAGCGTCTTTAGGCTATTTCGTCCGTCGCAAAGGTGAATTGGTGCCGTTCCGCCCCAGGTTCGCGCTTGGGGATCCAATCCAAATGCCATCAAGGACCAACATCATACCCACGACCAGGGATACAGGGGTCTCACTACATGGCGCCTCAGCAGATAAATTGATTGGTCAGTGAATGCTGTCTGTTTTCAGATCCCCAGATTCCATTTTGTTACCTCTGTCTCCAATGTTTCATGGCTGCCTGCAGCCTTACCATGACAGAGGCGGGTGCGATTGAAGTGGCATCGCCATGTTGTTGTTTTCTGGCTAATTTCCTGAATTTTGCGTTTCTTCAAACCTTTGTTTTCCGATTCGCCTCTCAATCTTCGTCTTGATACTCTCCGTGGGCGACTTGCTGCGCTGGCAAGCTATCGCGCCGCGCCTGCGTCCATGTCTCATTCCTCAAACGCAGCAACCACGGTCCTTCCCCACCAAGCGACGCCGCAGCTCTTTCCCCCTCTCCTCATCGCGCAAATCTCTTGATCATGGTTTCGATCTCCCTTCTACTGTTGCTCCTCTTAGTGCCCTCCGCAACTGCATTGTTCGGCGCCAGCAACGAAACCGATTTCTGGGACGACTTCGCAAACAACTTCGCTACTGATCTTGCGCCAGTCATCGCTCTATTCGGTGAGCAAGTCACCAAGCAATTTCTCAGCCAATCGACCACAACCCTCGACGTCATCATCTTCTCTGTTGGACCGCTGGGGATCATTACGGCCGTCGTCTCGTGCATCCGAGTCTCAAATGTCACCTTCCTCAGATCTGCTGTTGGTCGCGCCCGTGAGCCTCACGGCATACCCGAAGTTGAACTATGTACCTCTACTAGCGAGAACGTCTGCGAGCTCTGGTCTAATGGGGGCATATGTCGAGTCTTTGGCCGACCAAGGATCCTCGAGTTCATATACAAAAGGCCCACCGACCCAAAGGCCTATCGTGCGGAATACGACGACAAGGGCATGGAAGTACCAGCAAAGTGCGGTATTGAATCGACCATGGAGGTCTTCAATAGTAAAGGTCCTGGACAAAAGCAAGCCCAGTGGCAAGAGGCCTCTTCCTACGGTCTCATGTTTGGAAACAGATTATCCGGGAAGAAAAAAAACATCAAACGGACCAAACTCGACAAACCATCTAAGGGCGAGCCAGATATCGAAGGCGTGCTTTCAGGCACCGCAAATGCCCATGTTCAGCGCAAACCATCGACAGGACACCTGCAATCGAACTCGAGTCCGACACACCTCGCAGATCAGAACACGGGACAACCGAGAAAGGGCACAGGACAGGGTGATGGAACAACTAACTTCGCGCCTTTTCCAAACTTGGCTCTAAACATCGGAGTCTCCAGGTCATCAAGGGAATTCGGCAGTCTGTGGTTTGCAACCATAATTGGCATCCTGCTACAGGCAAGCTTCTTCGTCTTTGCGACTTGGGCGACACAGTACAATGCAGGTTTCTACGAAGACGGCAAAATCCCAAGTGACCCAACTTGGTTTGTTCTTACTGTTATTGGAACCGCCTGCATAGTTATCGGGATGGCACTTTGTGCGCAGGTGATTGAAGGGGCCTCCACAGAGCGTAGGTTCGTTCACGTTGGCGCTGAAAAGCCAAGAATGTTTTGGTTGCAGCCCGCTGGGCAACGAATTGGTGACCAAGAGTTCGATGGATTCGCTTATAGCGAAGCAAAGTCAGAATACATTACATCCTGGAAAGCGACACAGTCCATGGCGGTTACCTCATGGCGCGTCTGGCTTGCGATCACCCTCAGCACGCTAGGCTGGGTGATTCAGTTCATCGGGCTGCGGGGTGTTCATGGTAGTGTAGCTCTTTATCAGCTTGCTGTCACGCTTCTCATGTCAGTCATCAGGTCCACCCTCCGCAGTTATCATACTCCACCGAACAGCCAGCTGTCGAATGAGGCTGGGCGTACCGCTGGGCATGAGCTGGACTGGCAGGCAAGAGAGCTCACAAATAAGCACTATCCGCACTCCGGAGGTAGCAAAAGCGAAGGCTTGAGCGGTTCTGAAGGGATGACTCGCGATACAAGAACGGGTAAGTTCTTGTACAATTACTGATGATTCTGCGCGTCGCTCTGATATACGTTGTCTCTAGGAATTCTTCTTTCCATCAATGACGAAAAGACCTCTGGTAGCCTTGTAGACGTTCACTACGGCCTAACTCACTACATGGTCCACTGGCAGTCACCTGAAAACAACATAATCTTGGTGAATGAGCATGGCGAGAGAATACAGGGTCTTAGTCCGAAGATCATAGAATGGATCGAGAGTAAAGATCCACCATATTGGCAGAAAGCTACTACACCAGAGATTTTACAAGAACTTGATTATATTCTGGAAGCGGAGATACCATATCACTCGAAACCGTTCCCTCAGCAAGCAGTCGAGATGGTTCGTATCCGATCTCGATTGGCCTTTCTGACGAACCAACCTCATTATCAAGTATGGGATAGTGATGTCAGAGACATGTCCAAAAGATTGAAAACCACCTTGGAACGAGCTGCGAGGATCCTAGTTGCGGAGGCAATGCTTTATTCGAAAAGACAATTTTTTGACTTTACAGGGATAGTCTGGTCAGTTGGCTGTCACTTGAACCACAACTGGGGCTATGGCAGCCAAGATTCCGGATCTCAGCAGCCACTTTGTTTCCATATGAACCGTATTGGCGATACCTGGAGCATTGATCAACACCAACTGGAAGCTGTTCTTGGATTGTGGTTATGGGCTTATGACGAACGGCGCTCCCATACGGAGAGGTTGCAGCCAGGTTCCAAGTCGTGTGTTGTCTCTGCTGCGGCACAAGGCACCACGAAGCTTCTCCTCCTACGTTGGGGAGTGCGGCCCCGTGAAGGAACTAATCCTGTTGCGCATGAGGCAGGAATAATTTCTGTCGATTCCGCAGCGCCAATGCTTCAATTAATGGCACAGGAATTGTTGACTCTTTTTCTCAAAAGGACAGCCTTCACATTCGAAGACAAAAGACTCTCAGACACTCTTTATCCCGATCTGGACGGTCCGCAAGGCACGCGACGATCTTTCGTCGAGGATATGTCACAGATGCTAGTCGCTGAGGGCTTAGCTACGCACGAGGAAGCAATCATGTCTATCGTACCAGCTCTTTATCGCGATTCAGCGTTCCAAATGTCCGGTTTACCACTAGAACTTCGGCTGATCTCAAAGGCTAACTCTTTTAAACGCCAAACCAAATTTGATGAGAGCGAAGAGGTACTCCACAACCTCATGCACAATGAAGGAGGTGGCTCTAGCAGGGTCGTTGCACAGCAAAGCTTTTTGGAGCTTTATCGCTTTCAATTACGGCACATGGCAAGTAACCCAAGGGTCTATGCATTTTCGGAACTACAGTTGAAAGCCGCAAGGCTGCGAAGTCGTCTAGACAAAGAGTCATTCCAACTGCGCAGAAACGCGTACCTAACAATCGCAGAATCCATCCTTGCAGAGGCAAGGGCTAGTAATGCCCGTCAAGTCAGAATCCGATCTGCTACCGACATGCAAAAAGGGTCGCTAGATGAGGAGACCTTGGCTAAACTCAAGCTAGACACACCTATCAGCGTGTATTTCGACGAACATATATACCAATTGGCTTTGACCTTGAGAGACCAATATAACCTTGAGACAGCTGACCGTTGCATTCGCAAGGCTCTCCTGCGTTGGGCTATCGTCAATGGTTGCACAGGTCTAGCTGAGGACTTGTGGGATTTGGAGCAGTGGCTTGATCCTGCCGATAGCGCCTTCAGTGGGGGATCTGACGAGCTTCTGTACGCTGTTGTTTCTCCAAAGTACAAACCAGACACCATGAGCATGCTTTTGTTCTTACTCGATGTGGCACGAATCCCTACTTCGGGGTTCAGAGAGGGTGGACAGGTTGAAGACTCACGTCTGCTATCGAATCAAGATCAAACTCTTCTTACGGCAGCTTACAAGCAGTATACGTGTCCATTGTCTGTGGCAGCTGCACAAAATGACGATATGATCTACGTGCGGATATTGGCCGAGTCTACGGTTTGGAGCAATGAGTATTTGCAAGAAGCCATTTGTGCAGCCGTTGAGTCGGGCAACACGGAGATTGCCAACTACCTGCGTTTCAGGATCGAACCGTAGGAATGACCAGGATCTTAGAGATTGCGTAAAATTTGTTCTTGGAAAGAAGAGTCGGATCGCCTCAGCCTTGGCGGTGCAGGAACAACGGGGTGGTCCTAAGAGGCTCTCAGCTGGGACTGGCAGAAGGACACAGGAGAGTATTGTCACAGCCAAGAACTGGATGTCGCATTGTTCGAAGGTAGAGGAGCGCCAAGCGTGTAGATGAGTGCCGTCTTGCGGATGAGTTTGGGGGGGTTGTCCCGACAGCTTCAACCAAGGTGTTGTGTTGGACGTCAAGTATGG
Organism: Fusarium camptoceras; assembly: GCA_004367475.1. NCBI lineage: Eukaryota > Fungi > Ascomycota > Sordariomycetes > Hypocreales > Nectriaceae > Fusarium > Fusarium camptoceras. The sequence goes on from QGED01000014.1 coordinate 430,044, forward strand.
ACTCTCTGTCACCTCTTTTACTTCTGCTAACTTTCCTTGAGATGCGAACGTTATCGTCGAAAAGATGCAATCGCCCACGCCTTGCATGATTCTTGCCAATGAGATGGGTACTGGAAAAACTGAGACCTTTGTCGCCGCTTTCAAGATGCGACCAGGTGGGTAACAGGATAAATGTCCTCTAAGGCTTAGTCTATTAAAATAAAGTAGTCTAAGAGTTCTTCTAAGCCAGTATAAGATAATTAACCTATTTCATCTTTTATGCTTCTAGGGGCTAGTTCTTTTAATACCCTAAGGGCGACACATACTGCTCCAAAGACAACTCGCAGATCTCAAAACAGGACCTGCCTTCAAGGCAATGGACGCCAAGGTCGAGTTAAAGACAAGACGTTTTGAAGGCTTCCGACCTCATCTTTGTATCAGCCCCTCACACGACCATAGTCCAGACCGTTCGTGAGGCCGAGGATCACTTTACCGACCTCCGGTGTATCGTCTACTTCGCAACCGCAAGCACCTTCCCTATTAAAGGCACAAAATTCGAGCACAGAGGAGCACGTATCCGCACTCTCCTTGAGGCGTGCAGAAGGCCGGAAGAGATGCTTAAGCCTTTCAACTGTCGTACCATCGTCTTCACCACCTACCCAGCGCTATCCAAACGGTGGATGTGGAAGAAGGAGGGGCCTTTTCACTTCAAGAACGACTCTGATACATCTTCCAAGAAGAAAAGGCTACTTATGACGATGAGCCAAAACGTCTTAAGAGATACTTCGCCAGTTCTCTTAAACTTGATGATATTGAGAAGCTTTCAAGGGCGGCTCAAATGCCGTCTTGGTGAGTTACTGAGCTTCAAAGGAGGCCGGGGAACGATCTTCCAAGCATCACTTTGACATGATCATATGTGATGAGGTACATGAGAAATACAAGGCCTACAAGCTCGACAAGGAGATCATCGACGGATTTGGACAAACGCTTGGTACAACAAAGGGCATACTCTACGGGGAGTCTTAGGAGACTCTCAAGAAGGACCAGCTGAACGAACCGCCTCTACTTGCACCTCTCAAGGAATTGGAGAGCCAGTCGCAGCTCGACCCACAGGCTCAAAAGCCTGGATGCTGTCCTCTGACCTTTTGCAGGCTTGTTCAACCACAAATCGGACGAACTGGTTGAGTACTGCCAGACACCTGGTTCACAACAGGCTAGGGACCACAATTCTGAAGCGACAATGAACTTTGGTGAACACTGTGCTGGAGTTATTATGGCATTCGACCCAAGAACGGTGAAATTGCTACGCCTCAAGACGCCAGCTTTTTACACTAACAAGGGTAGGATGGATTAGATCTCGAACCTAGCAGATGAACTTCCCATGACACAAACACGGACTAAGCACGCGAAGAAAATTGCTTCTAGTGATGAAATCGTCGGTCTCGGCGTCGACCACATCGACATGTTGAAGGGGTCCCGCAATGGCGGTCTTGACTACATTTTACAAACCTGCAAACAAGACCCTCGCCTGTGCCCGCTCACTGACAGGGCAACCTTTGTCCGATGGCTCGTAGCCAGGAGACCGACATTCATCCACGCCATGGAGCATTTCGGTGAGTTCGTCCGAAGACATAGGTTGCGTGTCATCCTAGCCATGGAGACCCCTTGGGTACAAAAGCAAGTCGGATTAGAGGAATATTCAATGGGTGCCAGAGTCGTCTAACTATGGCTATATGCCAGAATAGATACTTGAGTAGTATCCCTCTTCAATGCCAGTTACTCTAGAACAGCGACAGACCCAAGGTACTGCCAAGAAAGACTTAGATGCTTCCCCTGTAATTAATTCTCCGAGTTTCGTAGAGCCGCAAACGGAAAACCCACCTGTCAGTCTTGAGAGTCTTGGCTGCCTGTTTAGGTAGTCTGCTTGGCGGGCCCTCATTCGTGATCTGATCTTGCCGAGTGCAGGAATAAGGTGATGATGGAACAAGAGTCTGACTGCCGTGAGAGTAAAAGACAGATCGCTGCATCAGACCACATCCAGTTGTTGACTCTTCAAATCTCGTAACGTCAAGTTTAATATTGCGATGATATCGACTTTACTGAAAAGAAACTGATTGTCTTTCGGCCCACTGGACTTGGACCCATTTTCTCGGGGGTCCACCTCTCGGCGGTCTGCACCGAGCGGAGGTGGCTTTTCGGGCCGTTAGACTCCACTTGTGCCGTTCAGTAGATGAAAAGCTTTTTGCGTCCGCTTCCCAGTTCGCTCAGAAGTTATTGTTAGGCGGGTGTTGGAAAAGTCACCCTCTGAGGCTTAGGCTATAGAAATAAAGTATCTTAAATGCTAGTCTAAGCCAGCATAAGGTTACCAAAGTATTTTATCTCTTGTGCTCTCAGCGGTTCCTCTGACGCCCTGGTGATTGTCTAATTTACTGTACCAGTGCGTACTTGTGACGTGTTCGCAAGTCTATCATTAAGCATGAGTTACTGAGGAGGATTGACAGTAATGATATAGCTTCTCGATGTCACCACAGCGATAATCAGAGTCATTTGTGCGTCAAATACGTTATTCATTCATTTATGGTATATACAAGTTAATACATGTCACTCAACCTCTCGGGAATGACGTTTTGGGGTATCTTCTAATGACGGCCTGCAATTCAGGCGAAGCAGCATTGGTAGTTCTGCCGATCTCATCATGGTGGTGATGAATGATCGGCGAAGCCTGACTCCAGCCGCGATGATCTCAGCAGACTGACTCGGCAGCTGCGCTGTGACGTTCTTTTCTCACCAATATTTCAGGTGATTCACTCAAACCTGCGCTTCAGCTGCAGTCTTGTTCTTCTTGTTCTTCTTAATGCCAACGAGACCGATGATCTCCTCCCAGAAACCGGTAGGAGGGTCAACGACCATGGCACGCTCCTCGTAAGCATCGATAGCGGGGCGCTCCCACACGAGATCGCACTCCTCAGGCTTGACGATCTTGGTGCGGTGGATGAGCTTCCAGCCGATGTAGGTGAAGGGCGCGATGATTTGCATGGTGTAGTTGGAGAAGAAGTTCTTGGCGTTGAAGGGAGCCAGGGATGTGTAGCCGTAGGTGTAGCAGACGATGGTGTGAAGGATGAGAGCGATCCAGGCGCAGTAGGGCTGGAAGTAACCGAAGTAGGGCATTGTCTTGCGGTCGATACCTTGGGCCTTGCAGGCGCGGTAGTAGAAGAGAAAGGTGATGTTCATGGTGATGTAGTCCACGATACCTCCGCCGGTGATGAGGGCGAGAAGGATGGTCAGGGCTTCGGCGGAGCTGGAGTCGAGTTGGAGGAAGGCGAGGAGAGGGAAGACCATGGTGACACCGAAGCAGTAAATGGGGATACCGTTTTTTGTGGTCTTGCGGAGGAAGGCAGGGGCTCGTCCTTCGAGGGCGAGACTGTACAGGGATCGGGTCGCGCAGTAGGTGTAAGTGTTGCCGGCAGAGAAAATGGTGGTGAAAAGAAGAGCATTCACAAGATGGGGCAGTCCCTCAATACCAAGGTTAGCCATGGCGATGACCCAAGGAGAAGCAGCAGCAGTGCCGTGACCAGAACCGGAACCCAGATGAACTCCAACAAGAGTGGGGTCAGTACGGCTAAGCGCAATACCGCAAGTCAGAGCAGCACCGATGAAGAAGAGACCGAATCGGAAGTAGACGGTCTTGAAGGCAGTCTTGACATAGCGACTAGGATGCTTGGCCTCGGCAGCAACCATGGAGATGTAATCGGGACCGACGACGAAAAAGGCAGCGGAAGCAAGGGCTCCCATGAAGCCCTCGAGACGGCCCAGATCACCTTCGGACCTGAATGTAGCGAATGCGTCATGCACGTTGGACCAGTAGCGGAAGCCATATGCGTCACCCTGGGGATTACCCCCGACCATCGTCACAAAGGTAAACATGAAGAGGATGAAGATGAGGAGGACTTTGCCGAGGGCGAGCCAGAATTCTGCTTCACCAAAGACACCGACAGCGAGGAGATTTAGTACACTAGGAGACGAGGTTTAGCATGCGGACATACACGGAAGGGAGAGATGTGAAAGAACTATGGAGTCTCATCCGTGAATGCACATCAGGATGCGACTCGCAGTTCGGAAAGCCTTACCCATAAGCAATAATAACCGCAATAATAAAACCAGCCGTAGGACCAGCTTGCGTAACGTTATCACTCCAGAATGACACAACCAAGTTCAAAGCGACAATCTCAAAGGGGATAAGCAGAGCCTCGTAGAGAAAGAAGTTCCAGCCGACCATGAAACCAAGAGCATCATCAACCCAATGGCCAGCAAGACGGATAAAGCCACCAGAGACAGGCATATAAGTGTTCATCTCAGCGATAGAGTTGTTGGTAAGACCGAGGACCATGGCGTATAGAGCTGTGCAGACGAGGAGAGAACCGGGACCGCCCTTGGCTAGGCCGGCGCCGATACCGATAAAGAGACCGGTGCCGACTGTGCCTCCGATGGAGAGGAGTTGGACTTGTCTGTTGTTGAGACGGCGATGGAGACCGTCTGCGTTACCGCCGTCGGTTTCGGTGGGGGAGGGAGAGGCGGCCCTCTTGGAGGCTTTTTCTCCGTCTGAAGACATGTTGGAGATGAGATGCCGGATTGTGTTAGTTGAAGGTCAGATCAAAGCATGTATACCCTCAGAGTAGATCTGGGGTTGAAGATCATGTGGAGAAAGAAGAGAGAGAAAGATACTGAAGAAGAAGGAGAAATGGGAAAGAAGAGCGAGAGCAAAGGGTTTTATTGTCGATCTTCCATGGGAGGCAAGACTGGCTTGTACCTCTCAGTCTGTCACCCGCAGTCCTCAACATGGTACCAGTGGAGAGCAGTTCAAGTCAGTGGATCGAAGTTGACACTCAGTGGGTCGCAAACGATTTGGACGTTTCCAAACCCTTGCACTCACTTCAACCATCGCGTCATTATGGGTCGTGCAAAGACGAGTCCGGCTGGAGGTTGTGGATATGGTCGTTATTAGATCTCCACCATCAAAGACTCGACTCGTTCACATTGGTATCTACTCCAGTAAACAAGCACTGTTAAATCGAGGAGAGTCCGTTCACAAACGTATATCTCCCCAGAATAAGATGCTTGGCTTTGGAGAACTGAAACTTGTCTCCCTTCCAAGGTACGGTACGTATAGCTGCAGGCACTTATAAAAATGAGATTTCTTGCGCTCGGAGGTTTAACAAGATTAGACCCAATCTGGAACTTTTGGAGAAGGAATCTGACGTCACAGGGTCTCGTTCAGCTACGAATGCCGCAAAGGGGATCACGTGAATCGGCTAGAAAAGGTTGCGCTGAGGGTGTACACGTGATGCAAACTTCGATGATTCGATGAGTGAGTGGATACTGCATGGTGTAAAAGCAAGACGACAGAGATTTTTCCCTCTGATGATTTGTTATAAGGACTGTCTGTGGATCACAGCGGCTTAGACTAAACGGGGTTTCCGCAGTGTTTCTACTGAAGCGGTATTTTCAGCCGACTCAACATGAACATGGTCCCGATCCTTTGAGAGAAGAGTCCAATGGTTGGATCTCAGCTCAGGCAATTCATTATGTAAAGCAATGGATGTGTCACGACAATGTTTCCTTTTTCCTTGCCTCTGTCATATCATGCCATACAAACCATAATCCCTTGAATCAAACCCATGTAAAGTATCTTTTCTCTGAAACAAGGCACAAAAAAGCAAATTGTTGAAGAATTCAGGGCATACATGATATTGCTGTTGTTCGTCTGACGTTCAAAATGCCCAGAGTTTAGCTTGAGGCTCAGCGGGTGAGCAACGCCAAGTTTCTCATGGCAGTTGCCTCATTCGGTCTCAGCCAGATAAAACTTCCAGGGGCAAAAGACAAGACAATATCCGTACCACCACCGCCGGCATCGCCTAGAATGGGTAATCCGCTTACTGGCGGGCATCGCTTGTTCATGACGCGCTGTAAGCGCCAAGAAGTGAAAAACTGCGGTATTTTACATATACTCGTATTTTGTCGACTCCACAGTTCAGGGAATGAGATCTCGTACCTGCGGCTGAGCTAACCATCAGTTTCAACTTTTGGTCAATGTCCATGATACGATAACATACGAATAAGCATAAAAAAGATGCACAGTCAAGTACAGTGCCTACCGAATTAGATGCGTAGTTCGCCGATCTATTGACATTCAATTAAGCTTATTTGCCAAGGATATTTCTGGTTCTGGTGAGGTAATACAGCATTGGCATTCCCACATAGATTTCTTGGACGTTTCGCGTATCGAAACAAAACAATTTCAGGGTCCATGATTATCTGGGGTGGACGGACCCTCAAGAAAAGATGTTCGAGGCTTTTGAGGGTCTTGATGATAGATGGATAGTACTTTATGCGACGCAGTTGCCGACGAAATATTGGGCGGGTCGTGCATTGATGGTGCCATATCGAAGAGGTCGAGACTCGAGCAAGCGGAGAGGCTGTGGCGGGTTTGAGTTTATACAGACCTTGATCTTGATTCCATTCTCAAGTCTACGGCAGGTTTTAAGCGGACGATCTGTCTAATACCGAGTCAGGGAAGGCATCGTGAGATTCGAGAGTTGGCTTCACATACGTCATTTCTGGGGGTCGGGTAACATCAACATAAGTTCCTCGCTAACACAACCATGTCCAAGAAGTCATAATGCCACTTCCTTGGCATTCAACACTTTTACAGAACCCAACAGGATCTTCTTCTTATTTTACCAGTCAGTGATATATTCTTCCTTTAAGTTTTCGCGAAGGTAAACTTGCGACAGCTGGAGGAGCATGAGGAGAGGTCATTACTCCAAGTAGATGAGGCAGTCCGCAATGATTATCTAGAGTTATGGAGCCCATGATCATCTGTTACTTTATTCTTCCCTCAGAGTAGGTGAAATATTTTTATTTTTTGTGGCTTGACAGCTTGCTGATCCTCCACTTCATTTCTGCTCTTTGGTGAATTTTGAGATCCAGTGGAAAACATTTTCGCCAAGTCAAGACATTATGTTCATCATGAGCAACCTCACCACAAGAACCTCAATGCTGCACATGGCTAGTCAAGGATGATGAGCTGTAGGCTATAAGACTTTCGCCGTGATTACGAATGATTTGAGACGGCATGTCATGTTCAGCATCAATTTCTGTCCATCTCATCTCCAAGTGCAAACATCTTACCCTATAGCTAGTGGCCCGTGCTGAGAATTTCCAGTGACATAAGCATCTTGACTTTCAAATCGTCGATTCTCGAAAGCTACCTTCCAACATCACATCCACATACAAACCACCCAAGATGTCAGAATACTGGAAGTCCACACCAAAATATTGGTGCAAGCATTGTCAAATCTACGTCCGCGATACAAAACTTGAGCGCACAAACCACGAATCCACAGCCAAGCATCAAGGCGCCCTCAAACGTTTCCTACGCGACCTCCACCGCGGCCATGAGCGCGAAGAACGCGATAAAGAGCGCGCAAAGCAAGAAATCGCTCGTCTAAATGGTGTTGTATCAGGATCCTCCTCCTCAGCGGCTGGTCCGTCAAGACCTGCGCCGCGCGCACCACAACAACCCAGCGCACCGACCGAAGCCTCGTTGAAGAAGCAAAGGGAACAACTTGCCGAGATGGGCGTTGCGATGCCGAGCGACTTTAGACCCGAGATGGCTATGCCGGGAGAGTGGACGGTTACGAATACTAGGGTTATCGAAAAAACGGAGGAAGATGGGGAGGTCAAGGTTGAGAAGAGGGCGAATGGCGTGAGGAAGCGGGAGGCGACAGAGGAGGAGAAAGAGGAAGAGAATGCTATGCAGAGCTTGTTTAAGAAGCCTAGACGATGGGGACGGGATTCGAAAGCGATGCCACAAGAAGATCACGAGCTTGATGCGCTGCTGAGCGGGTCGACATTTGCGCCTCGCGCAGTCAAAGAAGAAGCTGTCAAAGAAGAAGAAGAGGATACAGCAGACGTCAAGAAGGAGGATGAAGAAGATACCACTACACCGATTAAAGAAGAGGAGACGCCGACTGTCAAGACGGAAGCACCGGACGAACCTCTGATAAAGCCAGAGGCCGAGGAAGCTGAGTCTGGAGTACAAACGGTGGTGTTCAAGAAGAGAAAACCCAAGGGAATTCGACAAAAGTAATGAGATTTGGTGTACTATATAGAGGGCATAATAATGATACCAAACGAAGAATGCTGATACAGTTGTTATCTGCTCTAATCGCTATCTCCTGGATGCGACGGACTTAACATGAAGCGCCTTGCGATCCGGACGTCCGTGGCATCCTATCCTAAGTCCATTAATCATCCCCAACTCCTAAATCCATGAAGCCTTCCGCGATATCATGATAATCATGCTCTTCTTCGCCGAGTCCGGCACCGAAGTACGGAAATTCCTACATGCTTCCGAAAATCCATTAACTCCATGCGCGCTTCCATAGTTCGGCATTCCGTGGAGACGGAAATAAGAATCCCAATTCAACACGGCATTTAGTTCTCGCCAATGAGCTCTCTGGATCTGGCATCTGCTTTGTGGGGTACTTCGGACATGTATGGAATATTATTTTCGGGTTCCATTGCGTCACAAGAGGGATCCGCTTAGGTGGGAAGCGTTTATATAATTCGGGCGATTGTCCTCCGAAAAGAAAATCTCGACATCTACAGCTTCATTCGATCTACTGTTTATAACAACGCCTACCAAAACACTCATAAATCATATAAAATGGCTTCTAACCAACCCGGAAAGTGCTGCACCGTCGGTGTCCGCCATGAGTAAGTACTCCTCCCACCACAAGCTACCAACACTCACAATTTGTAGGGGCGAACCCACTGGCAAGATGATCAAGCTTCCCAGCGGCATCGAGGCATACATTGCTACCGCCCCCGAGGGCAAGGCTCACCAGGGCGCTGGAATCGTCTACGTCGCTGATATCTTCGGTATCTGGAACAACAGCAAGCTCATGGCCGACCAATTCGCTGCCAACGGCTACACTACTATCATTCCCGACCTTTTCAACGGTGATGTCCTGGAATACCCTCCCGTAGGCGTCGATATCATGAGCTGGATCATGAACGGTGCCAATGGTGACAACCCTCATACCCTCGCCCAGATTGATCCTATAATTGTTGAGTCGATCAAGTATCTTAAGGATCAGGGTCTTGATAAGATTGGAGGTGTCGGATACTGCTTCGGCGCCAAGGTACGTTCTCAATTATACTCTCGAGATTCACTGGCTAACAGAAACAGTACGTTATTCGCAACTACAAGGAGGGCATCAAGGTCGGCTACGTCGCCCACCCCTCTTTCGTCGAGGAAGAAGAACTCCGAGCTATTTCAGGACCCCTGTCCATCGCAGCGGCGCAGACCGACAGCATTTTCCCCACCGAGAAGCGACACCGCTCCGAGGAGATTCTCATCGAGACTGGCAAGCCTTTTCAGATTAACCTGTACTCTCACGTTGAGCACGGATTTGCTGTGCGCAGTGATCTCAAGGATAATGCTAAGCGATTTGCCAAGGAGCAGGCTTTCCTTCAGGCTGTTCAGTGGTTCGATGAGCACCTTATCTAAGTTAGAGAATGATATAGATATAGAATAATAGAGGAATGTATGAAGAGGCTCTTGGTTAAAGTTTGGTGAAGTGGAATGGTACCTTAAGCCACTGAAGAATCAGAATCAAGTCAATCTGTCATGTGTGACAACTATAAGTCGCACAGAGCACAATTGCAACAAAAAGGCCATATATACTAAGCGATTTATTAATTGCTTCATATCCGAGTAAGACCAGATCTCATCTTGAATCCATCTCTTCCCGTCTCGGCAATCCAGATCCTTGGATCCTCAAGCCACTGACACAACCTTGCTCGACCTAGTTTCAGTGACCTTCAGGGGAGACTCCACTGTGGCGCACCCACTGGCCAGCTCACCTCAGCTTTCCCGTGTCTCACTTTCATGCTCGGTGATGGCTTTGCATCGTATTGTCTCTCCTTTCATCACACGACTCGACTTGTCCTCTTCTCACCACGCTCATTACCTATTTTAAAGCAACGACGTGTAACGAAACATGCTTCAGGAGCACAAACCCGCGTGATGGCCGCCTCCGTCGATACCATCCTCCCACCGCTTCCATCCCCTCCTGCATCAACATGCGCCGACGAACAGACCGCCAAACTCCCCACGATACCGTCCGACGAGGATCACTCTTCTGAAGGATCCAGCATTAGCATGCGTCGCGAATACTCCAACTCATCATCCATCTCGGAACCAGCCGTCGAAGAAGACGATTACGAGCGAAGACTGGATGAACAGCAACGTCACTATTCCCTGGACGATGCGCAAAAGGATGTTGACCTCGAAACGGCCGTTCCCTCTGGAAGGGCCAGTCGCAGCAGTACGATAAGCAACACCACAAACCCAAATGTTCGTCGTCTCTCGGCAAATGAGATGCAGCGCCTCGCAAACTCTCCAGAGTCTTTACCTGTTGCCCCCGCTCCCCAACGGAGAGATTCTACATCTCACCACCACGAGGCTGTACGACAAGCGACAATGCGTCTCGAGAGTCAACAAACCGAAGCGTTTCCCTCGCTACAGCCGAATAGTGTAGCCGTGGAGGCTCGCTCAGCTACTGGCCTTGGACTTTGGGATCTTCAACTTCCAAAACGACCTTCCGTCGGAGCGCGCACTCTGTCCACACCACCTACGAGTCGACGACAAGCGAATGAATCCGGGACATCCTCTCCGCGAAGATATTCTTCTTTCAATCCCGCTGGTCGGCCTACATCTCTCAATCTCGACGGTGCAGGTCCAACATCTCCTATTAACAGTACTCGATCAACACCCGCAACCGCCATTCCCGTCCAAACCGATGGCCTGCGACCCCCGTCACCGATCCCGCCTATTATTCCTCTACCGCCCATGTCACTACCTACACATCTGCAGCTTGAATTGGCGGCTCAGCGACCTAGTCCGTTGTACATTCACCAATCCCACGCCTACGACATCCCCTACGAATCCAACGCCGTCAAATTCGAGCGTCTCAAGAATGTGCTTCTTCTCCCACCGTTCCTCGAGCGCGCGCTCAACTTTGGAGCCATGGCGTGTCTTGACGCTTGGCTGTACAACTTCACCATTCTCCCTATGCGATTCACCCTAGCTGTTGGCGTACTGGTTCGTTGGTGGGGTTATCTGGTTCTTAAGGAGGTCCGATGGCTCGTCGACTATGTATGGTACGGTCTAGGAAGGCTTTGGCAGCGAGGACGAGGTACACTACCCACCACTACTGAGGATAGCAGCACCGATGAGGGGAGATCACGCAGCGAGAGTCGTCCTAGAGGTCGTTCGAATGACCAGAAGAAGCACGATTTTAAACCACATGCAAATGCTCACTTTAAGCCCTTGCCATCTCGCTCCCAGCCCCGATCCGGAACGTTTCGACACAGGAGGACCAAATCTATGCCTTCGAACTTGTCAGCCTTTCACAAAGCTGATCTTCTTCAAGGCTTGGTTATCATCTGTAGTTCCATGGCCCTCATGACCCTCGACGCAAGCCGAATGTACCACTTCATCCGAGCTCAGTCCGCTATCAAGCTCTACGTCATCTACAACATTCTCGAAGTTGGCGATCGTCTCCTTTCTGCTCTTGGTCAGGATATTCTCGAGTGTCTATTCAGTACGGAAACGCTCTCTCGTAATGCGTCAGGTCGATCAAAAGTACTGCTCCCGTTAGGCATGTTTATGCTGGCTTTGGCGTACTGCTGCCTTCACTCGATAGCATTGTATTACCAAGTCATCACGCTCAATGTCGCTGTCAACTCTTACTCGAACGCTCTATTGACGCTCCTTCTTTCGAACCAATTCGTCGAGATCAAAAGCACCGTCTTCAAACGTTTCGAGAAAGACAATTTGTTTCAACTCACCTGTGCTGACATCGTTGAACGTTTTCAGCTCTGGATCATGCTTCTCATCATCGGCATGCGCAACGTTGTTGAAGTCGGTGGACTGAGTGTTCCTGGTGCTGGATCCGAGACAACCTTTGACGATGCCTCTAAGCCGATGCATAACCCGTCTATTCTTCCTCACAGTTTCACGGTGCTTCCGCCCTGGATCACAAATTGTCTCATGTCGGGCGAGGTTCTGTCTCCGTTTCTCATTGTTATTGGTAGTGAGATGCTTGTCGACACCATCAAGCATGCGTATGTTACCAAGTTCAACAACATCAAGCCAGCGTTTTATAGTCGTCTTCTCGACATCCTTTGCAAAGACTACTACACCAACGTACGTATCTCACCACTCTCTTGATCACTCTTACTAACAGATGCAGGCATTCATGACTCCCTCTCTCACCAAGCGCCTCGGTTTGGCAGTCATACCGCTCTCGTGCCTCTTCATCCGCGCCTCCATCCAAACCTACCACATGCTCCTCTCCACCCATCTCCCAATGCCAATGCCCATCCCCGAATCGACACAAACATCCCTCACATCTGAATCCGCCACACCCTCATCACCCGCTATAGTCGCAGCCCTGAACCACTTCGACTCTCTAATTCGCGACTCCCTCGGCCGCGCAACATACGGCTATCCCTACGGTTCCCCCCTCAACTCCCGCCCCTGGTACTCCTGGACATCCGACGATGTCATCGCCGCTCTCACAATGGTAGTCGTCTTCTTCATCGCCTTCCTCGTTCTCCTCATCCTCAAACTTCTACTCGGCATGTTACTTCTCAAATACTCGCGCAATCGCTACGCGAATATGAAACGCAAGGAACATGCAATGTATGCAGCTGAGTCCTTTGAGATTGCGAATGCTCGACGTGTAGGTGGTTTTGGACAAGTTGAGGTTGGTGAGGAGAGACAGAGATGGATACATGCTGATAGGAATGAGGGTCTCAAGGGTGGTAAAGGACCTGGGAAGAGAGTTGAGAAGGACAAGGCGAAGAAGGATGATTTCGAGAAGGTTATGCGGTATGAGATGGTTGCGAAGAGGATTTGGTGATATACAGAAACTTTTAGCATTATATGGCGTTTCGGGTGTGCATTTCGGATTAAAAAGAATACAAGTATGCTTCATGTTCATCAATAGCTACGTTCAATCCAAACAAGATGTGTCATGCAATACGACTGCACCGGGGTTACCAAAACAAGGGCCTCTGTAACAGAGGTAACAGTGATTTAGAGCTTTCAGGCATTGCGACAAGACGCATCCAGTACAACGTACTTCAGATCAATGACCAAGGCACAATTACTTCACAGTTCAAAATAAATAAAATGTCCATATGGAAAGGTATCTTTTCTTTCTATTCCTAGGTATCAAAAGTCCCGAAGCATATATACAGCTTCGTAAGAAATCCCAGCGCTTGCCATCCTTATAATCCTTTTCCCTTTTGTTTACCATTCCCTTATGCGCATGCAATACCATCCACGGTATAAACTCTAAATTGACACACCGCGTGTCTTAACTTTTTTCTTCATCAAATCATATCGTAGTTTCGTATCCCTATATATAATAAACCCTTTGTCGTTCAAGTCATGATGCTAAGCTGCCAGCAATTTACTGGATGTTGGCAAGCTGGAGAAGGCTGGGGTTGTTGGCCAGGAGGTCAGGCTTGGCCTTGTAGAGCATCTGGACGGTCTGCTGGAGGATCTGTCTGGTCTCAGGCTCGAGCTGCTCCTCGGGAGGGCTGAGGACCTTCTCGAAGATGTTGACGAGCTGGGGGGTGAGCTGCTCGACAGTGGGGTTGGAGTGCTGGTAGAGGTTGTAGATGTTCTCGTAGATGGGGGCGTTCTCCTCGTAGTCCTCCTGGAGAGGAAGGACGTTGGCGACGGCGGGGAGAGCCTGGGAGACGAACTCGTTGTTGGGGTTCTTGGCCATCATGCGAGAGACGGCACCGGCGACGTTGTCGGTCATGCGCATCTCGTTGACAGTCAGGAGGGGCTCGAGCTTCTCCCAGAGAAGAGGGTACATGGGGAAGGTCTTGTTGGTGTCGGAAGAGTTGAGGACGACGAGACCAATGGCGTAAGCAGCGTTGGACTTAGCCAGAGGGTCAGGGTCTGTCAGGCGACGGACAAGAGCCTGGCCGAGAGACTCGGTGAAAGGGGTGATAGCTTCACCGGTGTACTTGGTGATCTCGGCAATGGTGCCAACAGCGGTGGATCGGTGGAGATCCTCGCTGGAGCTGGCAAGTTTGAGGACGGGCTTCTCGAAGATCTTCCAGAGCTCGCCGAAGCTGTTGCCGAGAGCGGCGGCAAGGCCAACGATAACGTCAAGAGCGGTGTCGATGACGAGCCAGTCGTACTCAGAAGAGCCGCCCTCAACATCGGGCTCCTCCTCTTCCTCGCCGAGGTCCATCTGGCAGGGGTGCGATCGGGTAATGATAAGACCAACGACCGAGACCATCTCCTGGAGGAAACCGTCCTTGCAGGTGAGGACGGCAGGACCGCAAGCCTTGAGGGTGGCGGCGATGTTGCGGTTGATGTCGGTGATGACAGAGCTTGAAGACTGTTAGCTGATGATTCAAGTCAAGAGTGCAAGACACAAAAAGTAACAGTGGTATGAATCAGACGTGATTAGACGCGTTCTCAGCAACGGCATTTTGCCTCTGAGTGAGCTGGGTATAACGCAAGGTAGTCATCATATTGGAAGAAACAAGAAAAAGCAAAAAGAAAGTTACTAACCGTTCGCAATCGTCAGACCAGATGGTCATGGTAGCCTTCTCGAGAGCCTGGCCCATGGAGATGAGCGAGGTAGGAGGAGTGTGCTTGGCGGGAAGACCAGCCTCCCACTTGACACCGGAGCCCTCCTCCCAGACCTGGAAGACACGGGCGTAGGTGCGCCAGAGAGTAGAGACGGCGGTCTTTCGGCATCCCTCGTATGTGTGCTCGGTGAAGGGAGAAACCTTCTCGATGGTCTGCTCGACGTACTGCTCAAGGTTGGCGCTGTTGCAAGAGTTGGAGATGACATCACCGAGGACATCGAGAGCAATCTCCTGCTCAAGAGCGACAGCAGTCACAGCACCGAGGTCGTCAAGATCCTCGATGTCGTCCCAGTCCTCCTCACCGTTAGCGGCGATGGTAAGGTCGTCCTCGTTGTCGGGAGCCTTGACCTTGACACGCTTGCCACCAACGACGATAGCACCGTCACCAAGCTGGTTGACGTCAACACCAGGAAGCTCAATCTCCTCCTCCTCAAGCTCGAGAGAAGAGAAGAGACCCTTGAAGACACCGGGAAGGAAGTGGTCGAACTGCTCGTGGTAGACCTTGGACAGGTTAGACCACAGGATGAAGCTGGTCTCCTTGAGGCGGGGGTTGTCAAGGCTGAGAGCCTCCTCGGAAGCGGACATGAGGTCCATGACGTAGGGCTGGAAAGCCTCAGAGCCGACGGCCATAGCGATGCGGCCCAAGCTGTCGCAGGTGGAGCTTCGGAGGTCGAGAGACTCCTCGCCATCCTTGATGGAGACGAACTTGCCGAGAGAGGTCATGACGTCCTTGAAGTAAGGCTCGAAACCCTTCTCCATGGAAGAAGCGATGGCACCAATGGCGGAAGCAGCAGCAGCCTTGACACCGAAGTCCTCGTGGTCGAGGAGACGGACCATGGGGCCAATCAGGTTAGGACCGTACTGGGCCATGATCTTGGTGTCGATACCATCACCGAAGGTGTCAAGAGCACCGCAAGCGCATCGGATGATGCTGACGTTGCTCTTGTCGGAGGGACCCTGAGAAGCAGCCTCGAGGTTCTTGAGGACAGCAGCGATGATCTGCTCGTGGTGAGAGGACATCTCATCGGCCATCTCCTCGGCGAGGTGGATCAGACCAACAAGAGAGGCGTGGCGGACACGGGTCTCGGAGTCCTGGAGGAGAGAGATGATGGTGGGGAGAAGAGGCTGGAGCTGGGTAGAGATGAAGTCGGGAGCACCCTCAGCGGCGTTACCGAGAGCGAGCATAGCAGCCATACGGTACTTGGGGTCGTTGTTACCGGCGAAGTGGGGGAACTGCTCGAGGAGAGGGACAATGGCCTGACGAGGGGGGAGCTCGTTGGACAGGGTGTCGATGAGGCTGATGGCAGTGCGGGCAGGAGAAAGGTCCTCCTCGTCGTCCTCGGGGTCGAGCTCGGTGACGATGTGCATGGCCTTGACCATAAGCTCAGGAGCCATGGTCTTCATGGCCTGAATCTTCATGCGGCGGTAGCGAACGCACTGGATGAGGAAAGCAAGGGCCTGAGATCGGGCATCCTCCTCAGCGTTGACGTTTCCACCAAGCTCGATCATGAAGGAGAGGAGATCTCGGAGGTGGACGGCAAGGAGAGAAGAGTCGTAGGCGATGAAAGAGTGGAAGACCTCGAAGACGATCTTGTAGCTCTCCTCGTCCTCAGCCTCAACGGTAGCCTTGAGGATGTTGACCAAGCTGGGAACAAAGCCCTGCATGGCCTTGAGGGCGATCTCATCCTCCTCAGGCTCAATGATCATGAGGATAGCACCAATAGCGCGGACGATGTTGATGCGAACCTCCTTGCTCTCAGGGTCCTCAATACGGGCCTGGAAGAGCTTGAGAAGATCGTGTGTGTTGTCGGCGAAGTGGGTGGGGTCCTCCTCGAGGATGGCGTAGAGAAGGAATGTGCCAACCTCACGAGCAACGACGTTGTCGTTGTTGCTGAGAGGGAGGAGCTGCTTGAGGAAATCCTCACCCTCACCGTTCTCCATATCAGCGCTGACAATGCCGGCGATGAGACGGGCGAGAGAGTGGCGGACACCAGCAGAGGACTCCTTGAGGACACCCTCGAGAAGATGGTTACGGGCAAGCTGTCGCTGGTCCTGGGCGGTCTTCTCCCAGAACTTGGGGATCAGACGGAGAGCCTGGACCGAGGCGAGCTGTCGAACGCCAGCATCTCCATGTGTGAGGGAGATCTCGACGAGGGCGAGAAGCGACTCGGGCTTTGTGTAGAAGTTCTTCTGGAGCTCGGCGGTAACGGCCTTGACCTGCTCGGTGTTGGCTGAGAGAGAAAAAGTTAGCTTTCAGAATATGTTAAGCGACAACACACAACATAGAGCTTGTGTTGACATCAAGAGACTCAAAACTTACGGACTTGGCTCCCCTCAAGGAGCTGTGCAAGCTTCCCCTTATCCATGATTATTTCTAAGTCGAAGCTGAAACGACGTAGAAAGGAAAGAAAAAAGGAAAAGGAAAAGATAAAAAGAAAAAGAACCCGAAGGTTTATAGTGGAATGAAGAGAAAGAAAATCGCAAGGGACCCGCGTCCGAAAATTTTAAATTATTTGGGGTCCTCGGGTCGAAATTAGAGGGAAGAAAAAAAAATTCCCATGCCCCGCTCCTGGCAGCTTCGATGCTGGTTGGGTAGGCAGCGGCCAAAGCGCTCCAAGGGTCTAAAATCTGGTGTTGCCCCTCGTTTTCTTTTCCACTTTAGCGCGGGGCTTTTTTGTGGTGATGATTTCTTGGATGATGAGAAGCTCCAAGGTTGACCGCCTTGGAATAACAATTGGAGTTGATTCTTCCTATTTCTTCTTTGTCGAATGTTGTTTGTTGACATTCTCGAGGGTCTGACGAAGCCTGACTCTATCCCTCTCCTCAGACTCGAAAGATAGGCATTGCTGAAGACATCGGATAAATGCAACGCAATGCAACGCAAAGCTCATGGGCCAAGACTTGGCTTGCTGGCACAGGTCGGTCCAGATGATGCACTAGCTAACGTGCATAATGACACAGATGGCACCCAATGAGTGGCCACTGATAGGCCCAGCATGACGTTGGCCGGCTGACGGATACGCTCTAAAGAGGTTTCGACGCTTCACCACCAAACAATTGGACAAGAACATCCAAAGACAAGACAAGACTGGTTTAGGATCTTGTTAATCCATTAAACAGTACTTGCTTGCAATAGGTATTGTTGCTATGAAAGCCAACCTGCCGGTGACATCCACCATGACGCTTCTCAGCATGAACGATAGCCCGCCCAGGCGCAGCTGTCTAAGCACAGACTGGTCCCAAGCTCGCTCAGTTTAGTTCGATGTAGCTCAGTCGTGCGCCATCATCTGCCGTCGATTGGTCTCACGAGCGATGCTCTGTACATGATTCCACAAAACACGGTGTAACGACTCAGTCAATGCTCTTCTTGCCAGGTACGCAAATACGATCCCCAATCATGAGCGCCTCACAGTCAACATCCTTATTCTTCTTCAAGATCTCATCAAGATCCACACCAGCCTTCTTCGCGATAGACCAACACGTATCGCCCTGCTTAACACCATAAGCAACGGTACCCTCCGGGCAATCCGGGATAGGAATGTGTTCCTCGGGCGAGGACTTGTGGCCGAGGAACCAGAAGAGGAGAAGCATTGATAGTATGATGAGCATGAGAAAGTTGAGGAAGGGCTTCATCTCGGTGAACCAGGACATCTTGGGCTGATGGTACTGAGGGTTCGACACGAGGAAGGACTCGGACTCATGGCCTTCGGGACGCGCTTCGCCGACTTTTGTGAGCTGGCCGTATTGGTTGCCTGGCGCGCTCTCCCAGAAGCTTCCGTCGGCGTCGCGGAAGGTGTAGACCTGGGTGTCCGCATCGTAGCCTACTCTCTGCATGCCCTCCGGGAGGCGTTCCTCGTCGGTATCATAGCGAGAGAATCGAGACATGATGGCTGTTGATACAGGTAAGTTTGTGCAATGCGATAATATGATGTAAATGACAAAAGGAAAGAAAGGGAGGAATGAGTCTCGCTTCCTTTGAAACACGGACATCATGTTACAGGGGACCGCGTCATGGTCTTAGTCAGCCGTCGTCCTGACCAACCTCGTATAAGGTCACCGCCAACCCAGAATCAGGAACAGCGACAACTTACACAGGATCTTGATTCAAATAGGTAATTTGGATTAGTCTCTGTCGTGAGGTTGGAGGGACTTCAGCTCAACGTGTAGATGAAGAGACGTCTGTTGACCGTAGCTTTGCCCAACAGTCTCAGTCGGCAGGTAGTTGAATCAATAGCCTTGAGTAAACAAGAAGCGCGCGTGGTATTACCTATTTCAGTAAGTGTCTATCATATAGATGCAATTAGCATTCCAATCAAGCTGCGAATAATTGAATTGGAAGGCTGTGGCGATCAGCCATCCGCATATCGTGGAGCCCCTGTCAGCCTCGGCTCAGGTCTGACAAGATGCCAACGTGAACATCCTGTGCAGCTCGCAGTCTACCACCATCCAGATACTCCATACAGAACAATTTGATTCAAAATGTCGGCCTATCCACTGCTGGAAGTAGAATCTCAAGTCACGCAGCAAAATGAGAGTACTTTCACAGTCATTCTCGCAGAGTCCTTCGCTGTCGGAACAGGTAAGCCGTGTCTTCCTGTGATGAGACCTCCACTAACAACCACAGTTCCTCATGGAGGATATATCTCTGCAATGTTTCTCCGTGCCGCGAGCCAGTATCTTGGATCCGATCAACCTGACACTTTTGCCGCGCATTGGCATTTCCTGAATGCGACACACATCGGTCCAGCTGTTCTCATAGTTGAAGAAGTCCGAAGAGGCCGCGCTCTATCAATCATTCACATAACACTGTACCAAGAAGGCCTTCTTTCACAGAGTCCCTGGATAACTTCAAAGTCTAAAAAGAAAATTGCTGCATATGTAACGAACAATCGTATTGAGGCTGAGAGTGGCCTTACTTTACCCACAGGCTTTGAACTCCGCGAACCTCCTCCTCCAGTGGATTTGACCAAACTTGCAGACGACGATGATCTAAACTGGGAGAGATTACACATGATAATCATGGACATGGCACCAATGATGCAACACGTCGATTTCTACAGCCCCAGGAATAAGAAAACATCACCAGCATGTTGGGATCTCTGGCTTCGCATGTCCAACGGCGAGCGCTGGAAGACATGGATGCTGAGCTATCTCGCCGACGTAGCTCCCGCGCTGATGATTGAGGGTTACAGACCTACAGATATCGAAGCGCCGACTCCTCAAGATCGATTCGCGTTTGATAAGATCTTTTGGATGCCAACTGTCTCGTTGAGTTTGGACGTCAAGAAGGCTCTGCCGGATGAGGGAGAGGAGTGGTTGAGGATTAGGATTGAAGCGAAGGTTGTCAAGAATGGGAGGTATGATGTTGAGGTCATTGCTTTTGATGGGGAGGGAGATGTTGTTTCTTTGAGTAATATTGTTGCGTTGATATTGGATGCTGAGAGGAATACGGGACGACAGGTGAAGCTTTAGTATAGATACACAACCATTAAACTTGGAGTCGAATATGGACTGTTGGCTTATATGAGGCAAAGCGTGCCTGTTTGTAACGTTCATCTCCATTTCCGAATCATCTTGAATGCATGAGCCCTGTTTCTTTGCAATCATCACTAGGTCTTTGTATCGAGGCCTCGTTATGATTTGAACCGAAGCAAGATATTGTAAATTCGACTGCAATTGTAAGTGCTGCAATGCATTCATATCCATTCTTTGCCAGTCATTGAATATTGAACCGGCTAGTAGACACAAGAAGGTAAGGTTTCGTCTCTCATGATCGCGTATCTGATCATCGATACGCGGTTACATAAAAACATCTTGTTCTTTCCATACAAATTCTGGCATCTACCCTGAGGCTCCAGACGGGATCCATCTTTTAGCGCCCGCGCCAGCCCCCACCAATTGTTCCAGTGCACGATCCGCTAAGCTTTAGGGCTATAGGGCGCCAATGTCATCATCTTGACGGTATAGCCTTTATTCTTCGACGGTCCATTGAATTAAGCTATGAACATCAAACAAGATTTGCAACATCACAAAGCATCAGCATTCCATGCCTTCTCTTTGCTGACAGTCCACATCATTTTCTGCAACAACTCTCAATTGAGGCCTTCTACGGCCTTAAAAGTGGCCGCCCCCAAATGTCTGTCTCCATCACGCTATGTCCACCTCATCACGGCTTGATCCAATTAAACCCCGGACTTTGAGCCCTGTACTCCCTCCCCTGCTAGAGCAAGATGCGAACTGACAAGTTCAAACGAGGCTCTGCTTCTGCAGCTCACCTTTCTCCTTTCAATTCCTTTGGTTCCCTCTTTTCTTTCTTTCTTCTGGTAATCATGGGGCCGTCTTGAAAGACTCAGCCACGGGCATTGGTTGAAAAAGGACATTGACTGCTTTCCGTGTCGATTTACACCTTTCCCGTCGCATCTTCAATTTCTACAACTTCAGAAGAAAGTACGAGCCTCAGCTGGAGACGGTTTCTCACTACGCGACGCCACCATCTGAGACACTAAACGAACAAACCGAACGAGCGAAGCCTGAATAACCATCAACATGGCCGACGGTTATGCAGATCCCGAGGTCATCGTGGCCTTAGTAGCTCTGATCATATCTCTAGTCGCGCTGGCAGCCACCTTCATGCAGGTCTTGCAACAATACTACGCCTCTGCCGCAGGATACGCCCAATGCAACGAGAAAGTAATGGGAAAATGGGCCCTTACAAAAACCCGTCGATTCTCATGGGACGAACTCCGTTTCGAAGTCGAATTCGAAGCTCCCGTCATTTTTGTATCGCCGCCAGATAACAAAAACGGACCCATTATTGACGCCGAGATCTATTTCTTGGACGGCAGTCAAGAGAGTCTGGATAATACATGGTCTGAGCTGGCTATCAACTTGAGAGAAGAATACCAGGCCAAGACGAGACGAGAACGTGTTCACACTGCAGATAACGAGCGAGCTTCATGGACGTTACTCCTTAGTGCGGTGCAGCGCATGGAGCATGACTCGAAGAAGTGGCAGAAGACACAATATGAGGAGATGAGTAAGAACGTTGGTCCTCCCAATACGTCAGAACAGCGTGATCTTTCGATAGAGCCTCCGGGTTTATACGATGCGCATACTTTGACCGTGGCTCTTCAACGCAAGCGAAAGAGCTGGGATACAATGCCTTCGACTGTCCTTCGTCCGTATGCTACAACAACAATGTGCCATCTTATCGAGATGTTGGCTGCGTTGGGTATTTACTGGAAGGAATTCGACCGCAGACGTGATCGTTACCGCGCTGAAGGCAACGGCTTTATGGTCGTTGGTGAAAAGGCAGCTGATCTGGGGTTGATTTTCACTTTCAGCATCTATGGAAGAAGTCGCTTTGAGTCCAATCGAGTGATCCCTGCGGATCAAGTCAAGGAACTTTGCTTTGGCTATGTGTCTACCATTTACAGTGTGCTGTTGGATCAACGACGTCTTCAATTCCCCGAAGATGATCCTGGAAACTTGGCTTTCCTACAACTGGCTACTCGCGAGGAGATCTCGCAGACTCTGATTAGAATTGGTTGCAATACCAATGCTGTTCGTGCTTTTCAGGATGCTGGCAAGCAAACGTCGCATCTTTTTCCTGGTACGTTGTGTCTTTTCTTTATGTCGCATTGACTAACAAGTTGCAGTCTCGTTTGAGATCCTCGGCATGCTGAGTCGTACGTTCCATATCAAGAACACCATGTTCACCCATATTCCCAACCCGACGTCAGACCGTTGGGATAAGCAATCAGTATCACTGTACAAAGTCATGGACGCTTACTACGATCTTGTCGAGGTACCACTGCCAAGGGCGCAACGAAACCCAGTCATTGTCAAGAGGATCAGGAAGCATGCCGATAAGATCCTGGGGTACAATAAAGACGAGAGCACAGCACAGAAGATGTCTGTTCTTAGGGCACTTCACGAAGCCATTGACGACTGCGATCAGATCCTGACGGCCAAGGAACCTGCTGGTACCATCACCCCCTACGCAGAAGCGAACGGCCTCAAAGTACATGAGAGCGAGGTTCAGAAGAAGCGACGAGAAATGGTCCAGGATGTTCTCAGATCGCACATCCAAGAAGTCTTACGTCTTCTTAACGACAGCGAAGATCGTACTTCAGATGCACAATCTTTGCACGCCGACTGGAGTCCATCAGCGGCGCTTACTCGACTGGAGGGACACCAACCTCGAGTCACACCCGTTGGGTTTGAAGAAATGCACGAAGCAAACCCGGACGAAAGACAGCACAAATTCATGGAAGTCTATTTTCACGTCATCCGCGAAAAAGTCATTCCTCGCGCCCAAAGCTCAACAGATCGTCGCGCAAGCATCATCGGTGCCCCTCCAGGCCACGGTTTCCGCAGAGCAGGAACCGGTAGAACTCAAGCAAGCAGCATGCGCGGTATGGAACGAGGCCACTCTCCCCCTCCACCAATGCCAGCACCCCGTCTACACAGAAGTGCAGAGAACATGACTCTCAGCACCATACCGAACGGTCGCCCGTCTGTGTCTACCAGCAGACCCGGCAGCGCCATGAGCGAAGCTGTTTCAATGCTCAGCGAGGTGCCGGAGGGAAGACTTGAGAGTGCGTTGTATGCGCAGGAGGTGTCACATGATGATGCGTGGTGCACGTTGATATTCCGCATGATTTGCTGGTTGATGTTGCATGATTTTAACAAGTTGGATGTGCAGTTGAGTAAGAGTGAGTTGCTTGGGAGTCGTATGCCGGTTTATATCTCGTAAGCTTTGGGTAGCTTTGCATGACATGGACCTTTGGATAAGGTGACATTTAGAATGATGTTAGCGATGGGATTTTGGATACCAATAACGACTTATGTAGTCTTTTGAAGTAAAAGCATGTCAATCATATCAATGGAACTCATGAGCTCTCAGTCTCAATCACATTCGAGCTACCCTGTATCAGCAGCCATTTCTTTTCTATGTGTGAATCACATTCCATTCTCCGCCGCCCTGTCGGCTAATCCAGGTCTCGGAGCACCCCCGCTTCGGCGCCCGCCCGGTACTTGGAATCCGGATCATCGGGTACACCGATTTCTCCCTTACTTCGGCTGACTAACTTAAAACTTTGTTGGAGAGCACGTGCGATTCTGCGGAATGGCTTTTCTTGTGGCAAAAGAGTGTATTTTTTTCTTAGTGAGATTGATTGAGAGTGTTTAAGAAGGGAGATATGCTGGAGGCTGAAGATGGTGGCTGTGATTTCTATGGATCGGGGCAGGGAGTTCCAAGTGGAAAGGAGGTAGCTTAAAGGAAGGGATACAGTATGGATCATCGATGTAGCTGAGAAGGGAGGATAGTATAGGAGGTAGATACTATGATCAATAATTAACTGGAGAAACAATCGCCGATATATCAGTTTAATGTCATTTATGTACAGTCTATTGTTCGGTCTCTCCTTTCACTCCCTTGGCAGGACAACAGGACAATAATCACATATCAATCGTGAAAGTAATTAAACGCACGCGTTGAAAGGTATTATGTCTCACAAATCCATGTCGCAACTTGATACAATGCGATTAATTAAGGATCATCCATTCACAGAGGCAATAAACTCGACTTTCGCCGACGCCGGACCCGATGGAAATGGAAATCTGTCACGTGAGATACAAGCTATTATGATCCTTGTTTCTTGTAGGATTCTGTTCCAAGGAGCGCACGAGCACGAACCTCGATTTAGACCGTGGAAATCCGGTTGAGAATCGAAAGGCGTTCTGCCTTGGACACTAAACGGGGCTGACTGAATAAGTGGTAAAACCTGTCCTTGAATTCCAGCTTTCTCGGTCACGGACGTAGGCGCGGCTGGAGAAGGTCTCCGGGTGACAAGACACAGACCAAGTCATTCCGTAGATTTACTAACAAGGAAAGGGAAAGGCGTTTTCATGCACATTTAAGTTGAACCATCACCAACAGATTCCTCATGGCTTTGACAACAGTTAGACTGTGATAGGGTTGCAGCTCACTTCAGCATTGCATTGCATGTTGGTAAAGTACCCTTCTCAGCAGCCGCCCATTAATAGTACCTAAAACCGTGCGGAGAGGTACTTGGTCACCCCCCGTGTCAAGGTCATGTTTCCCCTTCCCCAAGAGTAACGGATCTAAAAGCCAATCGTCCAATCAAAATCATATTCTCGATAAGCTAGGCTCTGTTTGTCACTGGGAAAGAACCCTGGGCCAACCATTGCCTTGCAGCACCAAACCCAATCCGGTATAGCTTCAAAAGATTGAGTCCACATCTACCTTGGCCCGAGAACCAGACCAACTCCTCCGTCACATCAGCCTGCACAACCATATCTTCTCTCTCACCATAGCCTCGTAAGCAGACGAAGCCCTACGAGAAGCAGAACGAAAAAGGGCACCAAGAAAAAAGAGGCGAAGAAGAAACATCCTAGGCGAACATCACCGATCCTTTATTTGCCCTGTTGTCTTCTTTCTTTGTATCTTGGCTTTCCTTTTTCTAACTAATTACTCGTTTTCTTTCTCTTTATTCCCGCCCGTCTCGCCACACTCCCTTGTACACCCGGGCATCCCCTTGCCTTTCCCCAGCTGTTAAGTGCACGCTTGCACGCGTCTCCAGCAACAACAGGAAGCCCTACAACCCTTCCTTCCGCCCTCGTAACGATCTTTCGATCTATGCTGCTCTGAACGCTGAGCGTGCAGTTCTGTTCCGTTCTCGGGGAAGCCTCCATCAAAATCCCTTCGCGGTCTTGTCGATACACCACGGTCTCATCCACACTTCAAACACGATCTGGTTATACTCGACTCGCTTGTCTTCGGATCATTTCGGATAGCGTTGAATACTTGGGTCGTCGGACATTTGCATATGCGTGATCTGGCGTTACCTTCGCGTTAAGTGTTTCGTTCTGCCTGGTCGGTTCCGCAGGATACTTTCCCAAATACGGTTGACAACGGTTTACTTCGACACGTCAACTCTCCCCGAACGGAACCTTACGATTTCGTCTCCCACAGGTATTATTCTCAACAGCCTGGTGCTTGTCACGGACGAATACTGCACAGACATTATCACGAACCATGTCGCCGTCACCCGCAACCAGTCAGGCTCTTGAGCCTCGTCACCCCAAACCATCACAAACAGTGTCTGTGAACATTTCTGAAGGCCAGAACAGCCGATCTCGTCGATTCCAGCTCGAAGTGAGCGAGTGCGTCGAGACCAAGACTGTCACGACCACCACTCGTCTCACCCGCAAGTTTCCCCACGTCTTCGTTCGAGATCCTGTACCCCTCGAAAACCTCGACACGAAAGAGTACCCTCTGGCCATGAAGCCCACGCCTCCAGAACTGATCCAGTTCTCTTATAATATGCCTGGTGCCCTTGAAACGGACGATGAAGGCGAGGATCCAGCAGATGCGCAGGTAAGCTTCCACTGCTGACACATGCATGTTGCGACGCAACACGGCCATGTTGTCCAAAAATTAAACTGACATTTTTGCAGATGACATATAGTAATGGCCGTGCTACTCCCGGTCGTGTCAATTTTGAATCTCCTCATGAATCCAATACCCTCGTCCGAGTACCCAAGCATCGGTCACAATCACCTTCAGAAGGTTACCCCCGTCGCTCCCGAGCATCAAGAACCAGCCCTACAGACTCTCCCGAATCATCAGCAGCCACATCCACAAACCCTCGACGAGCCCCTCGATCAAATCCATTCAATACCGTTTCAGACAAGCTGCTTCGCTCCATTGCTCATGGCTCGAATCGACGAGAAGGGGAGAGGCCGTCTCGAGCGGCTACTGGCTTCCTTGCTACCCCTGATACTTCAGAAGCTGTTATTTCATCTGATCGACCAGCTCGCCGACGTTCGTCACACCCTGAGAGACAACACTCTCCCGAAGCATCATCATCTACTGTCAGCCCTCACTACGAAGCCACAAGCCCTGTTGAGAGCGATTCCCACACCGTCTTCAGCAGTAATGTGGCTACTCCACCAATTACCGACACCGACGCAGAACCATTTACAGATATCGACGGGTCCCTACAACAGCCCGCTCGTCCATTTAACCCCAGACCCAGTATAGATGTCGTTGCCGCTCAGGATGCTAGTCTTCCTAGTCCCAGACTCTCGCCTACTTTAGCAGCTGCTCAGTTACATACCACCGATGCCGAAGATGAAGCCGGCTTTCAGACATCAAACACCAACCCCTCTCGTTGGGTTGATGAATCACAGCTAACAGAAGATGATCCCTCGACTGCACTTGTACCTGCTGGCCGCTCTGATGACGACTACGCTCTTGCTCGTCCCGACGGATCTCCCCATGTCGTCGACACGCAAACACTCCTGGAAGCATTCGACTCGATGAAGACCGAAATGAAGACATTCATGATGTATCAATTCCTTCGCCGATGCCCTCGACCTACCCTTCGAGTTGTCGCCAACGCTGTCAACCCTGCTCTCAAGTGCGATTTCCTTCGTCAGCTCCCTCTCGAACTTGGATACTCTGTTCTGTCACATCTCGACCACAAGGATCTCTGCTGTGCCGCACAAGTCTCCAAGCACTGGCGCAATCTTGTTGACCGAAACGAGACTGGTTGGAAGGCTTTGTTCGACCGCGATGGTTACACGCTTCCTCCTGGTGAACTTCAAAAAGCAATTCTTCAGGGCTGGGGCTGGCAAGATCCTGTTGGAGCTTCTGGTTACGAGAAGGACCTCAGTATGCGAAACCGTTTGACCTCAACTGAGCATGAGCTTACCCGAACCCTTCGACAAGAGACAGCCTCGAAATCTCGAGCTTCCAAGCGAAAGCGAGCGCTCAACACATACTCGGCCGCCGAGCGATCGAAGCGACGTGCCAGTGCCCAGGAGGCCGTGTCTCGCGAGGAAAGCAAGTCGCAGCCCGAAGTTCGACAACATCCATCTGAAGGACCACTGTCTGCTGCTAACGCCGCTGCCACCGCGGTACCTGATCCTCAGCTTGGATTGCCTAGTCTTCGTGAGCTTCATCTCTACAAATCACTCTACCGTCGTCACCACATGATCCGCAAGAGCTGGACCAGTGGTGAGGTAAAACCCGGTCATGTTGCCTTTGCAGCTCATCCTCGACATGTGATTACTTGTCTCCAGTTTGACGAGGACAAGATCATTACTGGCAGCGACGATACCCTCATTCACATCTACGACACAAAGACTGGTAAGCTCCGCAAGAAGCTCGAGGGTCACGAGGGTGGTGTCTGGGCTCTGCAGTACGAGGGTAACATGCTTGTTTCCGGCTCGACCGACAGGTCCGTTCGCGTCTGGGACATTGAGCGTGGTCTCTGTCAGCAGGTCTTCTATGGACACACTAGTACTGTCCGTTGTCTACAAATTTTGATGCCTACAGAGACCGGCAGAGACTCCAGCGGACAGGCTATTATGCAGCCTGAGAAGCCTCTCATCATTACTGGATCTCGAGATAGCCAGCTCCGAGTTTGGCGACTTCCCGAGGTTGGCTCTCGCCGCTATATCCAGACCGGACCTCCCGCTCATGAGTCTGACTGCCCTTACTTCATTAGAGTCTTGGCTGGGCACACTCACTCGGTTCGTGCTATCTCAGCCCACGGGGACACTCTGGTCAGTGGATCCTACGATAGCACTGTCCGTGTTTGGCGCATCAGCACTGGTGAAGCACTTCATGTCCTCCACGGTCATTTGCAGAAGGTATACTCTGTCGTTCTGGACCACAAGCGTAACCGTTGCATTTCAGGCTCAATGGACTCGTTGGTCAAGATCTGGGACCTCACAACCGGCGCATGCTTGTACACTCTCGAAGGACATAGCCTCCTTGTCGGTCTGCTAGATCTCCGCGACGAGATACTGGTGTCTGCCGCTGCTGATTCAACTCTACGGATTTGGGATCCCGAAAATGGCAAATGCCGCAATGTCCTCATGGCTCATACTGGAGCTATTACGTGTTTTCAGCATGACGGCCGCAAGGTCATTAGTGGTAGTGAGAAGACAGTGAAAATGTGGGACGTCAAAACCGGCGAATGCGTTCAAGACCTGTTGAGCGACCTCAGTGGTGTTTGGCAAGTCAAGTTTGATGAACGACGATGTGTGGCTGCAGTTCAAAGAGATCAGCTCACCTATGTCGAGGTATGTTGATGAATTGAACACGAACAAGAACGATTACTAACATGTTGCAGATTCTTGACTTTGGAGCTGTCCGAGATGGCAAGCCCCCAGAGGAACTGGGCAAGCGCATTCTCCTCAACGAACCTGAGGTTCGGGCCATGATTGAGGAAGAACCGTAATACACATTACGAAACGTATGAAATATCAGCGATGTTTTACATGCGACTTGTCGGTTTTTGTGAACCGACGACTAATGAGGCGTTGAGGCGTCACGCACAGTTTACGTATAAACAACATATATATAAGTTACGATGGCAACCAGCATGAACAGGAAGGGTACGGCGTTTTTCATTTTGCGGGGGAATGGGAAAGCATATACCTATTGTTTTTTATTTTCAGAAATGTCATCAAAACAGACGTACAGATGGTCGAGCTGAGAGGATGAACAAAAGTCTTCATTTAGGGGCTAGCATTGCAACTAGGAGTGAATGAATTTGTTACCCATTATTGAGTCTGAAGTTTGAGACTGTAGTAGAATGACCATCGCATGAAGGTATCATTCTGGTTGAGTGTAGGCCTTCTTGGGCCATATGTTCTCATCACCCGAAGTTGAGAATGCATGGTGACTGTAAAGGTTATTGGGATGTTTGCTTCTGTGTAGCGGTGGCATTCCGTTCTGGGCCTGATGTAACAGAGGTCCTAATCCTTTGAGGCAAAGCAACGGAGATCCAATGGGCTGTGGAGGTAGGTTTGTTGTAACTTGTAAGCGATTGGTGAGCCACTACGGCTTGGCAAGAGGCCAACTGGCAATGCAGAACAAGTCATGATATCCGCAGATACATTGGAGATAGCAAGACAGTTGCTGTTTGTGCTATGGGACGTATAGTTTTGAGCTTGTGTCCTTGACATAAGGTTATTGTTTGATCCTGGAGCGTTTCGTCCGATTGTACCGAGCTGAGGACAGGGGTGGGTTGCATTAAAAGTTGTACAGTTGGACAAAATGTTTTTGAGATGCTGCTGAGCAATCGTCACCGACAATTCATAAGAGATAAACCATGACATTTAAGAAGCTGAATGATGTTATAAGAGCTCCATAGTATCCGATAGAACTTGATATGTGTTGTAACTGGAGTAGGTGTGGTTATCCATGTAAGATATTCCAAGAGTGGTCAGACCATTGACCGATGCGTTGGATATGCGGCTTATACCCACCCGGCCTTCTGACGCGGGGAGTTGCAGACAAGTATTTAGACCCCTCTTCCCTAATCCAACTGACGTCTTGGCTTTTGCTTTAGTTTATATGTTGGCAGTTTGCCTACTGTGCCTCTTTGTCCAACGTGGGCAGTGCTATCATGGCGTGGCTCAAGGACTTTGTGGACAAGGCAACGGAGGAGTATAAGCAGGGAATGCAGTTGGAACGAGAAAGACAGCGACAATTTACAGAGTATCAACAAGAGAGGGAACAGCAGAAGCAGAGAGGGTTTGGGTATTCACAGGGTTCGTCTTCGGGGCAGCAGGGTCAGTATGGGCCGCAATCACCTCAATATGGACAACCTCAGAGTCCACAGTATCCACCCCCAACATCACCATATCAAACAAGTCCACCAGCACCGCAAGCATATCAGCCACAACCATCATATCAACCACAATCACCAAGTGAAACATCCACGCCCCCCATGGATCGCAGAGCACAATACTACGCCGATCTAGCAAAGTTCCAAGCCCAAGCACAAGCGGATGCAGCAAAAGAACAAGCTCGCCTGCAGGCTGAATTCCAAGCACAACAAGCTCAAGCAAGAGCACAGGCAGAACAGCTACAAACACAATGGCGCGAAACAGAACGGCTAGCAGCACATTACAAAGCTGAATACGAGGCACAAATGCGAAAAGCGGAAGAGGAAATGGCAAAGATGAAGATTGATGAGGAGAGACAGAGGGCTGAGTTTGAGAGATTGAAGGCGGAGGAGGCGAGGGGTTTGGCCATGGGCGAGGAGGAGCTTATTCGGGAGCAGCAGAGGTTGTTTGATGAGATACAACGGGCGAGGAACACACCGAGAGAGGAAGAGGAAGCGAGACCGCCTTTACCACCGAGAGTCAGTACAGAGGATAGGCCTGCTTTGCCGAGGAGGCCTGTTAGTACAGCGAGTGCAAATTCTGGGTTGACGTCGAATTATGAGTCTTCTCGTGACAGGAGGACATCATATCTTTCGGCGCAGAGTCCTCAAGAGACGTCAAACTATGCGTCTTCCAGGGAGAGAAGGACATCGTATCTCTCGACTGAGAGTGTTCCTGAAGATTATATGCCTCCGCCGCCGCCGCCTGAAGTGCAGGGACATGAAGATACCAGACGACGTCCTTATCACTTCTCGAGTCCTACGGCTTCTTATCAGGCACCACCTCGCACGTCTACTCAACCTCAACAGCAACCACCACCTCAACGACAACCACAACAGCCAGAGACCTCATATTCTTCGCCTGCACCTCAAAGTCCTCCTCAACAGCAGGTACCGCGATCTGCTCCACCTCCACCTCCACCGCCGCCGGGGCCGCCTCCTATAAACGTTGCTGGTGGAGGTTATAGACAAAGGCACTCATCTGGGCAAGCTCCTCAACAGTCGATGCCACATTCATCTCCTCCACAGACGCCTGTAGCGCAAGAACAGGAAGACTCAAGACGACGTCCATATGCCTTTTCGAGTCCTACGGCTTCTTATCAGGCACCACCTCGCACGTCTACTCA